>JAPKLX010000073.1:117062-206562 GCA_026898415.1 Leonotis leonurus
GTCATGTTCCCGACTTTACTAGAATTAGTAGAAAGCGGGCGTGACAAATAGTTACATCACAACTATCATCATCTTTACATATCAAGATTCTCAAACCAATTCGACTAGTGATTTGTGAAATGGAGACATACAACAGTCCATGCTTGAAAAATGATTTTCTTTTTCATAAACAAACACGGGACAATGATTGACCTTGTAATTTGTTGAACATCATTGCATAAGAAATTATGAGGGGAAATTATTTTCTCTAAAATTTGAACAACAATCTTGGATCAGCTAGTCAGTGACATTCTAGGAATGAGAACCTTATTTCCAGTATTTTCACCGGTTATAACTTTGGTTTCCAATACATGTGTCACAAGTCTTGAAAACACTAATATTGTCTTATTGCATAAACCATTTGCATGAACTATATTCCTTAAAAGCATGATTATAGTTCTAACTTTCAAAGCACTTAAGACTGTTTAAAAACTGAGGAGTGTGTACATCTTGAAACAAAGACTAAGTTGAACATGCGGTGCACATATTATATGAGCTCAAATATTGTTTACCTTCAAACTCATTTAATGAAACCATATATTAATTTAGGACTCAACTATATTTAAAGTATATGCTATAATGACTCGTTCTTGTAAATATTGTGAATTGTCCTTATTAGAGGTGGCAAAAGTAGCGGGCCGGGCCCGCCCGGCACGGCCCATCGGGCTTTCACTAATTATGAGACCAAAGCCGATGGACTTAAGGCTATTTTGGGCCGGGCTTTTTAGGCCCGTTTTTTTTCTAGCCTCCTTTTCCCAAGTCCAAACCCCGGACTTTTGGGCGGGTCTATGGGTTCGGGCCATTTTTGCCGGCTCTAGTCCTTACATATTTTTAATGAAGAATAAATCTTATTAGCAATAATTGTTACATGATTCTCTTAATGTTGAATGATAATATTTTATGTCAGCAGATTTTCTACTTCACCATCATTTAGACCTTTAATTGTCCAAATATCTGCAACTGATAAGTAGGGGCCAGAATTAATGTTTATTTTAAATTATAAACAGACTAAAAAATTATACTCCATTCGTCTCATTATTCATGGCACGTTTACTATATTGGGGTGTTCTAATAATAATGGTTCGTTTCCAAAAAAGGAAACATTTTACTTTTAAAAAGTTACTCTACTTTATTGGGCTCCACCACTTTACACACAACAAATCATTTTCTTAATAGCCGTGCCCAAAAGCAACGTGTCATTAATAATGGAATAGATGGAATATATAACTACTAATTACTAATATATTATTTTAATCTATAATAATTTGTATGAAATACAAAATACAAATCTTTCTTAAGACTCAAAAAGCTTTTGTAACCTATTATTCATTTGTATCAGCTAACCTGCGATATAGAATTCCACTTTTAATAACGGTACGATACAAATTTAACTTTTTACTAACATATAAGATATAATTTAAAATAAACCTTTTACTAAGCTAGTTGCTAAACTATAATTTATTTTCAGAAATTAACTATATTAAATAAGCACGAAGAAACATCGAAAATCTTGTAAAAAAAATCGGCTCCATTTTGGCAGTAATATGTGTGCATTTTTTGGCGACGATTCCTTGACTTTTAGATTATATATAGATATGTAATTTTTATTTTTGTATAATATTTTATCTGATTGTCACATAAAATTATATATATATATATATAAAATCTATTTTAAATATTACAATTATATATTTTACAGGCGATAGATATTTGTGAGTGGGCGGGTTGACAAGTAGTGGTGAGTAGCGGATATATACTGGATGGGCGACGGGTGCATGAGTACTCATATGATGACAAGTTTATAAGTGATTTTAATATATACAAGTAGCTTCGTAAATAAACTTTGGTATTTAATTAGTTCACGAATATGAATATTGATAACCAGAGCTAGCTGGTTCTCCCCAAAATGCGTTAAGGCGCAGCAGTTGACTGGACATCTAGGGGTAAAGCACTGTTTCGGTGCGGACCGTAAGAGCGGTACAAAATCGAGGCAAACTCTGAATACTAGATATGACCTCAAAATAATAGAGGTCAATGTTAGCCAGTGAAATGATGGAGAATAAGCTTCATCGATGGAAACAATGCGGATCACCAGCTAAGATCCATAAATGATCTCTCAGTGATAAAGGAAGTAGGAGATCTAGCATAGACACTAATTATACCCATTTGTCATCATCCATATGTGTGACTCGAGCTTAGTTTTTACTTGGCCTAAACCAACGGATTGACTTGTGATTGGGTCAGATTTGACTATGAAACGTCAATTCGGGTCTAAACCAATCGGATATGAGAATTTGACTCAAATCCATATGTTTTATTTAAGTATGATTAATTATTTATCATGTGTGATTTTTAGCAAAAGTTAATAATTTTCTCAATACCAATATCAGGGACAATTTTGTAGTTAAATTTATAAAAAAATGTTTTTGTTTAGTCTCATAAATAAAGTGTTATATTTATAACATGAACTTCAACTATTACTCTGTCATTAAATTGAAGTGGACAATCATTTCTTCAAACAATTAAGGCACCTCAACGTTGAATCAAATAATATTGAGCATATTTCTAATTTCTTCTGAAAAGAAGTTGGTTGTTCGTTTACAAAATCATGCTCAATTCCGTAGGTAGTAATTTTGCCAATATATCTTCGTTATTTAAGGAAAGACAAAATTGTTTCAACCATCAATATGATAGAGAATGTCCTTAATTACAAACACTGACTTTCTGCTGTCGAACCAACACAATCTACTCATAATATGGGAAAAGAATCAATGTAATTTTATAGGTAATAAACAAAGTTTATCATCAAACTTTACAAAGAATATAAAAAAATTATCCCAAACTTTACACAAATAAATATGAAAAAAATTATATTCTATTTATATCCATCTTCCTACCTACATGACTAAACATACCAAAAAATGATACAAGTGTTTTACAACATCAAATGACTAAAACACCCTCATCGTCATCATCCATCATTCCGGTATACTATGTAGAGCAGGACTCCACGGCCGTGATTGCGGTTCGGCGGCGACGGCGCCGCCGCCGCTGACGAGCTGCGCTAGAATCTGCTGCAGCGAGACACCTTCCACGTCAGCCTCTTTCATCAACTTCTCCAACTCCTTCTTCGATATCTTGATCTTCACCTCCGTCCCCACCAGATTAGACTTATTACAACCACCCGAGAACCCGCCCTCGTCCATCCGGGTCTTCTCCTGACCCGACCCGAATGATCCCCAGTCGTCGCCGCCCCACTCCGTCGCCGATTCTTTCCTTATGCAATTTCCCATGCTGCAACTAAGGCGTTTTAATGTTTATGTGTAGTTTCTATGTAATAGATTTTTAGATTTGGAGAGTGGAAGATTTTTGGTGTGTTGTATTATATATATATAGTGTAATAAAAGGTGGGTGGAGAGTGGGGCCCTCTCCACCTATTTCGGGTTGGCTCGAGTCGAGGTTGCTACCTGCTTACGTGGCGTCATCGCCACCTCAGCCGTTCAATTGAAGCTTCGTAGTTACCGGTGGCGGCGCGGTCCAGCCGTTCAACGAATGTGGGATTATTTGACCCGAATCGCTGAATTTGGAGCGCCACGTCATCCCAGCAGGATTTGTTTTTCTAAGACTCTGAAATGTAATTCATTTTTGAAATATTAATTGTATCCCACTAGCACATTACATTTCCTTGAATACTCGGTTTAAAAATTTTAATTCTGGAGCTAGATCTATTTGAAAATTTAAAGGTTTAAACTCGATTTGAGCTTTGTAAATCCGATTTGAGTTATGTTCGATAAATAAATTTTAAGTTTTAATTTGATTAGTTTATTATTTAATTTAATAGTATATTCACATTCGATTCAATCAATTTTGTTAATTGTTCAAGTTTGAGCTTGCTTATTATTGATGTAATATATTCCCTCCGTTTCACTATTCATTACACATTTTATATTCAAATGATTGCATTAAAATAATAAAATGTGTCAAGATTACTGGGATAGAGGTAGTATATTATATATTACTTTAAATAGTTCGTGAATTGTTTCGTATATAAAGTTCTAGAACTATTCAAGTTCGGCTTGTTTTTTAAGTTCGTGCTCGTTAACAAAGTTTGCAAATTATTTGAAGTTTGGTTTATTAAGATTAAACGTGTTGATGACCTTTTCAAATCGAATATCATTATACTTCATTCGACTTAAGAAATCATGAGTTCAATTTGAGGTTCGAGATTGATTCATTTACTGACAAATGAATATCGAACGAACTTTTATCAAATCAAACTCCAAATAATCTGATTCACTTATAGTCCTAAGCATTATGAGTTTTCATATGTGTTTCCTTTTTCAATTTTATATATCCATTTTTTTTCATAATATGTATATATACAAAAATGATTTCCGACACACTGTGGGCACAATTTAATATGCCCGTAATTGATGTGGCATGTTGTGTAGATAAACAATCAAATTTAATTAAAAAAAATATTAATTTTTCATTTTTTAATCAAAATGTATTGATTATAGTCTAATTTAATATTTATTTATAGTGACTCGTTGTAGCATTACATGATATTGTCACATAAATTATGGACACGTTAAATTATATCTGTTACAGAAAAACGGATCGTTCTATGCATATGTAGAAATTCAAATGGCTAATTAATTCAAAACCCTCGTGAAAAGATGTATCGTATTATTGAGCTTTGAGGTTGACATTCTTTGTTCTTGTCTTCCTTTTGATTTTAATTTTAACTTTTTTCTAGAAAACATCAAAGTCTTTTTAGATATCACGACCAAAGCGAACTTGATTCGAATAATTTACATCACTTGTAATATTTAGATTTTGCATTTTTTTTGAAATAGTTAATGAAATGAGATAAAAGTCTATAGTCAAATAGCTAGGCAGGCGTGAAACATATTAAATTGTTATTAGAAATGTTCTCTGCATTCGGAGATATTTACTTATTTGTAAATAACGTGTGAATTTTCATTTAATAGAATGAATGCTAGGTTTAGCGTTTTTCTTTTACTTTCTTTATCTTTATTAGTTTTAGAAAAATTTATGAGACTACAAATTATTAACTTGTGAAATAATAAACATATAAATAATCATCTATTTCCTTTTCAAGAAAAATCTCGTCATCTGTCAAATTTTCACGCGCATATATCAATGACAAAATACGTGTAACCATAGTGTATATTTTATACACTCACAAGAATGTTCAATTATTTTATTATTTAATAAATACCCAAATTATAAAGTATATCGATTAAAACAAACAAACTATATATAATACATGTGGGTGTTGAATTCCAACAACAGAAATCCAAAATGAATTTGATATAAAGTGTCATCAGATGTTCAGAACCACGTACTTTTCTGTAAAAAAAAAAATCAATACATATTGTATTATTTTTTATTACAAACTAATAGAAAATTATATATCTCACTCTCAAGTTGTTAAATAAGGACTTCCAAAAATAATAAGCAGCATTTATTTACCACTACTTATTTAACATGCCGCAAGATTATGGGAGCTTGCAAAATAAGAAAAGGTCCACCGCTCAGCTCGGGTCGGCTCGGCTCGACTCGGCGCCATATATGCTATTAGGCTCAATGTGAAAAGCCGAGAGGCATGGAATCTATCTAAGTTGTAGATTCCTTTCTTATCATATCATGATGATTATGTGTTAGCATAATCCTATACTTACCAATTATTTTATTGCAAAGTAATTGATCAAGTAACCTAATATAAGTATTTTATCACACTGTTTAATGTTTATCCACAGAAATAATTTTAGTGACAGCAACACATGTCCCCGACTCACTCAATTATTAGACAGCTTCCACGTTTGGGAGTCAAAGGTTGAAGGGTCTCAAATATCGGGTGCCAATATTAAGTAATTGTTAATTATAATTGATTATATGAAATTGTCAATTATTAGAAAATTTGGGGTTCTTACGTTATTTAAATGCCGGTTCCACTCTCCACTATACTTAACAATTCAATTGTGTGAGTATGGGTTACCCTAATTCTCCATTTGTCCCATTTTAATAGTAATCACTTCGATAAAAAAAACTCTCACATGTTAGGTTGTGAGATCAATAAAGTGAAACGAGAGGAGTATTTCATTTCAAATTAAATTTTGGATTTTTACGTTATTTGATATATTTCTTATGTCCTACTAAACTTAACACAATTCTCTTATTTAGACGTTCCAGTAAGTATGACACATTCCTAAAATAGTAAAAAGTTATCCCTTAAAAAATGTGTGGACCCTACCACTTTTATCACTCTTATACTATTTTATACACTCTCTTTAATAACCGTGCCCAAAAGTTTTATGTCATACTTATTAGGACGAAGGAAGTACTAATTATCAATATAAATAATTAAGCACAATATAAGATAGTTTCACAATGCATTATGAAAGTATACAGTAGTTTCAGCAACATTAAAAATATTTTCAACACATTATATTATAATGTCATTTTAAGTAGTAGTTAATATATCAGTCATTCGATACGTAAGGTTCACGCGTTGCTACCGTACGCAGATCAACTATACAAATTGACTCTTAATCTATTGCGCTCTCTGTTCCGGTTCAAAAGCTCAATTTATATTTAAATAAATGTTAAAATAATAAAGTGAGGCTTTTAAAATGGGACGGAAGTAGTAATATATTAAAACATAATTTTAATAGCCGTTTTTTTACTCCAAAATTTACTATGGAAATTATTTCTAAGAATATAGTTAAATATATAATATTATTATTTTAATTATTTATTCAATGCATCACTAATATTTGTTGAATATATATCGCTAAATAGTAAAATATACTCCCTCCGTTTATGAAAATGGCTTACGGTTTGATTCGACACGAATTTTAATATTGTGTTTTGACTTCATATATTGTTTTAAATTGGTTGTGAGTAGTTAGTTGAGTTTGAGTCTCACTTCAAATATTGTTTTAAATTGAGTTGAGTGTAATAGATGTGGTGGATCCACTTGTTATAAAAGGAAAGTTTCAAATGTAAATTATTTTCGTGGACATCCCAAAATGACAAAATGTAAATCATTTTGGTGGGCGGAGGGAGTGATATTTTAATTAAATATTTATAATTTATAATTTTATGATTCATTTGATATTTTTTGTTTATCATGATATTTTATATGGTATGATTAGAAAATATAGGTTGTGTCTTAAGTATATTTATTTCGACTTCTATATTTTGTATATTTGATTTCAGATGTTATTAATATTACATGTTTGAAGAATTTTAATTAAAACTGACTGAGAAGATTATTACACTTGAATTTATAACATAATATAGGAAAATAATGTATGATCTAAATTGTGTATAGCAGTAATATCTATTTTGTTTGTATTGTAATTTTTCCATATCTATTCTTTTAAATATATTTCAGTTATGAAATAATAAGATAAATTTTATACCGCAATGTGACGCAACTTACAATATTAGTTTCTACTTAAGCACTAGTTTTTATTTAATTAATTATATATATATATATGGGTGATTTCAAGTAAAAAGAAAGTAAATAGTATAAATAATAATATAATTTATATGTATGTGTTAATGCAATTCACATGTAAGTGTGGTGCAACATAATATTATTAAAGAGTATAGAGATAAAATAACATTGTAATTTATATGTATATGATAATGCAATCCACATGTATATGTGGTGCAACGTAAAGAGTGCGACAACATGTATATTTATACGTCTTCGCGCCAGAGACGCCCATGCCCATGTCCGACCGGTGGCGAAGGTGGTGTGGCAGTGGATGGCGACGATGTGGGTGTTTCTGACCGCCGAAGTAGCGGATCTCGTTGTCATGGGCGGGGGATGATTTTACCACCGAATCTGCACATTAAATGGAGGCGCGACTGATGAGCGTCGGTTGTGCCGTTGTGACGGTTTTGGTAATCGAAGCATGGGGGTGGGCACGACGGAATCAGCGACGGCGGAGTCGAGATTCGAGAGAGAAGGGAAACGGCAGCCGAATTGAAGAAGTGGTGAAGAGGAGACCTAGTTTCATCTACAAAATAATCTCTCTCATTACATACTCGCTCCGTCCACTAATGTTCTTCCCATTTTGACCCGACACGAGTTTTAATAAAATGGATTGACTTTGGTTGGTAAAAAGTAAAGTGAGGGTAAAGTGTAATGTATTGTATTGTGTAATGTATTGTGAGTGGATAATAGAACCCACATTAAAATGTAGTGAGTGGAGAAGGGGTTGCCAAAAATAGAAAGAAAAGTGATAAGAAACTTGGTGGACGGACTAAAATGACAAAGTGGGAAGAAACTTGGTGGACGGAGGGAGTACAATATAATATGGTAACTGCAATCCTATAATTAAGAGATAATTTCTCTTTCATTGCACAAATTACGTATTTAACCTTCTAATCATAATTATACTACAATATTTTATTCATTTAAAATTCGAAATTATGCAGTTAATGTGTGCCACATGATCTCAATTATGGACAGCCTAGATTATTTCCTATTTCCTATTCAAAAATAATTTTTTATATGATCTACAAAAATATATATATATATATATATATATATGTGTGTTTTATCTCATATAAGAAATCTTTATATGAAAAATGAAAAAATGCATCAATCATTCATTTTAGTAAATTAATGATTGTGATTTTTTTTTATAATTCAACTTTCATTTAAAAAATTCTCATATTTCTATAATAATGAAAATTATTTATATTCTCTTTGTTAAATAAGATTTTTTTTTTGAATTTTTTATTAATATTGACTTGTTTTCAAAATATGAATGAAAATAACTTTTTAAAATTTGTGGATCTTATCACATTTCATCTTTTACATTACTCTTTAATTTACGTGTAAAAAATAAACATATCACATTTAGCGAAACATATATAGTATTAAATTCAATTAATTTAATAATTCTATATACATGAAAGAAATCGTTTCAATTACATTTTTCTCACATGATTTTATTTTTCCAATCTAATCATACTATGTAGCACTCCGTCCTCTCCAAAGAGAGGCGTATTCCATTTTGGATGACCTCTCCAAAGAGAGGCATTTCCTAAAATGAAAAAATTAAAGGGTGTTAAATGGTAATAAGGTGCAATTAGTGTTTACTAATTGCACCTTATTTTTTTTCTTAAAAATACCCAACACTTTAAAGCTTAAGTAAAGATTCTTTAATTTGCGTGCTGAAAACAAATGCCTCACTTTGAAGAGTACGGAGTGTTTACATCTTTCAACTATTGCATTAAAATATTTTTATATGAATTTTTGATCGGCATGAATGATCGATCATAAATTTTCGAAGTGAGATTGTACGATGAGTAGAAAGTAATAACACGGGATTTACGTGGTTCGACCTTTAATGAGATCTACGTCCACAGGGAGAGGAGAGCCTTTATATTATGAGTTCTTGTGAGTGAAAATTACAGAATGTCCCTCTATAATCTAGCTTTGAGAGACTATTTATAGATAATTTAGAGGCGGTTACACCAAGTGGGCCGAAGTAACTGGGCTTATGGGCCGAGCTATTGGGCCGAGCTGCTCTCATGGGCTGGTCCGCTAATGGGCTTCTGTTTGGGCCTTATTGATGGGCCATATCCTATCACATCCCCCCCTCAAAAGGTAGATCGGCACCGAAGTGGAGATCTTGACGAGGTTGGTGTTCTGGACGAAGTGAAGATCTTGTTGTTGCCGAAGTCGAGGTGAAGTTTTCGACGAAGCCGAGGTAGCAATCGTGGTGGAGGAAGACAGCTGTTGTAGGAGGTCGCGTGTGACACGCGTCACTTTCCTATTGGAGGAGGCGAAGAGGCGGGATTTTGAAAAAGGGGCGGTTGGAAAAGGCGATGTGATGTTTATAAAAGCTTCCTTTGGAAGCTAAAAAACACTTTTCACTTTTCGCAATCCCTAGTTTCGCTCCCCGATCTGCAAAAAGCTTCTTGCCTTTCTGCCATTGTTGCTTTTCTGTTTCGCGAAAGCTATCCGAATCTTAACAAGTAAGTCTTTGCTATTATGGCTTCTTCGTCTTCTTCTTCTTCTTCTTCTTCTTCTTCTTCTTCTTCTTCTTCTTCTCGCACCCCAGTCAATCTTGAGGTAGTAGAGTCTCCCTCGCCGAGTAGGAATTTTCCGGCGAGGGTTTCGGTTAGGGTTTTTACCGTGTACGAGGTCCACACACAAATTAAAGAGGTCCGAGCTCGTACGAAGAAGTACATAGAGAAGTACGGCAATGATTCCTGGCAAGTCCATGAACAGGAAGAGGCGCTTCTTAAGCTCGGATCCATGTATAAGATTATTTTGAAGAGGAATCCGAAGCTGAAGAGGTGGATCGAGTCCAAGAATGCAAGACTGGACCCTGCCTCGGAAGCATTTTTGGAGGGCAACTTGGAGGGGGTGCAGCCTCCTAGCGCGGCCCTGACTCGAGAGCAGACTCAAGCCATCATGGCGCGAGGCGGGGGCCGACGTGTTGTGAGAGGCCGAGGCCGAGCTGTGCCTCCAGGCCGAGGTCGAGCTGCGCCTCCAGGCCGGGGCCGAGGAAGGAGCTTTGGCCGCGGTGAAGGCATGGCCTTTTTAGATTCAGTGCTCGGTCATGGCGCCAGCTCGAGCTCGGGTCAGAGTTTTGTGGAGAAATACCTCAATTTTAGTAGGAGGTCTCCGGGCTCGGACCCTCCGCCCTGATTGTAATATGTATTCTTATGAAATAAAATTCAACTTTTATCGTCATTACTTCTCTAAAGCTTTACTCAATTGTACAATCAAGTTTGCCTCAAGATTCTGTAATGACTAGTGTGCACTTCGGAGTTACTTCGTCTTATGCTGAACTTCTTTCTGTAGACGAGGTCGAAATTTGGACGAACTTCTTTCTGTGTACTTCGAGTAGCCACTTCGTCTAAGGACGAAGTTTTAAGCTTTTAAATCAAACACTTCGTCTAAGGACGGAGTTTTGGCTTTGCCACTTCGTCTAAGGACGAAGTTTTAAGCTTTGAATCAATCACTTCGTCTAAGGACGAAGTTTAGGCTTTCAAGTAGCCACTTCGTCTAAGGACGAAGTTTTGGCTTTGCCACTTCGTCTAAGGACGAAGTTTAGGCTTTTAACTAGCCACTTCGTCTAAGGACGAAGTTTAGGCTTTGAATCAGCCACTTCGTCTAAGGACGAAGTTTAGGGTTTCAAGTTCCTTGTTTGTCGAATTTATCGATAGGAGTGGTCTCCCTAGATGCTACTCCAAAACTGGAGTTTTAGCTTAATTTGGACATGTATACAGAATAAATGCTTTATAAAACACTATAAAAGAAATAAAATCCGAACTGTTTAAATTACGAGTAATATTTCTTCAAGTGAGAAACATGCCAAGTTCGGGGTACTGGCTTGCCAGATATGTGGACGAGCTTGTACGACCTTTTGCCGAGGACATCTTGGATTTGATAGGGGCCTTCCCAGGTTGCTTCTAGTTTACCGAGCTTCTCTGCCTTACTAACTTCATTATTTCTGAGAACGAGGTCGCCTATTTGAAACTGTCGATGCTTCACTCGGTTGTTATAATACCGAGCTACTTGCTGTTTGTATCGAGCTTCTTGTATATAGGCTCGTTCTCGCTTTTCTTCCAACAGGTCCAAGTTAGTTCGGAGACCTTCTTCGTTGGCATTGGTCGTGAAGTTTATAGTTCGGGGGCTCGGCAAACCGATCTCTACCGGGATTACTGCCTCGGTTCCGTAGACGAGGCTGTATGGTGTCTCTCCATTGAATGTCCGAGGAGTAGTTCGGTAGGACCATAAGACTTGGGGTAAGTTTTCGGCCCAATCTCCCTTGGCTTTGTCGAGGCGAGTCTTTAAACCTTTGACTATTGTCCGATTCGTGACTTCGGTCTGGCCATTCGCCTGAGGGTGTGCTACCGAGGTGAATTTCTGCTGGATGTTGAGTTCGTCACACCATTCTCTAAACGCCTTGTCCGTGAATTGAGTTCCATTATCCGAGACGAGGACGTGAGGTATGCCGAAGCGGCAGACTACGTTTTTCCAGACGAAGTTGAGGGCTTTTTTGCTCGTAATTTTTGCTAGAGGCTCGGCCTCTACCCACTTCGTAAAGTAGTCGATGGCTACTATTAGGAATCGTAGTTGGCCAGGGGCTTGCTCAAACGGACCAACGATGTCTATCCCCCATTGCATGAAGGGCCAGGGGCTTTGCATGCTGGTTAACTCGGTTTGAGGTACCCTCGTTACTGTTGCATGGAGCTGGCACTTCGGACACTTCTTGACGAGGTCGACTGCGTTTTGAAGCATGGTCGGCCAATAGTATCCCCATCTCATAATTTTTCTGGTCAAAGCCCGAGCTCCGATGTGACTGCCACAGGATCCTTCGTGCACTTCGCGTAATATGTAGTTCGCTTGGTTGGGTCCCGCGCACCTCAGAAGAGGTTGAAGATATGATTTTCTGTATAATACTCCCTGATCTAGAACATACTTGACTGATCTGCTCTGAAGCTTCCGAGCTTCAATTTTATTAGCAGGGAGTTCGCCTCTTTCTAAATAATCCCGAAGTGGTGTTGTCCAGCTCGGCTCGGCATCGGTCACTATATTCACTTCGGCTTCATCTATACTTCGAGTTGTGACTTCTTCTACAGGAGAGGCTGTAGATGACGACGCGAGTTTACTTAATGCATCAGCTCGGTCGTTATCGCCTCTCGGGATTCGTATCAACTCGAAGTATGAGAAGCTTTCTTGTAAAGTTTTGACCTTGTGGAGATATTTTTTCATTCTTTCATTTCGCGCTTCGTATTTGCCTAGGACGTGACTCACTATGATCTGGGAGTCACTGTAGACTCTTATAGCTCATAGTTGAAGGTTTTGTGCGAGGCGAAGTCCGGCTATTAGAGCTTCGTATTCCACTTCGTTGTTTGTGGTCAGGAAGTTTAACCGCAGAGCATAAGGGATTTCCTTCCCTTCCGGACTGACGAACAGAATTCCGGCTCCACTTCCTTTTTTGCCCGACGCCCCATCCACGTAAACTTCCCAACAATCTACTGGAGGTGTCTTCGGCATTTCCTCTTTGGTATTCTCCTCGGAAGGTTTGGTGGGCTTCGGAGGCTCGGCGAATACTGCCTCTACTAGGAAATCCGCCAGTGCTTGTCCCTTGATAGCCTGCCGAGGTGCAAAGGAGATTGTATGCTCGCCAAGTTCGACTGCCCATTTGGCGATTCGCCCCGAAGCTTCTGGCTTCGTAAGTACTTGCCGAAGTGGGAGGTCGGTCAACACTTGTATCGGGTGAGCATGAAAGTATGGTCGAAGTCGTCTTGCAGCATTCACTAAGGCGAGCGCGACCTTCTCCAGGGGTTGGTACCTCGTCTCTGGTCCTTTTAGAGCTCGGCTTATGAAGTATATGGGCAATTGCCGATGCCCTTCTCGTACTAGGACTGCGCTTATTGACTCGTCCGAGGCGGCGAGATATAGAGAAAGAATTTTGTCTTCCTTAGGGACGGACAATGTGGGTAAGTTGCCGAGGTACTTCTTCAGATTTTCGAAGGCTGACTTGTGCTCGTCGTTCCATTTGAAGTTCGGCGCCTTCTTTAAGATTTTGAAGAATGGGAGTTGCTTCTCGGCTGCTTTAGATAGGAATCGGCTGAGCGCGGCCAGGCAGCCCGTTAACCTGTGCACGTCGTGGACTGACTTCGGCACTTGCATCTCTTGGACGACCTTGACCTTCGCTGGATTGGCTTTTAATCCTTCGCGAGAGACCCAGCACCCCAGGAATTTTCCGGACTGGACCATGAAAGTACACTTTCCTGGGTTTAACTTCAGGTTCACCTCGCGGAGCAGTTTGAAGACGACCTGAAGGTCGTTTAAGCTGGTATTGACTTTTTTGCTTTTCACGACGATGTCGTCAACATATACTTCGACAATCTGGCCGATGTGAAGTTCAAATATTTTGTCAACCATCCTTTGATATGTGGCTCCAGCGTTTTTGAGTCCGAAGGGCATTTTCTTGTAAGCGAAAATGCCGAAGTCTGTGACGAAGGCTGTCTTCGGAGCGTCTTCGGTATCCATAAGGACTTGATGATAGCCTTTATATAGATCGAGAAAACTGAACACCTCGTGACCGACGAGAGCTTCCACTTTCTTATCGATGTTGGGGAGAGGATAACAATCCTTAGGGCAGTGTTCATTGAGGTCGGTATAATCGACACACATGCGCCATCCCCCTCCTTGTTTCTTCACCATCACGGGGTTGGCCAACCACGTCGGATATTTTACCTCGAACATAATATCGGCTTGTTGTAGTTGGCGTACCTCGTCGTGTATCACCTGATTTCTTTCGGCAGCAAAGGCCCGTTGCTTTTGCCGAACTGGTTTTACCTCGGGATCGATGTTGAGGTGATGGGTGATGACACTTGGTGATACCCCGGTCATATCTAAAGGTGACCAGGCAAAGATGTCTCTATACTCCCGAAGTAGTTGAATAACTTGACTTCGGAGTTCGGTACCCCCGACAAAACCGACCTTGACGACCTTGGACACGTCGTTTTCGTATAGTACGATGTCTTCAAGAGGTTTTGCAGCGGGCGAGGTCGACTTCGTCACTTCGGGGTTCTGTAATTGCTATGCTTGGGGATGTTGCACACCAGAACCTCGAAGTGCGACCTGCATGCACTCCTTAGCCTGTGTTTGATTTCCCCGAAGCGTAATAACTCCGTTCCTTGAAGGGATTTTGATCGTCAAATGGTAGGCCGAGCAGACTGCTCTCGTCGCTATCAGCCAATCTCTTCCTAAAATAATGTTGTAGGGGGAGTTGGCTTTGACGATGAAGAAGTGGATTATCTTTGTAGTAGATAATGGACTTCGTCCTACCGTCACGGGGAGTGAGATCGTGCCATCCGTCGAGGTCTCCCCTTGTGTGAAATTCTTCAATGGGACGGGTGCTGGTTTTAGGCGTGCTTCTTCGATGTCAAGTTTGTCGAAGCAGCTTTTGAAGAGCACGCTTACCGAGGCTCCACTATCGATGAATACTCGGTGCACCAATTTGTTGGCCACTACGGCTTCAATAATGGTGGCATCTTGATGAGGCGAGGCGTGAGGGACGGGGTCGTCACTAGAGAAGGTAACGACTTCGTCCTTTTTGAACCTCTTATGAGAGGGCTCTTCCGACGGTTGATTTCGAGCCTCGGCTTTCAGCGAGGACCTCGTCGAACCTTGGGGCAGTCCGATGATGGCGGCGATGACTCCATCGTACTGAGGCTGATCTTCGTCCTCGTCTTCGTCATCATGCCTCGGTTTCTTATCTTGGTGGGGTTTGCAATTTTCCCCCCTGTTTTTACTTCGCTTGCCTCTGCCCCGAGGTCGGGTGTCCTGTTGATTTCGACCCCAGTACTTTCCGAGAGTGCCATCTCGCACTAGGTGGTCGATTTCCGAGGCGAGATTTCGGCACTCCTCGGTGTCATGGCCGTGGTCCCCATGGAACTCGCAGTACTTGTCCTTCGGTCGTCTCTTTGATCCAGTTCGGGACAACGGTGAAGGCTTCTGGAACAAGTTCGTATGGAGCTCGTAGATTTCCGCTCGAGGTTTGCTCAGCGGAGCGAACCGATCTTTTTCTTGACTAGGCCGAGGTCCAAGGCGAGACGCTAGTGGACCTCGTTGGATTCTCTCAAGGGCACCTCGTCGAGTTTGCCCGTGATCGGCTCGTTCCTCCCTTCTTTTCTTATCTTGACCTTCGGGTCGGTCAATAGCTCGTTTCCTCCTGTCGGCTTCATCCGCTTCGGCGAATGTATCCACAATCCTCCATAGTTGTTTGGAGGTTTGGGGGCGCTCTTTTACGAGCTCCCTGAAGAGAGTGCCAGAGTGAATGGCATTTTGGAATGCCGAGATGAGGACGTCGTCGGATAGGCGGTCGACCTTGAGGCTTTCATTATAAAATCTAGCCAAAAAGTCGCTGATTGATTCTCCTCGTCCTTGTCTCAAGGTAAGGAGTTGAGCCGAACTGATTTTTGCTTTAGCTTTCTGGAAGAAGCGCCGCTCGAAGGCATCCAGAAGGTCGGCATACGACCCTATGCTGCAGCGCCGGAGGTTGTCGAACCATTTTCGTGCATTGTCCACCAGCAGTTCGGGGAAGACCTTGCACATGTAGATGTCCTCGGCTAATCCCTGGTTCAACATATTGTACTGGTATTGTGACAAAAAGTTGCTCGGGTCACAGGTGCCATTATAGGGTTTGATAGGTGGGACCCTATATGTTGACGGGAGTGGAGTGTAGAGGATTTTGTTAGTAAAGGGGGTAGCGATTCTACTGTAAACAGTGAATCTTCCTTCTCTGTGGTCGTCCTCGTCACGTCGGGAAGAGCCGATGTTTTGACGAGGCGACATCCTCTCTCTGCGATACTCCTCGTCACGTCGGGAGGGGCCGACGTTTTGACGAGGTGAAGTTGAACCTCGCCGAGGTGAGGTGATGTTTCCTCGGCGATCATGCGGTCTCCGGGGGTTTTCATCATTTCTTCCCTCGACAATCTGGTTCGAGAGATGAGGTTGTTGTCGGGACGGTCCTGCTCTATCCTCCTCGTTCTGATCCCGTTGCCAATGCTGTTCGGCAAATTTGAGGAAGTCTTGTTCGTGAAAGTCTAGGTATGCTTTGAGCGCATCTCCGAGCAGAGGTTGGAGTTCGGTGTTCCCTTGTTGACGACCTTGATTTAGCCCCCCACTGCTAATGGAGTCGCTAGCTCGGTGGGAAAGGACGTCTTCCACATGACCCTCGGGAGTTCGGTGGTTCGCGGCTTGTCTGCCAGATCGGGCGTAGTGTTCATCCCCTTCATTAATAGATATACGAGGTGGATTAAGAGGTAGCTCGGTCTGGGTTTGCTTTCCCTTAGCAGCAGCGGCAATAGCAGTAGAGCGGGTAGATCTAACCATTGTGTTTTCACTTCGGAAATTTGGATCGAACTCACAAAATTTATTTCGCTTCCCACAGACGGCGCCAGTGATCGATCTTAAATTTTCGAAGTGAGATTGTACGATGAGTAGAAAGTAATAACACGGGATTTACGTGGTTCGACCTTTAATGAGATCTACGTCCACAGGGAGAGGAGAGCCTTTATATTATGAGTTCTTGTGAGTGAAAATTACAGAATGTCCCTCTATAATCTAGCTTTGAGAGACTATTTATAGATAATTTAGAGGCGGTTACACCAAGTGGGCCGAAGTAACTGGGCTTATGGGCCGAGCTATTGGGCCGAGCTGCTCTCATGGGCTGGTCCGCTAATGGGCTTCTGTTTGGGCCTTATTGATGGGCCATATCCTATCAATGAATATGATATTTCACATAAAATCATATTCCAACAAATGCAACTTGATTTCATAAAGAACATTGTAATATATCTAATATAACAAGATAATATGTTACATATATTTTAAATTAAATTACACATTCAATTGTTATATTAAACAAATAGTAATTACATTTATAAAATCAAATCATCATTATACTAATATGATTTCACAATATTCTCTATGCAAAATGATATATTCCCAATTACAAATCCACATTATTATATTATCTCCATTAAAATAAATTTTCATATTCTATAGTGTGTATAGCATATGAAGATATGCAACATCCATATTAATCATAAGCTGATTATATGAATTATTGTAATAAAACCTTCATTATAAAATCAAACTTCATAAACATCAGTTGCTCGTTCGACCTTTCCCGGCTAATGATGCTGATAGCGACAGTTAATGTTCGAAATCATATTAAATCAAAATAAATAAATAAAAAATACAGAAAAAGAAAGCATATTATTATTATAAAGTGACAAGTGCACATAGATACAAAGAACCTGCAGAATTCATCCTCTCCAAAATTTGCTTTCTTTCTATACTTTAAAAGGTCAAAAAAAGGAAAAAAACTAATTGCACCTCCAAATTCTCATACCAAATCCTGCTCTTAATGGACCACTGCGATCGATTCGAGCCACGAAGATTACGGCAGGAATGAGCGGCGCCGCGCAAATCAACCGCCGCCGGCTGCCGTCAGAGAGGAAGCCACCTCGCCGGAGAACCAGTAATTGCGGCGGCGGAGTGCGGGCGGAGAGGGAATCTGCGAAGCGAAGCATCGTACCGGATTCGCATCCTCTCCAATTGGAGCTGGATGTTGAAATTGAGAAGAATGATTGGGTGGAGGAGAGGGATGGATCGTCGTCATCTGAAGTTCGCGGCAAAAGCGGAGGCAGAGTTGGAAGAGCGGTTTCCGCCAGGAAGCTCGGTGCCGGAATCTGGCGGCGGAATTCGACGGGTTTTCGGACCGATCGCTGCAAAAGCTTGGGATTTCAGGTAGTGAATATTTTCTTTAGCAAATTTAATTTTGTTTTTTTAGACTTTAGAGGTGAAGTTTTTAATTCCTAAAAAATTGCAATTATAGCTGTGAAAAGATAATATTTTGTCGAATGGTTTCTATCTTTGATCGAATTGGGTGGTTTCGTGATTAGAACTATTATTATTATTGTCAGTTATTAGAAATTTCAAACTTACGATCCATTGAGGACTTTCCCACTTACTCAAATGAAGTTTATAAATAAAAGATCAATATTATTGAGGAGGGGAAGAATAAAGTAAAGAAAAAAGGAACAATGTGAGTACATAAATAAAGGTTACATGATCATTTAGATCTTAAACCGAAAAGTGGGAGAACAAACTATTGGTTTCAAGAAGTGATCAAAATAAATATATTTGTTATCCCAAGTTGCCAAAAGCTACTATTTAGTATTTACCCTTAAAGTGATCAACTTTCATTTCAATATGGAGAAATGTATGCATACATGTTCATCATTACATTTTGTAGTTCGTGGTTCTTCTATAATTCATTTGAACTATGCTAGTAGTGTTTTCTTGAAAAAAGCGTTAGCTATAATTCTAGTTTTTCTTCATTATAGATGTATATATGTTGATTTTCTGTTTCTATGGGTATAAGAAGGCAGAACCAATGTAATCACGCATAAGTTCTGTGCAACGAGATTAGTTCATTGTCTGGATTTAGTCGTCTATGAAGGAAAAACCCTTTTACTTTGATCAGTTTTGAATGCCTTCACTTGAAATTGTTTAGCTTTCTCTTCCCATCATTTATTTGAAGTGGCCTACAATGGAATAATTGGGACCATCTACGATCACCTCTTTGTTTGCTCATTCTAGTCTGGTACGAGTACGACAAGTAGCTTTCATGACCTTATAACTGCTGTCGATCTTTTGCTATATATAGTTGGTGGTTTTAGTGGCCAACGTAGACTTATATGTCGGTGTCACGAAATTATAATCCCTAGTTTACGATTTTTGGTTTTTCAATGTTGTGGGGGTGCCAAACTGTGGTCCCCGACTTGTGGTCATTACATGGTAGTCTACCTACATTATGTTTCTCTTTTGAATGTATGGATTTCACCATAAGATTTACACTTTCTTCTAGGTTTATTACCCTAATGGAATATGATTTTTGGTGCTAAGCTATTGTGATTAGCCGATTTAACTGAATCACTTGCTGCACACTGGCTGTTGACTGCTCATTGTCGAAACATACATAGGTAGTTTGAATTTTTGCTTACTTTGTTTAACAGCAAATTGTTGACGTACATGAAACTAGTGAAGTTACATTTCAAGATTTGTGGCCTATGATCTAGTTTGCTGTCAATTGTTGATGACTTGATGTATATATCGCTTACCTTCTATCAGGATGAACTAACAAATATTGTTTTTCTCTCTGTTTTTGATTTATTTTAAATCTTTTTGGGTTAATTATACTTTTACGGCCTAGGCCTGTTAGTGATTTTATGACCAGATCTTTCAAAATATTCAATTTAGGCATGAGCTTTGGTCTAGTGTTCTTATGGAACGGGAGCAAAAATCTTTTGTCGGAAGATCAAAAAATTAAAAAATTCACTCCACTCAGCTCTATATCCCTTGCGACTTTGGGCGTATATTTTACGGTCAAATTTCTGCCAAATTACTTGTCATTTTTGACAAATTTATATAGGAAAAGATTGGTCCTGCGAGTTGCGACAATGAAAACTTTGGTGGTCATGATTGTTGAATACTGACTTCAACCACGACTCTTGCTTGTTGCAAAGGCCAATTTTTCCATCTAGAAATCGTTGAAATCAATGAGCGATTTGGTAAAAATTCGACCGCAAGTCAAATGACCAAAACTTGCTAGAGATTTAAAGTTGAATGAAGTTCTTTTTTCTTTTTTTCTTAATTTTGTCAGATTCCGGCTAGATTTTTTCTCTCAGTTCGATAAACGGGAAGCTCTATTGAAGTATATGTGGAATAACACTTGATTAAATGTCATGCCACAGTTGAACTAATGCAATCATCATCCTTTCTTTCTTTGCAGTGTGAGTCTTCATTTAAAATTTCTAACTCGGCAATGGAGGGGCCTACCAATTTCCCCAATCAAGCAACTCGTTCACCTCTAATACCTACCCTTCAGAAGAAGCTCAAGCAGGCTAGAGCAAGAATCAATGCACTGGAAACTGAGCGCATCTCATCAAAGAAGAAACTCGAGCAGTTCCTGCGAAAACTCGGCGATGAAAGGAGGCGAGAAGATGAAAATGTAGGTGCTATCATAGATGACACGAGAGCAGAGTTGAGAAGGGAAAAGAAAACTTGCCAGAGATTGGAGACGGCCCACTCAAAGCTGGTCAACAAGCTGGGTGAAGCCAAGGTATCAGCGAAACGATGCCAGCAGCAATACGGGAAACAAAGGAAGGCGAGAGAATTTGCAGAGGAGGTGTGTGATGAGTTTGTTAGAGGAAGTGGAGAAATCAAGTCTGAATTGGAATTGTTAAAATTAGAATCGCAGAAACTGTGGGAGGAAGTAGACGAGGAGAGGAAGATATTGCAGATGGCTGAGGTTTGGCGAGAGGAACAAGTGCAGAAGAAGTTGATCGATACCAAGATAATGCTCGAAGACAAGTACTCAAACTTGAACCTGATAATCAATGATCTCGAGACTTTTCTTAAACAGAGAAGTGTGAATGCGGATTTGAAAGATATGAACAAAATGGAGTTGCTGAAGGAACTCAAGTAGGAACCCTAAATCCAGATACATGTTGTGTACTTGAAGGCATTGCTACTTTTGATGAATCCAACGAGAGAGATTATAACGTCGATCTTAAAAAGGGCTTTGCCTCGTTCATATCTAGGCCTCGGAGATCATGTCCTAGCCACGGTGCTAATTAGAAGATCGAGATTTAGTTCGACATCAGAGCTCAAGAAATCCACGTATAACTAGAGGAACGGAAGTTTGAATTGCATCGAGCCGTGGCTCATTGAAGATTGGGGAGGGATCAACAGCAATAACTAGGTTTGAGTTATATTCTGGTTATAAGTGTTATTACCGGATATTGACTCGACTCGATAAATGTTCGTTCGAAAGCTACGATAGCTAAACGAATGTTTTGAAGGTTTGTTCGAACTTGTGTACGAATCTTCATCTTGATTCTATTCTGCTTGTAAATGAATTGACTTGAAAATGTGAAATACATTATTCGGTAATAAATTTATTGAAAGACCTGAAAGTTGCAGCAGCCATTCGGACTTTGTATTCTTTCTTGTTACTTTGCTCTTTTTTTTTTTTTTACATTTGTGGCTCATAAACATTATTTTGTCTAGGGATGATAGCGGATTTTGGACCCGATTTGAATATGTGGATTTATATATATTTTTTAGGATTTATGTCTTAAATTTTGGATTCGATGGATTGGATGGGGAGTTTTTAAATTTTTTAGTATCAGATATAGAGTTCACATGTCGAGATTAAGATCTTTTTTAACCTCTATCTTCTTCAGGAGGTTCTTAAATTTTGATTTTAATTGTCATCAATTTCTTCATAAATCTTTTGGTACATTAATAATTGTAAATATATTTAAAAAAATTATGACTTATATTAATTTGTTGCAGTACTATGTATAAATTATACTTCCTCCATCTCAATATTCATGACTTTTTTCTATTTTGGAACATTTCAATATTGTTGACACTTCTTTAAAATGACAAAAAGTTAGTAAGAGTTCATTGATCTAATATTTTATTTGTGAGTGTTTATTGATCTATTTGCTGTAAACATGGGCCAATGTATTGAGACAGAGGAAGTAACATTTTTTTTATCAATTGTTGTAATGTTGTTGATTTATTATATTATTATGATTTTATTATAAATTTAATATATTTAAATTTTAGAATTTATTTAAAAACATAAAATGTATGGATGTAGATTGGACCTGACAAATCTGATGAATCTGGACACAAATCTTGATTTTTAAGATCCAATGGTTTGGATCCACCTTAAAATTTCCGGACCTAAAATTTGTGGTGAGTTGTTTATTTAAAAAAGAGAAATTGATATTACCTTTTAAAGAGTAAGTTGAACTATTTATAAAGAGAAAAGAATTTTTCAAAGATGAGTATATTTTTTAAATGTATTTTATGTGTTGATTTTTAAATATTTTTTAAAAAGACATACATATTGAAATGCAAATGAATTGTGACAGATTTATTGCAATATTACATTTTGTTATTTTTGCATATCCAACATTATAGTTTACATTTCATGTTTTTCATTTACAATAAGTAGATTTATCAAAATTAATATTCACAATTCAATTAAAAATAATAATTTAAGTGAGAATCAAACTTTAAGGCTGCGTTTGGTACGAATGATGAGATGAAGGGAGATAGGATTATTAATGTGAATAGTGTAGTGATTAATAGTATGAATAGTGTTTAATAGTTTGTTTGGTAGGTTGTTTTGAAAAGTATGTTAATTTAATAATGTGTTTGGTAGATATAATTATTAGGTAGGATAATATAATATGATGTTTGGTAGATAAGATGAGAATGGATAGAATTATTAGTATGTCGTTTGGTAGTTAGATAAGAAACAATATAACAAATCCCATTTTGTTTCATCTGTCTGTCGCGCGAAATTTATTCATTAGAGGCGCGAAACTTTCTGTCTCTCCATCGAATAGGTAGTGCGACTGAAGAATCATCGAATAGGAAGGGCAATTGAAGAATCGAATAGAAGCGCGACTGAAGCAAGTAGAAAGCTACATATCCTGTATTTCACTAAAATCGGATGGCATCTCATGAAGAAGGTAACATTTTTTCGCTAGGGTTTCACACGGGTGTTATGAAATTACATATATTCGTTGGGGTTGAATCGATTTGGTTGTGGTTAAGTGTATTTGGTGTTGTTATGTTTGATTCAATGCACAATTAGCCATCAATTGGGCAGTTTTTTGTTAGGTTTGGAATATGTGTTTGTTTACACTTTGTGGCTGTGGAGTTAATTTCTGTATGATAATAAGTGAAGTTGTGTGCACTTCGAATGTGTATAATAAAGAAAGATTGTTACTGCATTTGTGTGATTTCTGGGGATAGTGAACCTCTTGGCTGAAATATGGACATTTTCATATGGTATTTTTCTGCATGTTAGGATTTTTGCAAAAAAAAAGGGTTTCTCATATGGCATGGTTGATACTTTGTATATTGTCGATGTCTGTAGAGGGGTCAAAACAACGAGGTATGTATATATGCATTAAGTTTGTTATTTGATAGGTTATTTCATCCCAAATGAATTATTGGAGGCAGGTTATTTGATAAGTTATTTGGATAATTGGAGGTAGGTTAATATGTTCTATGTGAGTAGTAACTGCATTGAAAGTGTACTATGTTATTTCAATTGAGCATACATATACTGCTGTTAGCGTTGTTGTAATCATCATAGTCAGCATCAAAAAACTGGCGCTCAGCCTCGGCAATTGCCAGAAGACGAGGATCGTGCATGTCCAGTGGCGTGCCAGAGATTTGCCATACTCCACTAGAAGGAAAATCCAAATCAAAATTATAGTATTATACCATAGTGACAGTCCATGCAGTCACATGAAAGTAAGTATGGTAAATGGATAGCATTTTCGAGAACTGAATTGTTACCCTATATCAATGGTAGTTTCATCAGATTGAGGACGTGGTATAGCAGTATAGCCGGGCTGATATTGCTGCACAGAAAAGTAAAAAACGTCATATCAGAGATACAGCCAAAACATCAGATTCATATCACCCTGAGGTTTTTCAAGATTTGTAAGCAAAAACATTCTAATCCAGAAATATATTTCATAGTTCAGAGATATTAACATTTTCCATGAGATAAAGTTACAACTTACAATACACGAACAAACACCAATGCTGGATCAATGGAAAAGTAGAAAGGTGTAAAGGTAACAAACATCACATACCTGATGACAAATCTCACAAGTGATATCTCCCTTCTCATTGCACCAGTGCTGAACACATTTTCATCAAAGCAATGAAGTTAATATTGTCAAATATAAGTAACTTTAGTAAAGCCTAAGTGCTTAACATGGTCCATATATAAAAAACCACACAAAACGACATTCCTAAACTCATAGAACCTTAGCTCTTCCACCACAAACAAGTAGGTGACTACCTTCAAATTTCAAATTATCTTCTTTCATGCTTCCAGTTTTTCAATTTTTGTTTCTAACCATGTAACTTAGCTAAGATGGTCTAAACCTTGAACCATAAGCATACTTTAATGAGTATAATAGAGCCTTCACATTAGGAATTAATCTACTAGTTTACACATGACAATTCTCTTTCTTCACTAATCAGTTTGCTCATAAGCAATAATCCAAGCTAAAAATAAGTTATTAGCATAATAAGAGCATAAACTTCACAAAATAAATTGGCACATAACATCAAAATTTTGTAATTTAACATAAGAACGAAAAGAATGGTACATGCTCCCCAACTCTTCGGCGAGGACTACTGTCGTGAGACGGGGTGTCGAAGAGATTGTGGGTTGCGTGGCAATGCAGAGGAGCAGTGCAATAGGGGTTGCTGCAGAGGTAGAGGTGCTAACGATGTCACCTCAATAGTATGTTACTGCTGCTGCAAGAGATGGCAGCGACTACAAATGGTGGCAACGGAAGCACAAAGGTTTTGTCCACGGATTTCAGTTGAGAGACAGAGATGGGTAGGTGATTTGGGAATATAAAAGATTTGGGCTTTCATCCCTAATCGAGTTCCTTACTCGATTGAATAGAGAAGGAGATTAATTCTATAGAGAATGGGCCGTAGTTTGAAGATTTGACGGAAAAGAAAATAAAATCGAAGAGGGAGAAGGGGATTTTACTCCTCCGATTGGGCGGCAGATCGAGTGAGGGAAAACTATTCTAACCGGAGGTAATGGTAACGACGGATTTTTGCCGAGAAGAGCGGCGAAGGAGATGATAGTGGTGTGTGGCTGCACAAAATAATTAATGCTCTGTATTTGTGTGTTCAACGAGAGGGGAAGATGAAGAGGGCTCAATATTTTTCATGTGCTAAATTAAAGTTATGATAGTGAAGGGATTAAAAATATATGTATGTACATAGTAAATTAAAATTTGAAATTTTAATTACAACCTAAGTTAATTAAATTAATGGGCTAATTAATTATTTAATTAATCTTAGTGGATTTTATACTATATGAATGCATTATTTGCATTATTTGAACTAATCAAATTATCATAATTAATCAAAGTTTTTATTCTAATAAATATGTTGGACTAGTTTAATTAATCTAATTAATTTGGATTAATCAATTATTTAATTTGGTTAATAAATAATTAATGATGATTTTTTTATTTAACTAAATTACTAAACTTGATAATCACTAACTTATTAAGTGTGATTATTTATCTTATTTGTGTAATCTTGATTAATAATAATTAATTAGAATTAATTATTTTAGAGTCATTGAATTGTATTTATTATTGGTTAATTATAATTAAGTAATTAATTAATAATTATTATACCTATTTAATTTAGTGAATCTAAATTAATTCGAATCGAGACATGAACTTTTTTTTAATGTCTCTAATTACGCGAACTTTACTAAAATTTTTGATTCTTATGTCGGATTTAATTTTCTCAATTATATTAATTGCAAACAAGCAATTAATTAGTTATAGAATTAATAATCGTTTGGTTTCCTTGAACGAAGTTGTTTTCGGAGAAAACAATATTTTTCTAAGTCTCAAACTTTTCTTCCAACAAATCAGAGTGAACTATGATAATATATTTTGTTGAGGAAATTCTGATAATAATAGTTGGTGGTCGAGATGGTAAAGGCTTAGGAATTAAAAATTTTGGGTTGGTTCGAAACCCACCTAAAACAATAAGGTATTATTATTTTTTTTAAGTTTTTTATTTTACAAAAAACAATAAAATACATGACATTTTTTAATAAAGTGTCATGTATATTAAATTAAAATACATACATAGATGACATTTCAATGATATTGTCATCTAAGCAATAGATAGATGACACTATACCATGACATTATTTAACAAAATGTCATCTATATTTTTCCTGACACTTCATACATCACATTTTTTTTTCAAAATATCATCTATGCAAAAAAAGCGCTCATAGATGACATTTTTTGAAAAAAAATATCATCTATGATCAGTCATCTATGCTCATTTTTCTAGTAGTGTATGAATGTGTACAACTGATGGATACTTTGTTTGAGTTTGTTTAGGTAGTTGTGATACCATTAGCAACAAGGGTAAAAGAGTTGAGAAGGGCCGAAGAGTTTGGACACCGAAAGAAGAGGAGACATTGCTTCAGGCAATGAAAGAATTAATAGCTCAAGGATGGAAATCCGACAATGGATTTCGGGCCGGCTACTTGAACAAATTGGAGGAAAGCTTCAAGAAAAAGATGCCGGGGACTGATTTGAAAGGTAATCCGCACATGAATTCGAAACTCTCAATTTGGAAGAAGGATTACAACTCCTTGTGTACGGTCCTGAGTCAAAGTGGTGTTGGCTTCAATGCAAATGGAAATCACACGGTTGATTGTGACGATTCTCTTTGGGAACACATAATTAAGGTATGATAATACTTGTTATTTTTAAATTAAGTTATGTTAAGTTAATTTTGAATTGTATTTACATTTTTTCTCACGTAATTACTTATATATTATATGGCAGATTGATGCGAACGCAAAACGAATTAACAAAAAAAGTTGGCCAATGTACGAGGATTGGAAAGAGATATTTGGTAAGGATAGAGCCAACGGAGAAGGTTCATTCCATGTGTATGAAGCCATTAATCAATTGGAACAAGAATATGCAACGGTGGATGAAGACTACGTTCCTGGGGACTACCGTGTGGATTTAGAAGATACGATTTCTGGAGATGGTGTAGCCAACAGTTCATATGTGGCACCTGAGCAAAGAACAGTGCACTCTAATCCTTCGTCATCAAAGGGTAAAAAGCGTAAGATTGTAGATAGTATAGATAAGGTTTGTGCTATGATCGAAGGTATTAGTCGAAATGCAAACTCCCGAATGGACACTATTGCATCAAAAATTGGTCACGAACAAAGGTTAGGGAAAGCCAGAATGGAGATATTTGAAAAAATACCTAACATAGAAGGTTTGAGTATAAATGATAAGTTAACCGTTTGTGAGCTTCTAATTGAAAATGATAGGAAATTAGAACTATTTTTAGGGTTACCTGAAGACGCGAAATTGGAATACGTACTCCGTATCCTTGGTAGAAATTAATAAGGTTTTGGATTGACTGCTGAAGAAACATTATGAAATCAGTTTCTGAACGTCTTTTTGTTATTTTGTAGTTGTTGTCTTTGAAGAGCTGCATTAGGTTTCTGAACTTCTTTAGAACTAGTTGGATTATGTAATTGGATGTTATGTAATTCATGTATTTCAATGGTTTGCTTATGCGTATTTGAACATGTAATTCTTGTATTTGGTAATTGTGAAACTAATGTAATTCCTGTAATGGATGCTTTTGGTACTTATGTAATGGATGGCATTGTATATGATTTTGAACTTGTGACTGTAATGGATATGATTAGAGCTTGTAGCTACTGTTTTTGGATATCATTAGCCTATGATTACAGTTATATAGCTGTTGCTTTAGGTTTTAATCAAATTACCAAATGATATGAACTTGTGACTGCTAGAACTTGTGACTGCTTTTATGATTAGCATATTGCTTGCTCACATTTTGAGTGTATTATGGTTTGTAGTCGATGGTTGAATACATTACAGGTTGCTTTCATTTTTATAGTTGTATTTTATATTATCATTGGTTTTATAGTTGGTAGTTCAATACATTATGTGGTTCCTAGGCTTAAATGTGGTTTTACAGGCTGCTTAAATATTAGGAGTATGATTATTTAATCGGTTCTTATTGCATATTGCATATTTCATATTACAGGTTGCTTCAATTTGGTGAATTAAAGCAGTTTAGATTAGAATTAAAATATAGGTCAGTACACAACATTACCCAACGAGGCATCCAAAGACCGATTGCAATTTAGGCGTAGAAAAACTGAATTACAAAGACAACACAACTGAAACATAATGCATGAAAGTGCAACAACCGATGGAAATTAAACGAAAATGAACCTAAAAACTTAAAGCAGCAACGAAGAACCAAAATACTTAAAAACACACAAGGGGAATAAGGGTACATGGACGCCGAATACACTAACAACTACTTGAAGGGGCTTGACGATGCACAAGATGAGGAACCCGAGACATTTTTGTCTTTTGATCTATCATCCTTCATGCGTCGTACAATTAAATTGAATGTAATTCCACGACGTTTTTTCTCTTCGGTGTTTTGCAAAGTAGGTTTCTTGGTTTGTAGAGATATAACTTCTTCATCTTCTTTTGACACATTACCAAGATATACTTCTAGATCATTTGAACTAGAAGAATTGATAGTGATGACATTATCGGGGTATTCAAGCTTGAAATCGTTATCATCCCCAAATATATAAGCTAATCTTTTAAATTCAGGTTCATCTGTCCAGTAATAGGCCTTCGCTAACTCGAATTTCTTGTAAAATAAGAAAAAAAAAATATATGTTACACTTTGCTATAATTTATATGGAATGATAATTTTGAAACAATGAGAAAATTACCTCAAACAAATGACTCCAAACATCATCGGCCGCAATGATTCATTTTTCTTCGATATCTCATATAGCCCCGGGTGTACGTGCAATTTCTTTGAAAGTGTTGTACCGCGTGTCCATTAAATGAGTTCTACAAAACATATCGTGTGTGCTTAAATTAGAACGACAATGCTTGTTGACCGCTATAGCCACATTGCAAAGAATGTTGTCCGGAATATAGGCACCTTTCCATCCTTCCTTCTCCTTGTAGAATGACAAGACATATATTAATAAACGATCCACGTCTTCATTCCAGTTGTGCCAATGAAAGTAGAAAGCTTGATTTGGAATCTCATTAGGCATGGTAATCAATATAGGATGTGAGCTGTTGGTGAGGTAAGGTTTTGAAGTTTTGCAGGCTTATGTGTTTTGAAATGTTGGTAAGTTGAGTATAGAACACATGTGTTTATATACTTGTAGTTGAGTCATTGTATAACACACATCTAATAAGTCATTGTATAGCACACATGGTCGAAATTGAATGTGATATGGCTGTTGACTGCATGCCAAATTTAATGACATGCCTCCATATTTTTAGTAATTGCAGTCCTGAATAATTGCAATTGAATGTCATATGGTTGTTGCATGCTTCTTTTAATTTTCGAGACAGTCAATGACATAATTGAATGTGATATGATATGGTTGAATCCTGCATGCATAATTGAATGTGATATGCCTGCATTACAAATCAATGACATTGCTGGATTGGCTTAGTTTTCGAGACAGTCAAAATACAAGCTTGATAGATCTAATGCATGCACAAATTACACTGTAATAGAAGCTTGATAGATCATATGGTCAGTACTCAGTACATAATATTCAAGGTTTTGAAAATGTAAAACAAGTTGGCTGCAACAATGCACGCCTGAATAAGCAACGTCTGGCTGCATTCATATAGGGTCTAAATAAGCTAGTTGGCTGCATTCCTACAGGTGATGCAGCAGTGGTTCAGCTGCAATATTAATGGTTAGTGATGCAACAACATTAATGGTGATGTTATTACTGTAAAATAAAATAACATACAACAGCAACATTAATCATAACAATAAAATACAGCAGCAACATGTGTCCAAAAAAAATAATACAGCAGCAGTAGTTCTAATACAGCTGTAGTCCTAATAATGAAATTAAATACATCTACACAATATGCAATATGTAGCAAAACAGAAGTTGTGCTTCTACACTACAAAATAGTTCAACATCAAAATGGAAGTTACAATACCAAATAGTTCAACATGTTCAACATCAAAGCGAGTACTACTTGTACTAGGATTGTCTTGTAGTAGTGGTGTGAACTCACTTGATACCTCAGCTTCACTATTGTTTGTTGCAACAGAAATATTATTAAACTCATCATGCCAAATGAAGCTCCGGTAATGGTTTTCATTTAATGGACACTTGAAGTACAACCGACCACGTTTGCAAAAACAAATTGGTGCAAAATCCATCTTCCTATAAAATATGATAATGAGAAAGTAACAATTCATTATAAATCAACATATGAAACATGGACATTATAAAGCAAATTATATAGAAAGATAAGTATAAGCCATTTTAGTACTACATTAAGAATACGCTAACCACATTGCCTCAGCTATGCTCTCTCTAGTTCTGTTCCATTCATTAGATGATTCGATTGCATCAATGAAATCATTAGCTTCATATACACCATCATCATCTCCATCATCATCAACATGATCATTATCATATTCTTTTTCAATCGGATCAATATGCATTTCAGATCGGATGTAATTATGTAATATGAAACAGGCTATAATTATACAATTATGAACCTTAGCAGGGTAAAAGGATGAGCTTCTTAAAATCCCCCACCGTTTTTTCATGACCCCAAAACATTTCTCAATCACATTTCTCGCTTTGGCATGCTTCATGTTGAAAAGTTCATGCGCATTTTGAGGCTTCTCACGTGCTGGTCCCCATTCCTTTAAATGATATCGAACTCCACGGTATGGGGCTAAAAAACCCTCTGAATTTGCATATCCATTATCTACCAAATAGTAATTCCCTATAGTTCGAAGATGAATAATCATTACTTAATTAATCATTTTAACTAAACATGGATAAAAAAAAAAGTTTAATTATAGATTTAGTATACCCCGTGGGACATTCAGACCATGGTTCCTAGTAATTGCATCTCTTAACACTCTTGAATCTGAAGCAGATCCCTCCCACCCGGGTAGTACATATACAATCGACATATTGCGATCGCATACACCCAAAGTGTTGGTGCAAATTTCGCCTTTCCTTGATCTATATCTTGGCTTATCAATAACCGGCACCGTAATACTTATGTATGTGCCGTCTAGGGCTCCTAAGCAGCCCTTTAATTATCATATATGAAAGTATTAGAAGTGATTCTTCAATGATAAATATTTTTAAGAATATTTATAAATTAAATTATTATGATTTACCTTAAACCACTTCCATCGACTATCATTGTTATCTTCAGATATAGGATCGGGTTTAACCAGTACACGTGTGTGTAGTTTTAAAATGACTTTTAAAACTTGATGGACATAATATGAGACTGTTTGTCCAGATCGATTATAGTCAAAACCAACTAATTTGTTCTTCTTATGATGAGCTAGTATAGATGGAAAAATTGTCATTTGTTCCTCCACACTAACATATTTACCATCACTTAGAAAGCCTAATTCTCTTAACAATATGCAAAGTCTACCGAATGTATTACGATCCATACGCAAATTAACAATGCAATCTGTGTCACTAAGTTTAACTAGCCTCTGCAAATGCCTTATTTGATGTGGCATCCTTTTAATCATGGAATACGATCTATCTACCAACCTACGTTTGTTATGAGTTCTCTCACTTATGAGTATCAGGGTAAGTAGAAGTAGAATTTGTGTCAATGTATCTTGAAAAATTTCTTCAATGCATGTGTACAGTTCTACACATTGCGCAGTATTGTATGTCATTGGTATGAATTAGTTGTCACGAACACTGCATTAAAAAACCATACATTCATATCAGGAACACACACATACATTCATAACTATATAAACCATATATTATCATCATTTATACATAATATGCATAACATGGGGTTTCAGTTAAAGGTTTTTACAGATGTGTAATTATAATCTCTTTTAAAATAAGTTGTAATTGTAATGGGTGTTCAATAAACCATAAATATAATATGTATTTTAAAATCAGTTGTCTTTTAAATTCTAAACATGTATTTTAAAATAAATAAAACATAAATTATCTGTCTTGCAAATTATAACCGTCTCCTACTACTAATTTTCAGTATGGGAGTTTAATTCAGTTTCATTCACATAAAGAAGACATAAACAAAACATTATTGAAACTTGTAGTTCATTGGATAAAAGAAACAATAAAATGGTTCAAAGAAACAATAATATGGTTCAAAGAACAAACAATGCTTCAAATAACAGCCTATAGATGACAATATAGATATACAAACCTATTGATGACATATTGTTTCAAAGAATATAGAATTAGGAATTGTAAGAGCTTTCAATTAAAAAATCTACATATACAAACTTATTGATAAGAACCTACTGATAATGACTCATAGCATTGAACAATATGTGATAATAAAAGCATGCATTACATAATACATATTCAAACTTGAAGCTTTAATATTTTTAGGCATGCATTAGATGTTATGTTCTCCATCTTATTTATCTATTTAAGTATCATAACACAACATAGCATAAAACTTGAAGCTTTAATATTTTTAACAGAACATTAAACTACCTCCCAAACTTTGAAGATATCAACACAAACAAATGAGCAAACATAATTTTTACAGAATACAAACAATAAAATAAAATGCATATTATGTTATACCTTTGCAAGCCCAGAACACTAGTAATGTAGCTTTTTTCAAAAGCTGAACACCAACTACGATTTACAAGGTATAAACTACACTTCTGTATAAATACATGGAACAATAAATATACAGAGCTTTAAATGCACCATCAAACTACACATATATGGAAATGTAAGAAATATATGGAACTACATACAAATCTAAAATATATGCAGCTGTAATGCAGCATCAAACTACAAAAATATTGAACTTTAACTGCAAACAAGTATATAGAAATTAAATATGTCACTGACCATACATTAAAATACATATAAAGTTTTACCTTTGCAAGCTCATGAACACTAGTCCAACATATCAAAACCCACAGAAACTGTTTTATCTATTTTTTGGTCTCGTTTCTCTCGTAATTTAGTCTATAGTACCACTTGTTGTCGTTCGATATGATGCTTTTGTATTCTTTATGTTACATCTCAGGTAAAGATCGACACATGAAGTGGAACAACGTTCGAGAAGAGAAACGAGGCGAAAAAGAGGTGAAAAGGTGAAGAAAAGGCATGGAGAAGGCAGAACGTGGGGCTAGCAGTCGCTAGCCCCTAGCGAGCGCTGAGCTGAGCGACTTAGAATGGGCAGAACAGGAGCCCAGCGACCGCTGACCCCTAGCGGTCGCTGGCCCTGCGCAATTCTCCATGACAGAACCTTGGGGTAGCGCTCGCTACCCCCTAGAGAGCGCTACCCCTTGGCGCTGGATAACCTATCAGAGAATCAAGCTAGCGAGCGCTACCCCCTAGCGCTCGCTAGCCCGACGGATTTTCTTCTCCTATTTAAACCTCCACGCGTGATTTTCAGACGGCTACACACTTCGGACTTCCTCCATATTTTAGTTCTAGTCTAGGGTTTAGACCACGAGAGAAAACACTTCTAGTTAGTTTTCCATTCAATTCTAGTTCTTTACTTTGCACCTTGTAGATTCGTTCGTGATTCAAACCCGGAGACTTATTTCAATTCAGTATTTCCTTTTCATTCCCGTGAGTTCTTTATTGCTTTCTTCTTCTGCTTTATGCGTTCTTGTTCTCTTGCTTTAATTATGATTAATTATCAAATCATTATCCAACCCGTTCTATTATGTTGATTAATCAGTTCACAGCATGTTTGAATTCCGTTTCTTTAATTCCTCGTTCTTAGACTTAGGGTTTTATAATTTATTTAATTATTTGTTCTTAGAAATAGGATTTAATTGTTTTCTTCATTCTTGCCTAGATAGTTCGCATTTATATTCCTTTAATCCTTCTTGCCTAGTTAATTAATTAGAGTAGTTAAAAATCAAATCCCCCATTTTTACTGCTTTCCTATTCTTCAACGTGAATGAAGCCCTGTTTAGCCTTCCTTGAGAATACGACTTGGGTTATGCTTAATCACACTAATAACAATGATCTCGTCCAAATTGCGAGTAGTATAGTTCATTAAGCACGACACATTCCTTAAAGTATATCGGCTGGAAATATTCCTCGTGCCCGTTACTGAATCCCTTTATCGGACAGTGGGTCTGGTCTAAATAACGCCACGTACTTAAGGTTATATTTGAGCGAAACAGAAACTATCCCCCAAACATTATCCCCCAATTTTGTAGTGTCTAGTAACCCACAGAAACTATCCCCCAAACATTTTTCCCCAATTTTGTAGTGTCTAATAACCCACATAAACTTTCCCCCAAACCTTATCCCCTAATTTTGTACTGTTTAATAAAAAAAATTTGATTTACAAACAACCAATCATAAACCTTATTGGATTTTAAACGAAGAACATACATTATCAACAAATAACATCACACACAAATTTTGCACCAAGCCACACCAAACCAACCAAGAAACCTTGCATGCACAGTAACAATTTTTATGTAAATAAATTTTACGAACAACAGACATTACATACCTGTGAGGCTAGGGTTTAGAAAAGGAAAATCATAGCTACAAATATACGGTCATCCCAAATCTTAGAAATAAATAACGAATACGCATATTTACCTAGAAATCGAAGATAAAAATGAGCTTTTCGGAGGCTAGGGTTTTTAATTCGAAAAACTTCCCCCAATTTTGTGGAGAGGATGAACAAAAACAAAAAGCCTACAAAATTAACACCCATCGCAAATATTAGGGAAAACCGTGCTACTATTATCTCAACTCTCAGAAAATCAAAACGCTTTACCAATGTAATCGAAGAAACAAACGAGACGAGACTCTCCAAGAAAAGCTTATGTCCGATGAAATGTGTGGTGTGGTGTGGTAATCGATGGTTATGGTAGAAAAGAAATTGTTATCTATCTCACTGTTCAATCACTACAATTAATAGGGCCAAATTGCTCTTATTATTATTAGCAATAGAACAGTGAAATAATAGAGGGCTTTAGTTTTTATGAAGAGCCGTTTGGATGAAACCATTTTACTACCAAACAGCAGATGAAGGCAGATTATTTATCCTATCTGCCAAACCAAACGCAGCCTAAGTATATAACTCAATTAAAAGTAATATATTTAGTGAAATCTAAATTTTATTAACTACATATTTTTATTAGAATCAAAATCTATTAAAATTCGTATAGAATCAAATTGTAAATTATTTTGAGGGTTATTCATAAAAAATTTCCTCTTTCTTAAGTTGAAAATGAAAAATACCCAACATATAACTTATATATGAAAAATGTCAAAAAAAAATCTAAAAATACTCTTTTACATATGAGATGAGAGAACTCATTGTACCTTTCATTTACTTACTTTCATCCTTCATTCGTCCATCTAAACAATAAATTATATTTTTGAATCAAAATATAATCAAGATATTAAAATAATAAAACCTAGTCGTGAAATATCTTGTAGAAATAAAAACCTAGTTGGTTCATGTAAAACTCAGACATAAACTGATCGGATTTTGGAGTTTTTTTGACCGGATTTTATGTCATCAATAATACTCCCTATGTCTCATGAATGTTGGCCCACTTTCCATTTTGGGCTGTCCCAACATTCATGGCCCCTTTCTTTATTTGGCTAAATATTAGCCCACTAACCCATATTACTCCTTAACCCAATTACTCTCTAACCCTATCCAATTACTCCCTAACCTCCGACCACACATCTCATTCTGCCGCTTCATACTCTCTAACCCTAAGACTCTCTCTCCAACTCCTCTCTGCCGCTTCACCTTCATCTCTCAAACCCTAATCGCCACCATCTCTTCCGCCGTGATGATTACACCGAAGTTGGAGTCTCTCTCTCCACCTTTGAAATGATCCATGCTCGTTTCTGAAATGATTACACCGAAGTTGGAACCTTCTTCACCCTCATCTCGCCCTGTTAAGAAGCCTCGACTTTCTGACTTGTTCTCTACCTTTCGTCGATTGGAGAGTGAGAACGATGATATGGATCTCTCCTCGCCTCCCCCACCATCTGCTATGAAGAAGAGCTTGACATCTGATTTCACCTCTCCAAATCTGAGCAGATCCGTGGTTGATGGAGGCGAAGGAGAGCACCACCCCGCAGATTCCCATCTCTCTTGGTCTCCCCCACCATCTGCTATGCTGAAGAGCTTGGCATCTGATTTCATTTCTCCAAATCTGAGCAGATCCGTAGTTGATGGAGGCGAAGGAGAGCGCCCCCGATGCCACCATCTACTATCCTCCACGATGATGATGCCTCCCAAAAAGGAGAAGATCTCCTCTGCTCTGAGTGGCTGTGTGATGTTGGGCGACAAGATAATGGGAAATCTGGAGGATTCCAACAAATCTGTTGAAGATGGTGAAGAAATAGGTCCAATCCATCTTTACTTTTGGTTGCATGTTTATCTGAAGTATTCTGTGAATATTTTCTAACATGTTTGTTGTTGTTGAAGTTGTTGACACCCATGATGCAGCAGTTGTGAAAGCTGCTCTAGCTAGAGGTGTGGGGTTTAGAGTACTATTGCGCACTATGGATTCTTGGTGTCATTATGAGCGGGGTGGTGGCCGTGAAAGTGGTGGAGGATGAGGCTGTGGTGGCGGTTGATGCTTGAGTAATTCAATTTGGTGAGATCTTTCCCTATTTGTGGTGCCTGTGTATGAACTGTTTGTGGTGCCTGTGTATGATGATGAACTGATGTCGGTTGAAATGTTTGTGGTGCCTATGGTGCCTGTGGTGAATTGAACTGTATGTGGAGTAATTTAATTTTGTGGGATGATATGCAAGTTGGAGCACAGTTTGGTTGTTGGTTGTATTGGATGCTGAAATGATATGAATATATTGGTGATGTTATGATGATATGCATGTTGGTGATGTTCTGATGTGTTGACTGTGTGATAATTGTGGGTGATGATTATGTTGTTTGAAACTGTGATGTTCATGATAGGTAAATAGGCAAAAATATTTTTGCAAACTTGCATAAAATTTGTGTCTTAACATAATAAGACTACAATAACTGCATTTTTGCAAACATTTCATCCATACTTGCAAACATTAAACAATTTACAGTCTCTGTAATTGCCAAAAAAAAAAGACCATAACTTCTAAACTATGGCCCTAGTTACACCTTAAAGACATAACTGCATCATAACATGTTTTCTAGGCATAACATCAAAAAAAACAAAATTACAATTTGTAATTACCAAAAAATCAGACCCTAACTCCAAAACTTTGTCTAATTTGAGGTGAAGGATAACCCAAGTGCATCCATTAACACCCTTCATTTCCTTGAGCTCTTTCATTTTCAATCAAGTAGTTAATGCAGTCTACAACTAGGCTTTGAGGAACTTCTAAGTCAATTGGTAGGGTATCAACTCTTTGCAAAACATCTTTCCTCATATGTGGGATTTTGTAAGAGTTCTGCCCTTTAACTTTCATAATTTTCACCATACAGCTCTATAAACTTATAAAAATCTTATTAAGTGTGATAGGAGATAGAGAATGGAATGAATTAATCACTGCATCCACAAGTTGATCAACATTGTAACTGGATGTTTCTGTTTGAATACTCTGAATACATCTAAACCATCTCAAATTGACATTAGTGTCAGGTGAGTTGAGTGGTTGATGTACTATTCGAATATCAAACCCATCTTGTCTTGCAGCTGCTCTGAAGTCAGGGTCTGCATGATTTATATGGGGTTTGACATTATCTTGTTTAATAAAAATGAGTTTTGGTGAATCTGCAGGCCACTTAGCTTTGATGGTTGGAATAATCTGATTAACAAACAATAAATGCAGCTCCTTCAATAAAAACAATAAGCATCATTTGATAATATCCTTAGTTATGGACTGGATAGGCTTTGTCTCTAAAGTCCCTTTTGTCATATTCTTGTTGTTTCTCTTGGCTAGTACCTTTTCAACAAATGGAAAGATGTTTATCTTGCCATCAAACATCACATTACCTGCTGCATCAAACATAGGTCGACACACAACACACATGAACATGACTTTTGTTATAAACTTCTTACTCTTGCATGTCCTATGTGGGCCTCCCACAGTGTGAGGTAGAATTTGTGGGAAGTTTTAGACATGTAAAATCATTTCTCATCTATGTGAATGGTGTTATTCATGCTCTTAAACTTGAGGATGTTGAGAATCTTATCAAACTGTAAAGCTTGTAAGCTAAATGATAGCCTCAAAAACTTGTTGGGGGCCGTAAGATCTGGCTTGATGGCATTTGAATAACATTTGATCAGCCCTTTATTGATCCACCTCCAAACTGTGCTTTTAGTGCATTGTATATTGACTGCTAGCTTTCTAACAGTTGATCTTTTAAAAAGATCCAAACTTTTGATAAGTTCCAAATCTATCTCTACCTTCTTTCTTCTAACTTGATTGATTTTTCTACTTTGAATATGGATCATCTCACCTGCTGCTTTCTGTTTCTTTGCCTTAGCCCACAGTTGAGTGACTGTTCTTTTGCTGCAATTCCACTTGGTGTATGCTTCCTTCATCTTCCCGCGGCGAAGTGGCTTGCCGTTCTTGGAGTGGAGAAGAAGAAATTGGACAATTTCAGTCCTCTCATTTGTAGTTAGATCCTTGCACCTCATTTTGTTGTGTTTTTTTAGAGTGAAAGGTGTTGTAAAACTTTGCTATGTAAGCATATTTATGCAGCTTTTTTTGTGAAATTTTTAGAGGGAAAACTGAAACTTGTAAAATTTAGAGGGAAATCTCAACTGTGTACTACCAAAAATTAAAGTGGGAAAGTTTAAATTTTTTGTCATCATAAATTTTGGTTTTGTTTTTGTTTTCTTTTTAATTTCAGTTTTGTACATATGCTACGTAAATGCATGTTTCAGATTAAATTAAAAAAATTAATTAAGAAATTAATTTTAATGTTACAGATTAAGTGGTAAACGAAAAAAAAAATAATTAAAAATTTAATTTTAATGTTACAGATTTTAATAATGGTACAAATAAATTAAATCATTAAATAAAACACTAAAAGCAAGCTCTATTAGTTGGAGTATTTAAAACAATAATAAAGTTAGAATATGCCTTTATTGGTCTTTGTGCCCAAATGAAATGGACCAAAATTAGCGGGATGGAGGGAGTACATATTATTATCATGCTAAATCAATAAAATCATGTCGTCAAACTTTATATGTGATAGCTAAACACACTATGACTAAGAATAATTATGAAAATTTACATCAAAAGTGAGCATTTTTCAGGTAGTTTTTAAAAACATATATTGCGCTTATTTTAATGGACAAAGGGAGAAGGAAGTATAATTTAATCGAGCGACTGTGATGGCTATTTAATAGAGTAGATATTTTGTGCTACATTACATTTACATTATTACATATATGGAGTAGGAGTAGGAGTAGGAGTAGGAGTATCTTCTATATATATAATAAGTTGAATTTATCCACTTATTCTGACTATAGATAAGGTTGATATTGAGAGCTATAAATCCCACTATGCATTTATCACTTGATAAATTAAATATTTACGACAAGAGAAGCAGGAAGAATCACCACCATACTTAATGCACTATTTAATTTTCACAAAATATCTATTTTGGATTTGGTTAGAGCATGTCCAGCGCGGGTTCTCAAGCAGGAGCTCGCTGTCAGGAGGCTGACCGCAATATGAGCTTCGCGTTGTAGAGAAGGGAGGTTCGGAGCCTCAGTCAGGTGGAGCTCACGCTGTGGGTGGGTCGTCTAGCTCTGATTCCCACCTCTTTTTCGAAGTCTCCTACAGTATAATTATTTACAAAAATTTTAAAAATTGATGAACATCATCAAAAAGTTTCAAAAAATTACAAAAACACTGATGAGAAACTCGTTGTATGCTCGTAATGTGCTCATTATGTATATGTTAGTGACGCATAAGCATAGAGCAGTCAAAATTGTATTATTTTTTTGTTAATTAATTAATATCAAGTTATGTTTAATCAATAAATTTTAAATGAAAAATAACAATTAATAAATTTTATCGAAATATTATTATATATCTTGTCATAAGTCATGTGTATCTTAATTGTGTGCACTCAGCGAATAGGTAATTCATATCACTAGATTAACACAAGCACCTAGTGATTTGGAACTTTGTTAATATTTTTTAATAATGTGTTTTGGCTTTAATGAATAATGATAATGTATTGTGAGTGGAGTATATGTTTCACCGAAAATGCTCACCCGCCCGCAGTGGGCATTTTTTAATGCGCCCGCGGTTGATGTGGCATGCCACGTAGATAAATATTAAAACTTAAATATTTTTTTATTAATTATCACTTCCGACTAGGGTTTATTGGTTAGGGTATAGTTTAATATTATTTAATAAATAATAATAATAAAAATAAAATTAATAAAAAACGAAAAATATAGTGACTCGTATGATGATGTGTCAATGATGTGGCATTGTCACATCAACCGCAGGCGGTGGAGCGCTACTCTATGTTTCACTCCATATATAATTTTGAATTAAATTGTGTGTAGTTAGTAGGGATGACAATTTACCCACGGGTACCAGACCCTAATAGGAGCGGGTTTGAGAGATATTTGATATCAACGGGTAGGTTCGTGGATATAATTTAATATCTATTTAGTTCGCGGATATGGTTATGGATAGTTACTATCCATACCCACGAAAATTACCCGCTAAATACCCGCAAAAATACCCATGAAATACTCGCAAAATACCCGTAAAATACCCATCTACACATCTAACATTAATCATATTTTTATATTTTTTTCATAATGTATTATATTTAATATACTTAAATTTAATTTTAATTTTCATATTTTCAAATTTGTGTTATAATTTTTTTAATTTGTGTTAGTAATTTCTTATTTAGATTAAATTTATTTTTATGATTCGAAATATATTTTGCGGATGGCGGGTTCGCGTGTACCCGCCGAGTGGTGGGTGGTGAGCACCCACGGAGTGGCAGATTCGTGGGTACCCGTCGGATATCGGGTGGCGGGCGGATACCCGGGGCTGGCGGGTTTGAGAGATTTTCATACCCGTGGCGGGTATGATTTTTCCTGGCGGGTATGGGTATGGATAGTTACTATCTGTACCCGCAGTACCCAATTGCTATCCCTAGTAGTTAGTGAGTTTGTGTCTCACTTAATATAGTTTTAAATTGATTTGTGCGCAGTGAGTGCGGTAGTTCTATTTGCTATGAATGAAAGGTTTTAAATGTAAACTATTTTTGTGAACATCACGAAATGGAAAAACAAAAAATATTTTCGTGGACGAATGGAGTAGTATTTAGTAGGAAAATGCAAAGAAGGTGGTTAGCGGTCCCAGAGTGATGGTTTGGCCAAGGCCAAAAGAGCCCTTCAGATACCGTAAGATGCTACATCCTGGAGATGTACGGTTGTGAGAGCCTGCATGAATTGACAACCTTGATTGACGACATAGCAAATGTCAGGTGTGGTGAGAGGGAGGATGTCAACAATACTACGATATTATGTTGCATCAGAAAGAGGAGCACCATAGTATGCAGAGAGCTTTGAATCGGGTGTTTGATGATTGTACGTGATAATAATCTGGTACATTACGTTTTGTTTTCCATCCCAGTATTTCGTAATATTTCCGACCCAATTTTTCATACAATTACCTTAGAAATCATATCATATACCACATATGTCCCGCTATTGTTTACTTGTTTTATTTAGGACACGTAAAATGAAAAATAATCTAAAACTATAAAATATAAAATTTACAAATTTTAAAAAGTTATTTTTATTATTTTAAAAACAAGTCAATAATAAAAAAATATCTCGAAAATGAATACAAGCCACGACAATATGATAATGAGGGTAATATAATAATATTGTAAATATATTAAGCATAATAACAATATTCAATTATAAATAATGATAATAGGAATAGTAATCATAGTAAGTTAATGGATCTATCCCTCATCATTCTATAAAAAGCAAAAATAGGTTATTTTATAGTAATAAATACCTTTACCAAACTCTCAGTTGGTGCATTTGATTTTCCCCTAACAAAGAACCATTAATCACATTGCATCCGTACATTTCACCCACCTAATTTATTAAATGTTTCCTTACATTATTTACCTTATATATTAATATTCCAATTTAAATTTGAAGTATCAATGTGGGGACACACCAAGATCCTCTCTTCCATTTATTCACTCAATCTAAATTTAAAAGATTTTAAATAATTAATTCCGCTTTACTAAAACTAAGATAATTAACCTCGTTTGATCAAAATCGTAAATATCAACTTTTGGGATCGAGCAATATTTTAACATAAATCTATATTTTTATAATGAAGTTTCTCAGGTCGATAATAAACAAGTCATACTTTAGCCCATCATTTAGTACACAGTATTAAACTAGACTCGGTTGGATTATACTTCTAAGCAAGATAATAGTAAAAAGAAAGCCCTTTTATGTTGTTATAAACATAGGGCGTTGCATATTTCATACAAAAGAGATGTCTCCTTTACACACAAACCATTCTTACAACTTCATATATACTATGCCATAACTCATTGTGATTTGGTCTCAACCAAATTCTCCAATGTCCCATTTACTGAAGCAGAGACACTCTTCATCGTAGTCTTCGCCTTTTTCCCGATTTACGAGGTGATAGATTTTCTTTTTCACTCTTCTCCGTCGTCTTCAGATCGTCTCCTCAAACGTCTTTCCGACACACAGGGCATGTTCCTTGCCGGCTGAGCCATTCGTCTATGCAATGTATGTGGAACAAATGTCGACAACTCGGCAGCAGCCTCGTGCAATCTCCATGCCTCAAATCCTAGCAAGAAAATAGTGTGGACAATTGTTCTTAGAAATGGAACCAAGTTGTCAAAGTCAAGTCATGTTAGAAAAAAAACATCGATTTTACATGAGACAACAAGATGTGTTTGAAAATTGGTCATTAACATTTATTGTTGAGATCTAAGAGCAGGCAACAAACCTCAACAACATAATTAATGTCATTAATCAAGGCGCTCTCTTCTAATCTCTCTTAATAGGGACCACATTATAGGAAGTAGTACTTGTTTGAATTCTTGCAAATGTAAAATCAAATCAAAAGGCACCTTTTTTTTTTCTTAAACGCATAAAACACCACAGAAAACACTATTACCAGCAAGTTAACGTTACACATAAGGTGTTTACTGTTTATATTCTTGCATAATATTATAAAATCAAATACTCTTTTTTGTTTAAGCAAACTTGCACAAGACAAGTAAAGGTGTTCAAAAAAAAAAAAAAAAAACCCGTAACCGAATCATTACTGTGTAGAGAATGGTTCGGTTCTAGTTCCAAATGTTCGGAACCTGAACCAGCGATTCCAAAGCGTAAATTACTCAACATTTTTCCATAATTCAATTTTATCTCTTATATTATATACATCATTGTTTATAGTTTATGAAATTATATTTTAAATTGTAAATTCAAGTAAAAGTACACATTTTGTAAGTGAAAAGAACTGGTGATTCAGAACCAGAACAGACATTTCAGAATCGGAACCGCCTAGGACGGTTCCAGTTCCAAGCCGTGACCGTAATATGAACATCTATAAAGACTGGGAAACCCACCTAAAATTACACATAAGGTGTTCCAGTGCAGGTTTCAGAAAAACATGTGTGCCGTAGGTCAATTTTCACGGGTTCCTTTTCCGTGCAGGGTTTATCGAGACACAGTAATATTTTCTGCAACTTAGATAACATAAGGGTGGTTTGTGCAGATATGTCAAGACACTGGTGATGTTTTATGCAATGTACTCTCGGTTACACCCTCGGCGATATCATAAATATTGAGCCTCGAATACAACCCAAGTCTAAAATACAAGGGCCATTGGGTAAAAGTACAGCACGTAATAAAAATCTCAAAGGAAAAAAACAATGCTATACAGTTAGTTGAGAAGAGGAAATACTTATTACAAGATTCTCAACTTCACATTCCATTTTTGCTTATAAAAGGCCACACAAAAAGCTAAAAAGAGCTTACCTGTAAGCAGATGGCACAAGTAGTGTCGGAACACACCGAATTTGTCTCTGCACTATTAAATTCGAAACTCGGCAATTCTTTAATGGTTTCATGAGATAATCCCCTTACAGTGTTCACCTCGAAAATGTCGGAAATCTCCCTCAAACCAGTCTCCATAGTACTAATCTGAATAGTTGTTTTTTTCAAAAGGAAGTTAGTTGAGCTGCAAAGCCTAACACACTAGAAAACATAACCAAATTAAAGGCGTTTAATTAATTAATCTTGGGGGAAAATTCAACATTTACCTGCCACTGGTAAGCCTTTAATACTGCAGGGCTCACCCATTCCATAAATATCTTCCCATTCACAAGACTATAGATAAGTGCAGCCTAAAAGAAAGAAAGATAAACACTAGAATCAAAGAAAAGGCCATGCTTTATGGTAATCCACAAAACCAAAAATTGGTGGGTCGCACAACAACACATTAAAATTAATTGAAAGATCTTGGAGTGATTCTCAAATTATTCTGCACATTAGTATTTGAATGATTCTAAATTCTATCATTTTGAAGTATTTTTCCTATGAACCTTTTGACTTATCGAGTAATTTAATTGTTAAAACTACAAAAACCCTATAATTATCAATACCTTTTTCTAATTGGGCATTGGATGAGCAGAGGAAATAGTAAAGAGTAAAAAAAAAAAAAAAAAAAAAAAAAAACAGAAAAAGAAAAGAAAGAAGGGACGAGTTTTGTGATGGTAACTCATTGTGGAGCCATGGAGGATTAAATTTTGGGGTAGATATTTTGTATGGTGATGAAATGCTACTGCAGAATGCAGGTAGTTTTATTAATAACTTGAGAGCGACGCCCACACACTCACACACACACACCTATATATATACAAATATTTAAACATATATTTATATATTACCTTTGAAAATTGCTCCCCGTTAAGAATGAGCTCCATTAGCTGCACGGCGGTGATAGCTCCCGTCACCGCCCCTACACCAACTCCACGCAGTAAACCGGTTTCTGTGGTTTGGCCTTTCAAAGCCCCGCTAATTACGCCTACAATAGCTCCACCTACCCAGAGAAAAATCAACCAAATTAAAGCATGAAATGGGTGGGGAAATTCGTTTAACAGCTAGTGCGCATGCGCAGAGAGTGTGATTTCACCGTCAACTGCGCATCGGAAAAAGCAAGATTAAGATTCGTAATTGGGCAGAGAAGAGAGGTTTACCGATGGCGAAAATGCAGGTGAGTAGGGCGACGGCGAACTTGTTGAGCAGGGCGAAGAAGAAAACGAAGTGGGCGGCGCTGAGCTGAGTGTGAGCCCAAGTGGCGGCGGCGGAAACCCCCCTTTTCATCGCCAGATAAGTACAGATCAGCATAATTGCGAAGAATTAGAGTTAGATGGGATGATTCTCTTTGAAGCGGTTGGAGTTGGAGCGAAGGAGAAAAGGTGAATGTAAAGAAGAAGAGAAGTGGTGGAGTTTTATAGGAGAGGAAGAGGAGAAGGAGAGCATTAAAGACTAGTAGGGATCTCAAGAGCTACCACCAAACACGTGCTGCACGCATGCATGCTCCCTCTTTCTTAATTCTAACTATTCTTTTCATCCATCGTTTTATTACTCAATAATTTAATTTAATTTAACATGTATTGAATTAATCTAAAATATAAATTTTACTTAATTTATTATATTATTGAGTTGTATTTATAAAGTATATGATTTCAAAGACGAAGTATTAGTATAAAATTATTCCAATTATATCTTAAACTAAATTTACTATCTAAAATATAGATACTCGTTTTGTTCACAAAATTATTTTATCACAAATCTAAGATGTTTTTTTTTGTTCAAATGAAGAACGTCTCTTTCTTTATCAAATTTTCACCTTTTAATTTTCTTAATAATATACTAATTATTCTCATTAAGTTTGTATGAGGTAGATATGATAGATAAGTGTATGAGGTGTTACTTTACGGTATAATTTGCTAAAATTGTTATTTTTCATACATTATATTTTTTTTTCGATGTGAAAAATTACATACAGTTATCTTACCATACTTTTTGATATGTTTTACTTTCGACTTAACATTTTTACATACTTATACATTAACTTATTTTGGGTATACCTTATTTTTAATATATTTTTCTTAGTATATCAAAACTTATTTATTTAAAATATGTGTACACGTAAAACATAATGAATGATATCATAATTAAATTTATAATAACATAATTTTTTAGATTAATCACTAATACAAGATAATCAATTATGTTAAATAACTATATTATTATATTTTTATATAACTACTAGATCTAAATATATGAATCATAACATTACTAAATTGATCATATAATACATAATATATTATAACAAATTAATTATTTTCATAATTATACATTAAAACGTAGATTATATTTAAAATCAAGTAAATATTGTCTTATAATTATATAAAATAAAGCATATATGTGGATTCTAATTATCTTTTTTATTATAATTAGTTATATAATTATTTAGATTGATATGCTAGTGAAAATAATTTAGTAGAATTTTATCAGAATTATTTATTCATGCAACAAAAAAGGTACGAACCCTACCACATTTATCACTCTTATACTATTTTATACACGTACCTTAATAATCGTGCCGGAAAAAAAAAAGGTATCATGCTTAGTGAGACGGAGATAGTATATTTTAGATAATAATTATAAGTTTTTGTTCAATCTTTTCAATTATCAATAAATTCACAAATTTTGTATTCACTAATATTTATTAATTATAATTCATAAATTATAAATAAAAAATTTTGTAATAATTAAAGTCTAATATATATGTATATATAATATTATACTCCCTCCATTCCACTATTATTGTCCTACTTTGACAAAAACTATGAGAACTTTTTGGTCAAAGTAGGACAATAATAGTGGGACAGAGAGCGTATATATTTATATTGATATATACGAAAACAATGGTATATATTAATTTTTCTGGCATATAGTACATTATCGAAAAGTTTGGTATGTTATTATACTTTACCAAAAATTCAGGTATACCTTATATTCGTTATTTTTTCGTACGGTAAGTACGTTATACCGTTTTTAGTAAATTTTGACCGCCATAGGTAAGTGCGTGGACATATTTATGCACAAATGTAAATTCTTAAAATTTGATGTTAATAAATACATCATCGATCCACAAAAATTATAATTTTATTACTTATTTAAAACATTCATAAAAAATATATTCTTATTTTTTTTGGACATGGTCCCACAAAATACTTAATATTTTTAAAATGACATTAGGACCGCTCCACCGCCCGCGATGGGCACAACCTAACGTGTACACAGTTGATGTGACAAATGTCACATAATCATACGAGTCACTATAATTTTTATTTTCTATTATTATTTTGTATTGGATAATATTAAATTATACCCTAATTTATAAACTCTAGTCGAAAAGTGTGAATTAATAAAAAAAATAAAAATTTAATTTATATCTACAAAGCATGACACATGATACACAAAAGCATTAACTCCGGCCACCTAGGGCGGATAAGCGTTTTCAAACATCACATATATAGTATTTTGTGGTTCTTTACTCTACTATAAAATAGTTTTTCAATTTCTTTTAAAACTCATGTAGAACTCACACACATTTTTCGTGGATATATGAAATATTAGCTAATGGAGTACTTAAAATTTGATGTTAATTAATGTTTTTTTTTAATAATTTTAGTGCAAATTGCTAGACGATGAAGTACTTCATTTGACCCATGACGTAACCAAAAAAAATTTAAAAAGGGGATTTCACTCATCTTTCGATATTGTATTGCTTCTAGAACGTTTAGGCCGCTGGGAATGAAATTCAATTTAAATTTTTTTAATGATTATCGATAATAGTAATAAAATATATGCTTAAATATTTTGCCTAGATTATCATTTTTATTAATGATTATTGATTACAACATGTGAAAGTACAATTAATAAAAAAACATCATTTTGTAAATTATACTTGCGTTTAAATTTTATATAACTAATACCAATATGAAACTAATATCATCTTTAATTTTCCTAAATTTTTATTTTGTCAAATATTATGAAAAATATAAATATTTGTGAATTTTCAAAAAAAAAAAAATCGATATAAATTTTTATATCTACACCTACCCCAAAAAACATCCATAAAAGACTTTGAACTAAACAATAAAAAACATAAATTTTTTATAAAAATTAACTATACCATAATAACCAAATCTATTGCATAGACTATACATGAGGTTAAATTTACATCCCTAATCAAGACATACACATAATTATTTCTAATCTTACTAATAAACCATTGGCAAAGAAGAAAACTTAATGATTAAGAATAAGGATATTTAATGACTTGTTTACAAACTATATTGGGTGTGAAGTGTGAACAAACTTACTCGTTAAGAATCCAACTGCGAAACTTAATTAACGCAATTTTCTAATAAGATCAACAATTTTAATTTTCTTGTTAGTTATTGAATGACAATGATAGTTAATTAATACAATGTATAACTAATTAATCAACGATAATTAATAATCTACATAAAAAATAATACTTGCACAGATTAAACATATATAATTCTAATTAGGAGTGTCATTCGGGAATCAGGGATCAGGTATTATTTCCGGTAATACCTGATATCCAATCAGGTTCGGGTACCCGAATATGCATTTTTATTTTCGGGTCGAATTCAAGTTATTACCATATTACATGGTTTTCGGGTTTGGGTTATACCCAACACCTGATCATAAATTACCTGAAATCCGGATTTTTTTTTATATTTATTTATTAGTTATATAAAATTATATTTTAATTCTAAAATTTAAAATGTTTTAATAGCTAAAATATCTATTTTTTCAAAAATATTCGATAATACTGGATAACTGATCAAAAATAACAATAATTTTAATTAATTGGGATAATTTTGGGTACCTGAATACTCTACCGAAATACTCTAGTCGGGTTCGAGTAGCCGAAAATTTTGAATAGAGTACCTGACCCGACCCTAATAAACACTCTTAATTATAGTATGTGCGTCAAGTGGTATAAGTTTAATGCTCAAAACAATAAGTTTTGACTTCAAGTTATTTGTGACGCAATCTTATAATTTAAATTTAACGTAATTCAATTTTTTAAAACAAAAATTATAAACGTAAAAACATTATTATTATTATATAAACAACAATAAACTGGATAGAGAAATACATCCGAACCTCACTTTCTAAATTGAGCTAGCACTAGTTATGTTTGTGATTTTAAAAAAAATAATTAATAAGTTAAACATTTGAAAATAGCCTTTATATATACTTAGCATTGGGGGTGCAAACCACCAAAATATTCATGGTATCGATCAAAATTTTGTTGATAAATATCTTTATGAACTTAAAAAACGAGTTGAATTTCGAATAGTTTGTAAACTTTATACACAAATTAGTTTATAAATTTGTCCAATTATTATAGTAATATAATAATGTATATCAACTCTAATAGTTTAATAAACAAACTTTTTAACAAGTTTAAACTTGAGCCGAGTTTGAATTTGAGTTTGAATTCACTGTTAAATTGACTAATAAACGAATCGAACTTGAACTTAACTCAAACGATCAATTATTATCTATGGAGTTGAACTCTATTTTCGTTTACAAAACTTAAACCAAGCTTGAATTGTTAGTGTTCTACTTAATTCGGTTCAATTACAATCTTACTCAAAAATAGATATATACTCCCTCCGTCCCACCAATAACGACTCATTTATAAAGTAGATGAGTATATTATTTTAATCAAATGGGTCGTTATTGGTGGGACGGAGGCAGTATTTTATAAGTTTATAACCGGGCGTTTCTCAATCAAAGTAATATAAAGAATTGTGCGACATATATTAACCTATACATGGAAAGTTAATATCCAATATCAATGATTTCGAGTTTGAATATTTCGCGGTGTGATTTTTAAATTTAAAGTATTTACTAATAAAAATAATTAAAAAACTGAAAGCACATATTAATAGTGAGAATCCACATTCTCAGTGCCATTACTGTAGTTCACTAAATCTAAACACCGGTTATTATCGATTTTTTTTGTTAAAATTATGACAAACGTAAGCTTAAAGTTTGTTTGAAGTTAATTAATAATGTCAAAAATTAAATTTATGAAGAAAAGTTTGTCTCAAAAATTCATTTAATGGACTTAAAAATTGTATTATGTTAAGTTGAGGTTAAAATCATCACAAAAGTGAATTCATGAGGATAAAACTATATATGTATTATCATTGAAATATATCTTGATCTTTTGAAAAGTTTTGCAAAATATGAAGTGATTTACAATTTCATAAAGGGTAAAAATTAAAAGGGTGGATTGCTTAAAAATTTAAATACTTTTATAAAATTTTGATTTTCTCCTATTTTTTATTTACCTAATAAATATATGACTTTTTTTTGGTATTTTTCAATTTGGTCAATAAATACTTGATATTTATAAATTTTTTATTTTTCTCATCATGACCTGTTTCAATCAAATTTAAGTTGATATATGATCTAACATATTAATTTTATATGGATGTAAATATAAAACAAAAATGAAAATATTATATTTTGAATGAACTTATACTTTATCAAAAATGTACGTCATGAAAAAAATATTTATTGGTTAAATTGAAAAGTTATGAAAATAAACGTAAATTTATATATTTATTGGCTAATTAAATTAAATCCCATACACGTGTGACAAAATACTCACTTTTTAAAAATATGTAGAAAAAATTCAAATGCACCAAAATACTTCCAAATCCCTAAATATTTGTAATGAAATATACAAATTGAACACCAAAATAAAATATTTTTATAAAAAAATATGAAGGGGTGAGATAATTTAGAAAATTACAAAACAAAAAATAATAAATTTGAAAGGGATAGGCAAAGTACATGCATTTTACACTATTTGTGTATTTTATGTCTATCCTTATTTTAGCAAACACAATAAACCAAATCGTTGCAGAATAGCGACTCTACTCCAAAATCTGGAAATATTAAATGCGCTTTTGGCAATTGGAGTATCGGAAAAAGACCTATTGTTGCTACTTGTAAAATTAATACTTATCACCTCTATATACACATCATGCATGCAAGTATGCATTAGTTATTATAAATCAATAATTGTAATTTATGATGGTATTATCTTTTCTTTTCTTTTTTTTTGAAATTTATGGTCCAAACTAAACAATTGAGAAAAAAGTTGTGATCGAATGCGAAAGATCTTGTTGCTGCTACTTGCGAAATTAATTTCGTAAGTAGAAGCAATAAGTTTTTGTGCACAACATGTATGGAAGTATATATAAAATAATTGTTATTTATATTCTGGTATTATCTTTTATATCCAAATTGTAATATAATTCTATTAAAATAATTGTGTCGAATAATATATGGATCCTTCGAAAAAAAAATAGTATAAGCCAACAATTTGTCGGATCAAAAAATTTGGAATCAATAAGTTTTCTAAATAAGATACATAATTTTAAAAATTATGAAAAAGTGAAAAAAAAAAACTTTATTCAACTTTTTCCTTACTTTTAGTTTTAAGAAGAGAAAGTCTTTATATTTTTGATTTTTTTTTTCAAATAATTGTCTTGTTCTTCAAATGGCTAGAAGATCATAAACTACTTCATCCATCATGTTAAATGCGGACACCATAAAACTAAAAAAGTAAAATATTATATTTTAAAAAAATAGAAGTAATATATTTTTAAAGGTAAATTTTTTTGTTTTTTTTTTAAATTGACCACTTTTAATAGGACGTTTTAATAAGAAAAAACATGATCATTTTTAAAGGAACGGAATGTCAATTCCCTGGGGGTGAAGGTGAACACCATTAAGACTGCTAATTTAATTTGTGGGTGAAAGAGAGTTAAACGCATATGAAGAAAGAAGAAAGAAGAAAGAAGAAAGGAGAGGCTAGAGCGGGCTTAAGAAAATACTAAAACAACTAGCAAATCGTAGGAACACATTCTTCCATCTTTTCTAGAGTTAAATCATGATGCTTGATATCCTTTCCCAGAAGTAATACTATTCTTCACATAATTTTTATTATAGTAAGATCAATAGTTCGTAATTTATTTACTATCCATTATAAAACTAAAGGAATTTATGTAAATTTCATTGATATATTTCTGTAAGTACCCATTATTTTTAAGTCATAAGTATAAGGATTCATGGTAGCGACTCTTCCACGTGATTATAATTTTCTTTTTTATTTAGATTTTAATATTTTCATGTTGCAGCAATAAACATAGATACACTGATAGTAATATATATATAGTATATTTTTTGTTAGGGTTAATGGTAAAAATAATAAATTATTCATGCGTTTTTTTAAATATGATTATTTCTTATTTCTGAGTTAAAAATTTGAATATTTTTTATATAGCAATAAATTATGTAGCTTAAAACAGAAGGAATTTTTGTTAAGTGAACTCTAACATCAACTAAAACTATTATCTACCTATTGATAGATACATTGCAGCCAAAAAAAAAAAAAAACTCGGTCAATCAAATTCTATTTCCCATAACAATAAGTTTCTAATTTCCTATTTTGAAGTTTATTCCTAATTATGGTCTTAATAATCATCAGAGATGATTGAATGACACGATTTATAAAATTATTTTTTACTATACGACAAACAACATTTCACACTCTTAAATATACTTTCTTATACCAAATATGATTATATAAAAATGATTTGTTAGCATCAAATAGGCATTTCTTTTGTCCCTTCTATTTTTATGATTACATACAACCATGCAAGCTTGATTTTAAAGGGTTTTAAGCAAGCAAATTTGCACAATGTACATTAATATGACTAATTGATGATAGCTTGTTTCTTTTTCAAGAGAATGTGATAGTTTGTTTTTTTATTAATTTTTCTTTGCAAGCAGTGTATTTATTTAATTTATGGATTTGAATGATCTTTCAAACAATAACTGCAACACCTAAATTAAGAGTATATCGCTTAAAATAATATATTTGCATGTCATGTTGTTAAAAGAAATGAGTGAAAACAATAACTCCAACACCTAAATTAAGAGTATATCGCTTAAAATAATATATTTGCATATCATGTTGTTAAAAGAAATGAGTGATATTGCTTAAATTAAAGTTAGATATATAATAAAAAATCACAAATCCCCGTTGACATGACATGTCATTTAGATAAATAATATGACATATCATTTAGATAAATAATATATTGGTCTCAAAACGAGTATATTCAGTATATGGGGGGAATACACCAGTTAAAATTTTTCAAATTAAAAAGACTTTCAGTGAGCTCTTTAAAATCTGAAGTGAGGTAGCTTCAGTTAGAGTTGAACTTTAGATAACAATCATTCAGTCTACACTTAGTGTTAGACTGATGGACTAATATCTTAAGTATACGTGCGGAAGTGGTGGTTTAAAAGCTTACTCGTTTGTCAGAAATCTTAATGTTAATATTTCAGTTTTCACTTAATCAATATTCAGATTATGCAATAAAGTTATAGAATAAGTGCTGAGTAAATAGCAAAGACACAAGATATGGTTTGCGTGGTTCGGAGATAAAAACTCATACGTCCACGTGTCTCGATGTGAGTCGAGGGTTTCCAAATAATTAGGAATTTGTCTTACAGTAATCAACCTTGAAGATTAGATGGACAATAGTGTCTGATCACTTCTAGCTAAGAACTTAATCTAGGCTAGTGCTATTTCTTCGGTTACAAGGTATATCGCTTCTAAGAACACACAATAAGTATTAATTGAAAGCTTGGAGTGTTTTTGAACTTGAGAGCTTGAAAGCTATGGAAGTTGAGAGCGACAGAGTGATAGAAAGTTCGAAAGCTTGGGCAGCCGATGTTTGAAGCATTTGAAGCAGTGGGGGTATATATAGAGCTCTTTCAAGAATATATTCGTTGTGAGAGAAAGCTTCATTTGAATTCTTCTCGTTGGAGTCGTCGTCCTTTTTGCTATTTTTGGTCTCTGCAACAAGATCTTGCTTCACCTACTGAAATCTTTTTCAAGATCTTGCTTCACCTACTGAAATCTTTTTCAGAAGTGGTAAAGCCTATCGTGTAGCTAGTAACTCAGTGGCTTGGCAAAATTTCAGTTGATAACTTCAGTACTAGACTTCAGTGGACGAACTTTCTTTGCTTCAACTAACTTCAACTTCAAAACTTCAGGCCATATCTTTAGTGACATGGTCCTTCAATTTTGGCATATGGACTGAGTTCAAAAGAACTTCAGTGGCTTGTCTTGATCTTCAGTCTTGAGTCCTTCAGATTTTACCTGTAAACTGAATTTTTTAACAAGTGAGTTCTAAAACAAGATTAGAGACAAGATTACAAATTTGGACTTAATTCATCTTTCAGGGGAGGTTTTGGAATCTGAATCAAAACCATTTAAAATATTTCCCAACATAATATATATATATATATATTTTGGAACCACGAATACTTCAATTAATTCAAAACAGAGTACGTACAAAGGACGATCCAAAAGTGATCTAGTCCAACCCACAAAAAACAATCAAAGCAACTCGCACACTCATATTTAGATGATCAACAATCTACCAATATGTGCTCGTAGTTTAGGTTTCGTCCAAGCTCTATAAACAGTTGTTTTTATGATCTTTTGCCTATATGTATACTAATTACATTTGTACCAAAGCAAGTATCATTCTATACCTCCATACCTCGTAAACAGTCTCAGAGAAAGCAAGTTTTAGAAGTCTTGCTTTCCACCCTTTTTCACACCCATGCTATAGAATCTGTTGTAGTTCCATATCCCATGCTCCTGGAGTATGCCTTATTTGTAGCCAGATGAGCACTTCTGACCATATCAATTGTATGGCTACACAGGAAAAAAGAAAATGCTGCTGCGTTTCCATTTGTGCACAAAAACAACAACCTGCATTATTAATCAAACCAAACCGACATAGTCTCTCCTTAGTAGCCAGTCGACGTTGACAAGCAAGCCACATCACAAATTGAGCTCTTGGTCGTGCTAAGTTCCCATACATCAACTTTCTCCAAGGAACATCCGGAATTTTGTATTGCTTAGCATTTGTTACCAATTATTAAGATTTTGCACCACTATTCTTTGCCTCATAATCCAAGAACATGTGTTATGAATAGGAACAGTCATTACCACATCATCTTTTATGTAATAGCAATGGATCCGTTTAATCCACAAACTATCAACTTTGCCACATAAATTCCGTAGTAGTTTCACCATATTAGCTTGATTCCATTCCCATAGATCAATGACACTTAATCCCCCTTTCTTCATCGGTGCGCAAACCTTTTTTCAAGAAACATGTGATTTTCTTGTGATTTCACCACTTTCTGACCACAAAAAATGTTGGGAAATATTTATAAGTGTTTTGATTCAGATTTCAATACCTCCCCTGAAAAGATGTAGTAAGACCAATACTGAATCTTAGTGTTTTGTCTAAGAACTCATATGTTAGGGAGTTCTAATTTTTCAGGTACAACTGAAGGACATCTCCACTGAAGATTCATGTTCTAAAACTGAAGGACCATCACTGAAGTATGTCCTGAAGTTTTAGAGTTGAAGCCAGAAACTGAAGTCTTCCTTCCACTGAAGATCTCTACTGAAGTCCAGATATGAAGTATTATACTGAAGTCTATACTGAAGATCTCCACTGAAGTTCTGCACTGAAACCATTACTGAAGTTTTCTACTGAGTGTTAGCCTAATTCGTAGGCATTTCCATTTATGGCAAAAATCTCGGTAGGTAAACGTAATCTTTCTGCAGACACCTAAAATGGCAAAAAGGACGAAGACTCCAACAGGAAGAATTCAAATTAAAGCTCTATCTCACAACGACTATATCCTTGAGAGAGCACTATATATACCCCGCTACTTCAAAAGGCTTTGACACCGGTTACTCTGCCTTCAACTCGCTATTGCTATCATCGATCTCAAGCTTTCAAGCATTCAGTCTAGAACACACCAAGCTCTCAGTTTTCAGTTCTTGGTGTTCTTAGCAATCATTTGTAACCGAAGAACAATCTTAGTATTAGAATTAGTTCTAAGCTAGTAGCGATCAGTTCAACTGTATATCTAACCTTCACGGTTGATCACTGTAAGATTGTTATCTCTCCATTAAGTTGGAAACCCTCGACTAACATCGAGAACTCGTGGACGTAGGAGTTTTTATCTCCGAACCACGCAAACCAAATCTCTGTCTCATTTAATTTCAGTATTCCTTATTCTTTATATACATCAACTGAATATTGATTAAGTGAAAAGAGAAACACTGCATTAAGTTTTCTGAAGCAAACGAGTAAGATTTAAAACCACCACATTCCACACACTTAAGATATTAGTCCATCAGTCAAACACTCAGTGTAGACTGAAGGATTCCTATCTATAAAGTCATCTCTCTCACTGAAGTACCTCCCTTCAGTTCAGGAGCACAAAAAGTTTTAAACTTGAAAAATCTGACTGGTGTATTCCCCCCCCCCCCCCCCATACACTCAGTTCACTCGTTTCGGGACCAACAAAAAAGATCGAGAAATAACGTCAATTTTTCTTATTACAGCCTTAGGCAATGGAAAACATTGCATCCAAAAATTTGTTGTGGCAAAAACCACACTTTTAATCAATTGCAATCTTCCAGCAAAACTGAGTAACTTTGCACTCCAATGCCTAACCCTCACAACAATTATTATTATTTATTCAATTAATTATTATTTTTCAATTAGAGTATAATATACTTTAATATTTATTTACGAAAAAAAGGTATATAAAAAAAAATATTTTATAACTATATTATGAGTTTTTGAATGTGATATCAAACTAAACAATATTTTTTAATTTATTTTTTACTATACTTTTCATTGAATTTAAGTTAACGTCAGTAATCTAAAATGAATAAAAATTATTTTATTGAAATTAAAGGGTTCCATGTTATAACTAAGATTAGAACCATGACTGAATCACCAATTTATACTTTTATTAATTCAAAATTATAATCTAATCGTATTGTTGTTCACTATTTAAAATGGAAATAGTCCAAGGCACATCAGATTTCCCTTGGTTCCCTATGCTATGCTACCCGACACAGGCCTACAACAAGCGAAATTCCACCCTCATCTATCTCACTCAAGTGAATTGGTTTCGAGAGCATTTTGGTGACTTTCATTTTCAATAGTGTCGCCTTCTATAAGGAAAGGCGAATCCGAACCACAAAAGGAAGAATTTTTTTCTTTGTATCACTGACTCACTTCTACGCAAAATAAAAAGAGTGGTCTTGGTCTAATAGGTGAACATGTTGCTGCGGGAGCTCTTCACCTTGGTTATGTTTCAAACTATTGCATAGGAATGACGACTTAGATCAAAGTCAAGGTAACAAAGTGAGTCCCGTTTTGAAAATGATGTATATAATATAAAGAAGAGTAGCGGCTTTTCCTATCCAATTCTAAAACTACCGGTTTCGATTTCGAAGTGCCGATTCTTTTTTGATCGCCTTAAAAATATATGTTTTTACATGAATTTATAAGTTCAAATGTATTTTAATTATAAGTTATAAACAATGATTCTACGTAATAATAAAAATAAAATTGAATTATAGATATTTTTTTAATACTTCAAAATTACCAATTTACAGTCCGAACTCTTAAAACAAAAACTGAACCGACCGCTACATGATTAAGCATCATAACCGAACCATCAAGACACTTACAATTCTTAAAACTACCAATTCTAAACCGGTTATACAATTTACGAATCTTTTGAAAACCTTGTTTCCTTTTTAGAAAGTAAGACTATACAATTTAGCAAAAAAAGATAAAATGTAAATAAAATAAAATGAAATTAATTAAATGCAGTGTGCTGAAAATAAATGCAAGAGATCTAAAAAACCAGGTGCTGAACCCAGAAATGTTGACCTTATCTGTGTGCTCTAACTCTAAGTTATGGGTCTCCATTTTCACTCTCTCATTAATTGTAACTCCTTTTTTTATTTCTATTTCTATCTCATTTATTTATTGTAGTTCTTCTTGAAATATTTTATGTAGATATTTTCTTATAATTCCTTTTAATTTTTGTCGTCATACTCATCTAAATCTTCCAAGATTCCTCTACTCACTTCATAGGACATTGCTTCCCATCATCACTTTAAATAAGTGTTCATTTATTGTTAATGTGTCTTCCAATAATAGTATGCTACTAGTATTATCAAATACACAAGGCTAGGCTCATGTGAATAATCTCATTTTCTTTTTCAAAATTATTCAACCACTGCACTTGAACAACAATTCGACTTGACTTAAAAGTTGAACCATTTAATTCCAAAAATAAAAATTTTCAACTCCATTTCTTGGTGAATTACTCCGTCCGTCGACTCATTTATTACTTACTTTGATCTGACACACGTCTTAAGAAAATAGTTTGATATGAGATATATGGTGTGTGAGTGAAGTTTGGATCCACTTAATCTGATGTATTTAGTTGTTTTGTGTGTACTATGGAAAGAGAATCACTTATCAAAGTGTTATTTGTTAGTCATATTCGCTACTTAAAATACACTTTACAACTTTTCATTAAAGTATTGGTGGTGATCGACTCCGTTACGGTACACTCTTTATGGGCAGATGCAGAAAAAATTATCAATGGGGGCTGAGTTTCAATGTATCAATTTAAAAAATAAATTTTGCTATAATTTTGACAGTGGAGGCTTTTGTACAAAATATACGTAAAAATACCGATAAGTTTACGATTTTTTAAGCATAAAATACACCAATATAAAATTTTGGTAGGGGCTATAGCCTCTCATTTGGTGGTTGTGGATCCGCCAGTGGGTGTGACATCTCACATCGAATAAGTAAGAAATGTCAATACAATATAAGTATGAGCTTTTATGGTTTGTTTAACATGATTAACCATTTTGATAAAGCGATGATGAATATCAAGTGGTTGCTAGTAGATCCATTGTGTCGTTGTAGCATAACAAGCTTTCACCCCGTATATTCGGAGCATTTCAAAATGTCATCAGAGACAATCAAGGGTGAGCTTGATAAACCGCGGGGCGGTCCTAGATGAGGATTGTGACGAGACTATCGCGTATTCAACGATATGAGATCGTGACATCCCACATCGAATAGATAAGAGATGTCAATATAATACATGTATGAATTTCACCGAATTATCTAGCAACACCATTGTTCTTTTTCTTTAAAAATCATGCATGTTAATAGACAGAAAAAATCACGACACATGGAATTATATAAAAACATATAGTTCAACTTTCCTACCTCAATATGAACATATTTACCGTACTCACAATTTAAATGACAATGTATATATACATAAATTGCCACATAAATAGATGAATTGTCATAATTATTGTTATTTTTCAATTTTCTAATTTTATATTTTATTATTTAATTAATATTAAAATATATCATAATTAATAAACTCTAAATGAAAATTCATAACTAATAATTTACGTAAAAAAATAATATATATCATGTGGTATAACATACTACTCCGTCCACCGATTCATGACTTACTTTGATCCGGTACGCTACATTTTAAGAAAGTTGTTTCACGTAAAAAAGTGTATTATGTATTAAAGTATATCACGTATTAAGTGAAATTTGAGTTTTAATTAATTTACCATTATTAATCGAGTTGCATATATAAAATAGAGTGATCCACCTATTTAACAAAAATAAAAATTCGAACAATAATTTCACAAATATATAAAAATAACAAAATAAATAATAAATTTACTAACGGATTTAATATTTCACGCCAATGGGATAAGGCCTCATCGACACCAAACATGCTATTTTATTTAATTAATTTTCTGAAGCGAACTTATTTTCTAAAAGAAATTATGCCTCACATTTGATTAGAGGTGCCAAAATTCATAATCTAATACACTTTCTATTTTCAAACAATGCTTATAATTTAACATTATTATGTCATGAAATAATTGCTCAAATTTGTCACACATACAACTGCATATGGTCCAGTCCTAATTCAAATTAAAATGCATACGTGTTTTAAATCATGTCACACACATATATACATACATACACCACTAACTAATTAATCTAATTAATTAATTCCACATAAAACAATAATAAATCTTGAACATTTTAAGATCATACAAAATTTCCCCATCACACATTATAAGTTTAGATTTTTTTTATTACAAAAAATATATGCTAATTTTGCCGTTCACATATTATAGGTTCATAGTATTTTTAATGAGATTCATGCACCCCTAAATCGGTAAGAAATAGACAATTGCTTACATAATTAAATGCTATAGAAGAGGTATCCTATTACTTAAGGAAACTACAAATTTATTCCAATTAAGTCATTTGTTATAATGGATTTGTTGTATTTATTCTATCCATATAATTGTAACTTAATGTTGATGAGTTTGAATAATCTAGAATCACGGAAAATAGTCCAATAATTTTTCTAATTTTTATTTGCCTAAGCTAGTCTTATGCTAGTTGATGTCAATTTAATCTAAAATTGATGGGTTAGTCCGATGTAATTCGATACCGAATATGATTAGCGTCAGAATTTTAGAATTGGAATTTTTTTTAATTCAAATGGATTAAATCGGAAATTATCTGAACCCTATAGAATTAGTCCGAATTCGATATATCAACAAAATGAAAAAAAAATAATAATTGTGAAATATATTTAATTTTATATGTAACAGTGTACTCGCCATGTCCACCATTTAATCAATTGTTTTATGAATATTACTATACAATTACTTTTTCAATTTTAATTTGTTAATGTTTAAATTTGATATATGTATATATTTAAATTTTAGGAATATAAAATTTTTAGTTCAAGTGAATAAAATAAAAATTATCTGAAATCAATAGGATTAGTCTGAATCCAATTATCAGAACGAAAAGAAAATAAAAATAAAAATAAAGGTACAATATAAAATAGTCAAATAAGATTGTGAAAGATAAATAGTAGCCACCAACATAATATTATATAAATTTTAGCCATTTTTATTGTAAATTATCATAAATACCCTTGTAAAATAACCTACAATTTTTTTGTTTTTTTAACAATGTATGAATCTCGCTTGCTAGGTATGATTCATACTCTTCATACATATATAGTAATATTTATACAATTCACGTAATCATACCATTCATACACAATATCTAAATATAATTTGTTTGAATTTTTTTGTTGGTGTGGTTTGATTTTTGATTTTGATAATTTATTATTGTTAGTGGTGTGTTGATTATTGGTGTGGTTTCGATTTTGGTTGTGAAATAAATTTTGATGGTGTATTGGTGGTGATAGAATTTCTTTAACCGACGAATTTTTCGTTTTTTAGATTTTTGAGTATGAATCTCGCTTGCTAAATATGATTCATACTCTTTCATACATGTATAGTACTCCCTCCATCCCAAATCAAATGTCCAGTATACCATATTGGGATGTCCGAATTCAATTGTCCAACTTCTATTTATGAATAAAATAATAATAAAGAGAAAGTGGGTAGATATATAATAATTGATGCTTTATTGATTGCGGTCCGAAAAGAAACTGGACAACTAAGGTGGAACGAAGGGGTATTATTTATACAAATCACGTATGAATGGTATGAATCACTAAAATCATACATATAATGCGGGGATACGATGGTGAGTATTTAAAAGAGTATTTTTATCCTAAAAATTAAAAAAATAATTAGAATTTATATATTATTATGTTGGTAGTTAATATTTATCTTTTACGATCTTGTATAGCTATTATCTATAATTAACTCATAAAAGTATTTGTGAAATATGTTCATTTTATATGCAAAAGTGTACTCATCATGTCCACCATTTAATCAATTTTTTAATGAAAATCATTATGATTCATTATAATTATTACTATATCATTACTTTTTATATTTTGATTTTTTAATGTTTAAATTTGATCTGTGCATGTGTCTTAAATTTTCTTTTATTTGTTATATATCTTGTACATATTTGTTTCTAATTATAAAACAAATATGCGTACATGTTAAATATTTTGAAATATTCTAGTTGAAGGCTCAACAGATTCGTAAATCAAAAGTTTAGGATTAATAACCAAACAACTTATTAAAATTAGTCCAAAATTAAACGAGTCGTCTGAATGCATCCTATTAATTTAGCAAATCTCATGACATCCAAGTTAAATTAAATGAACTGGCATGCATAAAAAGAAAGAAAAAAACATATTATGAGCAAAATTTAGAAAATTAATAAAATGCATTTTTTGTTATTTTAATTTGTCACACAAAAATATGAATTTTTTTCATTATAAAACATAGAGTTGTGCAAAAGAAGAATCGGACCATAATCGGCAGTTCGGGAATTCTAACCGTTTTTTATGGTTTGATTTCGAACTATAACCATATAGGGAACGATTTGATTTCGATTCTAAATATTCGGAATCGTGAACTTTAGAACTTTTCCAGTCCTGATCCAAGAGTCCTGGTGGAATTCGGGATCCTGAATCTTGAAATTTTTGGGATTGAGACCAGAAGCGGGATTAGAATTTTGGAAAATTTTAGGATTCGAGAGTTCCAAATCTCGATCGGGAATTCTGATTTCCCGAATTAATTTTATAAATTCAGGATATTTTGGTCATTTTCAATAAATTTTGATCTCGTTCAGTAATTCGGAACTAATCTGTACATTTTTATTCGGAACCAAGAATTCGGACGGACACCCGGTCCCATCCCAATTCTCACCCCTAGTCATTACTAGGGGTGAGAATCGGTTCGGTTTCGGGTACCCGAAACGAAAATTAGCAAATTTCAGGAATCGGTTCCAATACCGATCGGGTAATTGGGTATCCGAAGAACCGGTTCAATTCCGATTAGTACCGGTCTGAACCGAAAAAATAAAAATAAAAAAATTGCAGATGGCTGGGAAAGTTAAGGCGGGGGCCGCGAAGGTCGGGCACCGGCAGGCACACACAGACGACAGCGAGCGGAGGCGGAAAGGGCTGAGTCGGGAAAGCGTGCATAATTGAAGCGTCGGGGAGGACCGAATCGGGGAGGGTAGAGGCGGGTGCAGGCGTGGAAGGGTGCAAAATCGGGGAGGGTGGAGGCAGAGGAAAATGCGTTCTCTCCGGTGATGGCGTTCAAGCTGGCACCACCAAAAGTGAAGTATGCTTGATTGGATGTTGGCATGGGTTGAAATAACAAGTTGGGAATTGCTTGTTTGGACGTTGGCGTGGTTGAAATTGCAAATTAAGAATTTGTAGATATGAAATTAAGATACAAATAATAATTAATATCCATAAATTATATATTAAGATTGATCATTTAATTTTTCGGTTTTTTCGGTTCTACCCGGAACCGATCGGATAACCGATACTCAAAATAGTTATAAAACTGGGAACCGATTGCAGTACCGGAACTGGAAAATTCAATTTTCGGTACCAAAAGAACCGACGGTTCTGGTTAGAACCGAGAATTGAAACTCGCTTGCTCACCCCTACTAGTGATAATACTCCTTACCTTGAACATTTGGTGATTGAGCCGGTGTTGGGCCAAGTTGTAACACAAGGTGGGCTTGGGTTTATTGAGGATTGGGCCATATATCATAAGACCTACTTTCCTTTTAAGTTCTTGTGTTATACCTTGTGTTAATAAAACAAGAAAGTAAGAGAAATAGTTAGTTGGGGGAACAAACAAAATAGAATTACACTATACAAAATAGAAGAATTGTCTTATATCTAATAAATTTCCTTACAGTTTACCAAGATTCAATCAAAAAAATTTAGTTTTCTACTCGTTTTCCTTATTTTCCCACTCGTTATATATTTTATTGAATTGTTTCTTTTAGAAATCTAAATTAAAGAATGATGTACTACCTTATCATCTCTTCTTGTTATGCATGGATATAAATTGTGGTGTATTCATAAAAATTGTAAAGTGATCAATTTGGAAATAATCACAATTTAAATTTTCAACCTAATATGTTTTCTTTTTTATTTTTAGGAATTTGTAAGAATTAAGTTAAGATCCAACAACAGCATAATTTAACCAATATCTTATCAATTGTTACTTCTTGTTTATCTCATAAAAGTGCATACGCTGTTTTTATGTTCAAATAGAACAATCTATGTCCCAAAAGATTATATAAATACCCACCAATATCTTTTTCTTTTCTTTTTTACATACGCGTTATTATAACATACAATAACCATATATATTATATACAATCATAATTTCACAGCCATGAAGTGTATTAATAATCATATTATAACACACTATAAATGGTTAAAACAACTGCAAAAAAAGCACACACTAAGCAATTATTTAGTTCATCGCTTCAAGCCAACAAAATTTCATTAATATATTTTCTGATATGATTAAAATAGATAGAGCATATATAAATATTAGAATTGCTCCTCTATATGCAATGGACACAATTTAATGTGCTGACAACTGATATGACAGCGTTACGTAATATCATATAAGTATATGAATTATTATAATTTTCATTTTTTATTATTTTATTTAAAATAAATATTAAAATATACCATAATCAATAAATTTAAATCAAAAAGTCAAAATTTTATTATTTATCAACATAATATGTCATATCACTCGCGGATACATTGTACCCGTCCCGAAAAGAAAGCCGTTCTAATATAAATATTGTTCTAACATTAGTCCAACGACTCTAGCTAGCATTCTACCGTATAACCTACTATATGTAAAACTAATGCAAAAAAAAAACAGAAATCATGAAATTCAAAGCTTTCTAACCCCATAACTAAACTAACATGAGTTATTTAAATATGTGTGTGGCAATAATTCTTTTATGTAATGAAATGAATTTGAAATAATTGTGAAATTTCTAGTGTATGTTCTATATAAAATACATACTCTCCTCATCATTTATGTATTAAAATTATGGGAATATTTTGCTTAAAACAAATAAATAGGAGAGATAGGAGTATGTAATATGGTTAAGAATTTCTATTATAATTTATTATAGCCTTTCAATAATGATAACGTTTGCACGTAATGGTTGTGAAAGAAAACGTGTGATTCACTTCTCGAAAGACCTCGTCCACGTGAATTATTTTATTGTCACTTACTTTTTATTTATTTAAATGTTACTATTATTTATTGGTTAATTAATAATAGTGCAGTTTCTGAATAAAATATATAGATTATAGATGAAAGAGTCTACGCCTAATATAATAATGATAATGCCAACGTGTCCTTATCTGTAACATTCCCTTTGCTTCCAAATAATATACTCCCTCCGTCCATGAAAATGGTTTACGGTTTGACCGGACACATGTTTTAATATTGTGTTTTGATTTTAATGGTGATATGTAGTGAGTAGAGTTAGGGTCTCATTTCATATATAGTTTTAAATTGGTTGTGAGTAGTTAGTGGAGTTTGGGTCTCACTTAAAGTATTGTTTTAAATTGAGTTGTGTATAGTGGATGTGGTGGGTTCAATTACTATAAAAGGAAAGTTTCAAATGTAAACCATTTTCGTGGACATCCTAAAATGGCAAAACGTAAATCATTTTGGTGGACGGAGGGAGTACTTACTACTACAATTATGCACTGGGTTTTATTAGATTAATGAAATAATAATACATAACTTTGATAAATATATGTTACAAATGTACATCTTATGCGTTATAAAATTTATTGGATGCATACGATTTATTCACGTTAAGGATCTTAAAATGTATGCGTCAATGTTAAACTTCTCTTATCTTTCCTCTCTTTTTTTAGTCTGAAACTCATAGCTGCATTAGTTCAATAGCTTGAAACGGCTCATAAGGTAAGATTTATGTATTTTCCTGCCTTCCTCTATTTGGTTGATACGGAATTTAGCACCTTTAGATGATGCGTTATCCGTGTATTATATTTGAGAGAGATTATAAAAGTGTGGTATGCCTCAGTTAAAAAGGACATCTGCTACTGTTGTTGACGATAGATTTAAAAAAATGATTAATATTACTCATACCAACATGATGCATCATCTTTTCAGATGACCTACAATGAAAACTCAAAGATTAAGTGTGTTAAGTTTAGCACGATAGTATAACGGATGATCTTTCTGGAAAGTGTCCCAGATCAACCAGTCAGTGAAAACAAAATAAGCTGAGAAAAAAACGTTGAGGCGTGGGTCACTATGTTAATTCTGATGGCTGTTTAGTCTAATATTTTTTAATAGACAATACATTAAGTCATTTATATATATATATATATATGGGAATGGTTAATAATGAAAATAAATCTGCATGTGTTAACTAAAAATAAATTTGAGTCATTCATATTTTTGTCCAATAGATATAATTAAACTATACCCTAATCAATAAACCCTAGTAAGAAAGAATAACAAATTCTCTGTTTTTAGGGATCAAATATTATCAATAAGATATATACCAAAATTATCTTTTAATCTGCACCATTGATCAAAATGATTTAACGGTCAAGATTTATTTGATCTCTTCCATATAAAACAAAAATGATTCTATACAAGTTAACTAAAAATAAATCTTGACTGTTAAATCATTTTGATTAGTTAAAAGATAATTTTGGTATATATCTTATTGATAATATTTGATCCCTAAAAATAAGAAATTTGTTATTCTTTCTTACTAGAATTTATTGATTAGTGTATAATTTCATTATATTCATATGAATGATTCAAATTTATTTTTAGTTAACAAGCAGATTTATTTTCATTATAAACATTCCTATATATATATAGTAAGATGATGAAAATTGATCAAATACCTTCATGTAAAAAAAAAACAGATTTAACAGCTGGAAAATGGATGGTTGTAAAATTAAATCACATTCATAGATGTTGTGGATGAATGATCATGATTTATTGATATTTATCACCTAAATATAAGAATTAAAGTAGTAATATTTTTAATCCACATTGGATTGTGTGAGAATGATTCTCATTTAAATATCAACAATTGAAAATTGTATAGAAATGGATGAATATTTTCACATGTGGAGTAGTATATATAAGATAGCAACAGAAGAATATTGCTTTCTACCCCTAAAGATAAAAAGCTTAAATATAAGGAAATAAAGAATAGAAAAGATGGCGAATCTGAATCAGTATCCCCTTTTTAATATTTTAATAGATGCTCTAAATTCATGCTACCTTTTAAGTTATTAATTAATTATAGATAATAAATAAAAATATAAAAGACAGTTTTGAAATGGTAGGCGGCAATAAATTAGCTTAAGACTTTATTTAAGTAATGACAGTAATTATGTATGTATTATATTTCATTATATCCATAAAAGGAAAGGTGAAGACTGAGTAGTGATTTGTGACTCAGTATATTACCAAATAAATTACATAAAAACTCAATGTGACCGTAACGCGTTTTTAATGAATTAATTACACAGAAGTTGGGAATATTAATATTTAAATGAAAAACCAACTAATTAACAACCTTACCTTCCTTCCTCCTTCCCATCTCTCATTCTCTCTCATACATTATCTTCTTATTGCTATAGTCTAGAGTAATGCTACTCGTTATTCTCAGCATGTGAGTCACTATATTTTTTATTTTTTTTTAATTTTATTTTTATTATTATTTTATATTGAATAATATTAAACTATATTCTAATTAATAAATTCCAGTCGGAAAGAGCATTTTCGTACTACTCTATGTTGTTGATTTCATTTAAGTAATTAAATAATAAGATGAAAATTTTCGAATATAATTTAATTCTACCATCTCCAGATCAGAGTTTCATTTAACTACTCGTTTTCTTAAAGAAAAAAAAAATCCTTTAGTAGCGTCAATTAAAAATTAATTATTATGTATATTTGATTGCAAAATAATTAAAAACTCATCCAATGAAATAGTTGTATTCAACACATATATACCATCATTCATTCTAGATGAATTCAACTCATAGTATTATAATCACCTCATGTCTATTAAATTTCTTGATTCTTTCTCCAAATCAATATTCAAAGAAACCTAACTCAAAGGGCCTCAAAGTTGACAAATCCTCTCTTCTCTTCTCTTCTCTTCTCTTCTCTTCAATAATCAATCAATAATATAATAACAAAACCAAAACCAAATTAAAAACACCCTTTCATCCCATTTCTCCACACATCTCTGATTCTACCAAAAAAAAACTCACCAATGGGGCTATGCATCAGCCACCAAAAGCACACAAAGCCACGCGCCGCCGCCAACGGCGGCACCCACCAAAACCCAATCCAATACACAATGTCCCCCGGCTACGCCGCCCAACTCCCCCACGCGCGGCCGCCGGCGGCGGCAGCGCATACGATCCTCGGAAAACCCTACGAGGACGTGAAATCGAGGTACTCCCTGGGGCGGGAGCTGGGACGGGGCCAGTTCGGGGTGACATACGAGTGCACGGAGATCGGGACGGGATCGAAATACGCGTGCAAGTCGATATCGAAGAAGAAGCTGGTGACGAAGGGGGAGAAGGAGGACATGAGGAGGGAGGTGCAGATAATGCAGCACCTGAGCGGGCAAGAGAACGTGGTGGAGTTCAAGGGGGCGTACGAGGATAGGCGGTCGGTGCACCTCGTCATGGAGGTGTGCGAGGGAGGCGAGCTCTTCGACCGGATTGTGTCGAGGGGCCACTACTCCGAGAGGGCGGCGGCGGCGGCGTGCCGGAGCATTGTGGGAGTAGTGCAGATGTGCCACTTCATGGGAGTGATGCACCGTGATCTGAAGCCGGAGAACTTCCTCCTGTCGGATAAGTCCGAGGCTGCCCGCCTCAAGGCCACGGATTTCGGTTTGTCCGTCTTCATCGAGGAAGGTATGTCTTCTTCTTAATTATTATTACTGTTGGGGTTAATTTGGTGTATTCATTATTATTGTTTTTTTCTTATTTGGGTTTTAGTTTCTTGTTGAAAAAATTAAATTATATTTCGAAATTCAGAATATTAATTCCTTGGAATTTTCTGAATTTCCAACAATAGCTCTTCTTCGAATTTAAGGTACTTGTCTATTCATAACTTATGTTTGTTCGTAGTGAGCAGGGACGTAGTTAGACTTTTGATTAAAAGATTAAAAATGATTATATTTATATAATAGTATAAATACTAAATATTTTATCTAATAAATGTAAAACTACTATTATAATTTTATATTTTTGAATGCTAGAGGTCAGCATTGATCACCCCCTTCCCTACGCCCGAGATGGTTTATGTGGTAATAAACGAAAATTTAAAGCTTTATAGGTGCTACATTTATTATATTTGATTAAGATCTACGATTATTTTTTTTCTTTAATATATTGATATGTGGCGATTATCTATAGAGGAATAAAGAGATATAGCTCAAAAATACAATTAATAGAGGGTCTTAATTGCCATTGACTTGTTTCTTGATATGATATGAGTTAGTTATTCCTTGATTGTTGTTGACTTCTTTCTTCATCTTTAAATTAGTATATATTCCAGACTCTGATTTCATTTAAGAATACATAATTTTGTTTTAATTTTGTGAATATATAATGAATAATGAAAAATGCAGGAAAGACATACAAAGATGTAGTGGGAAGTGCATATTATGTGGCACCAGAAGTACTGAGACGCAAATATGGAAAAGAGGCAGATATATGGAGTGCTGGTGTTATGCTCTACATCTTACTCTCTGGTGTTCCTCCTTTCTGGGGAGGTACCTACTAACTACTCTCACTTCTCTATTATATATATCATATATGTCATATATCTACCTACACTACACACTGCATGCACTTTGCCTAACTTCAATATCTATCCATGCAATATAATGCAATGCAGGCAACGAGCGCGCCATATTTGATGCCGTCTTGAGAGGCCGCGTGGACTTCGAAAGCAAGCCGTGGCCGTCGATATCCGAGAGTGCCAAGGACCTCGTGCGGAAAATGCTCACGCAGGACCCGAAGCAACGCATCACGGCTGCTCAAGTTCTCGGTACGTATACGTAGATTCGCAACGCATCCAGTACTCAAATTTGATTGTTTGTGGACTAAAAGGTGATGTATAATTAACAGAGCATCCATGGATTAAGGAAGGAGGAGAAGCATCTGATAAGCCAATAGACAGTGCAGTATTGTCAAGGATGAAGCAATTCACTGCAATGAACAAACTTAAAAAGCTTGCTCTCAAGGTACATTTTATTATATTAACACTAACATACTCCCCTACCAATTTTGTGCGTGTTGGGGTTAGTAAATAGTAATTAATGGTTGAGGTCAAATTTCTCATGTTTGATAAAATAAATGGGATTATCATTTTTAAGAAAACAATCATCTATCTGCGAACCTTAATGTGCTCATAAATGAAGTAGAATGTCACATGCCAAATATTAATTTCTAGATAATATTTTTTTTTATTTATCGGTTTTTTTTTAGGATTCATTAAGAATTGAAGGGATATAGTGTAAGTATTAATTAGATAGTCTATTCTAATTATGAAAGTGTGGATATTCTTATAAAATTGACCTTGTCTAATATCTCTCTTTAATACTACATTATTTAAAAAATATATATAGTAATTTAATTATATAATTTAAAATTGGTTCATCATATTATAAATTTAATCTCTAAATATATTGTATTAATGTTTCTTTAATTTTAATATAAATTAGTAATTTTTACGTGTATCCTACGTAATGTTTCATTTTAAAATATAAATAAAAAGGAATGACTGGTATAGTTATATGACAATTATATTCCATTACCACATAATTAATTCGTAGGTTGGTTAAGTATGTCCATTGTGAGTAGAGGATAATGATAGTAGCAATAGAATCCACTCTTTCTTAAAGTATCTTTATGGAGAAAATCAATTATTATGTGTTTTAAACCTAATATGAGATGAGAGTAATGTAGGTGATAGCAGAAAATCTATCTGCAGAAGAGATTCATGGCCTCAAAGCAATGTTCACAAACATGGACACAGACAAGAGTGGCACCATCACCTATGAAGAGCTCAAAGCCGGCTTAGCCCGGCTCGGGTCGAAACTTACCGAGCTCGAGGTCCGGCAGCTCATGGATGCCGTAAGAAACAACCCTTTTTAAGGGCTAGCTCATATAGTTTATAATCTAAATTTTGACTATTCTCATAAAAGTATCTGCATTTAATGTCCCGCACCGAAAAATTGAAATATTTCTTAATATAATATAAAATTTAACTTTTCGGTGCGGAATCTCAAAATGCAGATATTTTTACAAAGTTCAAGGCTTTTATAAATAAAATAAAATAATGCAAAGTTTTAATTATTGATTTGCAGGCTGATGTGGATGGAAATGGGACAATAGACTATATAGAGTTCACAACAGCCACAATGCACAGACACAGATTGGAAAGAGAGGAAAATCTCTACAAAGCATTCCAATACTTTGACAAAGATAATAGTGGGTAAGTAATTCATTAATTAATCATCTTTTTTTATGAATTTAAGTATAGTTTATGATCTGAACACTTTGACTATTTTTACAAAAATGTTCCTATTTAAACTTTGAAGATTGCTGGAGATAAACAAGAGAAGGATTCTTGCAGTATATAATGAACACTATATGTTGTTGTTTATTAATTAGCATAAATTTAACCAATAATATATCAACTTATGATTATTTTTTTCCTATTTTTCACTTGTGATTTTTTCGTGTTTTTCCATGACGACTATTTTCGATGAAATTTAAGTTGATGCAAGATCCGACATGTCAATATAAAACAAAAAAGTTTACGAGGTCTTCAACTTTGACCTAATCGAAGAAAGTTGTCGTGGAACGCAATTTGAGGGCCATTAATCAAGATATTTAAACCCTTTTGTATTTCATTTATTTGGTGGGAAATTTGCAATATAGTATATTGAATAATGGTTGTTTAATTTATTGTGGTGATAGGTTTATCACAAGAGATGAACTGGAAACAGGTATGCAAGAACATGGAATGGGAGATCCAGCTTCAATAAAGGAAATAATAGCAGAAGTGGATTCAGATAATGTGAGTTCAAATTTAATTAGTTTCCTCTCATCTGAAATAATGTTCCTTTTTTTTCTAATTTGCTTAATTTTCTATTTTCTTTTTTCAGGATGGAAGAATAAATTATGAAGAGTTCTGCACTATGATGAGAAGTGGAAATCAACAAAATCAACCCAAGCTCTTCTAGTTTATGATCAAATTAATGTACATTATTATACATATCACACTTTTTGTTTCCAAGAATCTTTTCCTTTTTTTTTGCTTTTTATTACACAAGCATGAGTAATTTATTTACACTATTTATTTTCATCTTAATTACAACCTTACTGGCCTTATTACATGTGAAATATGATAACTGATCAAATTTGTCACCCTAAAGTTTTATCATTTTTTTAAGTGCAGGTATATATTCTCTATAAATTTTGCTTTTTCACTTTAATAGATCGGAGATTTTAATTAAATACTCACTTCATCCACAAATTTAGTGTCCGTATTATCATCTTTGTCTGTTTACGAATTTGTTTTTCAGTTCATTTTTTTCATTTATAATAATAACTCTTCATTCAATATATACAATATTTAATTAAAATAATAAATTAAATTAAACATACACACAATATGCACAAAATTAAACTACTCTTTAAGGCTCGTGTAAAATTAAAATGAGCAAAAAAATCGTAAATAGAAGAAGTATAAGATCTAATATGTAAAAACAGAGAAAAAGACCTAGGTACTTTAATCACCTTTAATTTTCGCACAGAAAGTGTAGGAATCGCTTTATATAATATATATATTTTATATGTATTTATAGTGGTCAATGTAGTTTGATCAAGTTTTAAGTGACGTGACATTTAATTTTAAGGAAATTAAATGACCTAGGGTCGATCGATCTACGTTCCGAGTAGATGATCGTGGTATATTTATTTTCTCTAAACCGATTCCCGATAAGTGAGAAATAAAGGTTTAAAGTTAGTCACTTGAAGTATGGAGTTATGTGTTTGGGACTAAAGGAGAAGAGAAACTCTTGTCTCACATTGGTTATAAAACCAACATTCATCGTGTATATAAGGAGATAAGAAACCTTATGGTTTGACAAGTTGGGTCAAGGACCATCTGGCGTGTGTCGTTCTGCTGTCCTGGGCTTATTTTTGCTAGTGGTCTATCCCAGACCACGTGCCACAGATGGTCTGGTCCAGTGTTCTGGCCTGGCCTGCTGCATGGTGTTCTGGTCTGGTGGCATGGCCTGTGCCAGATAGATTGTACCATGGCCTGTCCCAGACAGCTTGTGTCATGGCCTGTGCCACGACCTGCGCCATGGCCTGCCCAACGACCTATATATAGATGGTCTTCATGCATTTCACATACACGACATACACGAGACATCACATCATTCACAATCTCATCTTGCTGCATCTTCTCTTCAAGCATTTAGAAGAAGATGCTTGAAGAAGTTTTTGTGATTTATTGGAAACATTTTTTTAAAAATACTTAAATCAATCTCTTAACACATAGAAATAACGACTTTGTCACTAAACCAAACACGTACACAATTTCATTGATATTTTGTTGCATTGGGAACATATTGGTATCGTCTTATCAGCCTCAACATGATTCGTAACGATTTATTTATGGTTTTTTTTTTAATCAGTTTTGATGAAATGCGAAATTGAACCCACATGAAAGTGTCGAAAATCATATAATTATTTGAACCCTAATAACCCACTATACCATTGGTCAAACTCACGCTTTAGTATTTCTTAGACTTAATTGCTTAATAAACTCCGAATCCTCATTGTCTTGAAGGGTTGATTTTCTGCCGATACAAATGCCTCCAGAAACCACAATCCTCACTCACTGTTTACTTAAATTCCGAATGACATATTGAAGGATGCCACCATGGTCGAAGTATGCCAGTTCCACCTGCAAAATCGAGAAATCACGGGCCAAATAGCTTTAAGCTCTAGTCTTCAATGTTCTCCATACGCTTTGTAATTCGATAGTAAACAAATATGAATTGAAATGTCTACTTCTTACTTCTCATTAATTTAGACTAATTTAGTCAATAAAATAGATTATAAAAAAAATAAACGAGTATAAATTAATGAGATAGAGGGCCTAATATATCAACCACACTGATTTAAATTTCATTATTCAATATTAGACATGTCCCACTCATTTTGTCTCATTTTTGTTTGATTGCACGGGTATTAAGGGGAAAAAGTAAAAAGTTAGAAAATGAACCACATTTGAAGAGTTAATTGTTTCACTTTTTTAGTGGGACAAATTGAGTGGGAAGGAGTTAATAATGTTTCGGACAACATTAGATGTGAAAACAAAGTCATCCATGGACATAGAAGTAGAGTTGCGAGAAGAAAGCGCATTTGCGTACCTCAGTGTCGAACCGCAAGGTGCATGTAAAAGATTTTCCAGCATCGGTCGTCACAGTGATATCTTGTCCAGGCTTAATATCGCTGACCTTGGATGGAAGGTCGATGGTGTAGCGCTCGTGACCTGTTAAACCAAGAGTATCTGCATCCTCACCCGACTTGAAGCAAAGTGGGACGATACCCATGCCAACTAAGTTACTACGATGAATCCTCTCAAAACTTTTAGCAATCACAGCTTTGACACCCTGGTTATTGAAAACATCACCAGGAATATACATTTAGTTACCAACTTCTGAGTAGAAAAGTTATCGATAGCACAAGGAGCTATCGCAGAAAATACTGACCTGGAGCATTGGTCCCTTGGCAGCCCAATCTCGAGAACTACCACTACCATACTCTGCTCCAGCGATAACGATAGTATCCTGCCCAGCTGAGTTGTATCTCTGAGAAATGACATATACAACCAAAGATGACTTTTGTCAGAATATAAATGTGAATGTACATATATAGATTGCTTAAATGTGAGAGACAGGAAAGGAATATTGCATGTTAAAGCGCATAATCATACCATTGCAGCATCATACACAGATAGTTTCTCCCCTGTTGGAATGTGAATTGTCTTTGGTCCCACTTCTCCATTCAGCAGTTTGTTCACTATTCTTATATTGGCAAAAGTACCCCTAGCCATCACCTCATCATTGCCACGGCGGCTACCATATGAGTTGAAATCCTTTCGGTCAACACCACGATCCATCAAGTACTTTGCAGCAGGACTATCCTTGTGGATACTTCCAGCAGGAGAGATGTGATCAGTAGTGATACTATCCCCAAACAACAGCAAGCAATATGCATCTTTAGCTCCTCGGGGACCAGGTGGGTCCATTGTCATCCCAGAGAAATATGGAGGCTTGTGTATGTACGTTGAGTTTGGGTCCCATGCATAAAGACTTGATGAAGGTACAGATAACTGATTCCAAAACTCATTTCCCTTTGTAATGGCTTCATAGGTACTCTTGAACATTTCAGGAAGAACACTCGATTGAACAACCTGCACAAGTGTAATTCAACTTTTATCTACATATAGGTAGTTGTCAATCTGTATGGTATAAAGGAGATGGATAGGGCAAAAGAAAATGCCTGTGCAATTTCTTCACTGCTAGGCCAGATATCCTTGAAATAAACACTTTTCCCAACTTTTCCAGTTCCAATTGGCTCTTTGTCGAAGTCGATGTCAACCTTGAAAATACAGCACCAGAACTATTTAACAAAACCAACCATATAGACACCTAACTTCCTTGAACAGAAATGGACTTGGGGTCATATACGGATAATAGACAATTATAGCTTATCACAGTTCCTTTTTTATTATTTAGAAAGTTATTTTAAGTTCCAGTCACCCGCTACAATCAGCTGGGTAAAATAAGTGATCACAGTAACTGATAGAAATCTAAGGCATACCGTGCCAGCTAGTGCATAAGCCATAACTAGTGGAGGAGAAGCAAGATAATTAGCTCGGGTCAGAGGATGAACACGACCCTCAAAGTTCCTATTTCCGGAAAGCACAGCAGCAGCAACGAGGTCTGGCAAAACAGAACAAAGCAGTTCAGCACCTTTTAACAAATTGACGTTGAGAGACCCACATTCATAATTTCTAATGGAATTTATTTGGTGCCTTTTAGGACAAGGGAATAGGAAAGGAAGAAAAATCAAATCAACGTAGTGGGGCATAATTTCTGGAGTATTGTTTCGTATCACACCTTAGGGGAGTACCCAACTACTTTTGATAATGGATTCATAAAAAGTATGCTCATCAAATATTCACAACTTCTATGATATTCATTCCCACCCTGTTTAGCAGCATGTGTTTTACTAGAATCTCTAATTGGCACCTCCCTAATTAATAAATAGATATGTTATTCAGTATTCAGTGCAACACCAGGAGCAGAGTCGGCGGAAACCTAATATCCTCTATACTCGGCGTGTGAGAAGAAAAGCCAAGATTACGTTTTTGTTAAATAAAACGAGATGGTAAAAGGTAAGTGCTACCATGTCCGGTGGTGGCAAAAAATTGATAGTATTTGCTGGATCAAAGAATTGCATTATAAGGCTTTACCCACTAAAGATCTCATATTGTAAGGGGTTATGTAAAAATCATCAGTATACCTAGAGCAGGATACTCATCCAATATGTTATCAACCATATTGAATTCGCACCTATGGCCATGCGACTGTTGACCAATGAAGGAGGACAAACAAATCAATGGCCAATTTTATCAAAAAATCAAGGAGTGGGAAACATGTTCCAATACCATTGTCAGATACAGCTGAAGCAACTGATTCATGTAGATCTCCAGAATTTCCAATACAAGTTGTGCAACCATAGCCAACAATATTAAATCCTTGCTGGTTCAAGTACTTTTGCAAGCCACTACAAGTAAAACAAATTAGTGATGACACCCTGGAGGGAGGGAGGGAGGAGGGGGGAGGGGTGGGGGGGATGAGATTTGGTAGAAAATAAATTACCTTTGCAGCAAATATTTTGTCACAACACCAGAACCTGGGGCAAGACTTGTTTTTACCCATGGCTTCACCTGACCAGGAATTATTGAACTAAACATCAGAAATCAAAGCAGCAAGAATTTCACAATCAAAATGAAATTACAACAAGATTAAAAGGAAATAAGAAATAAAATAAATCACAACCATAGCTATAAATGTGAGACAAACCTCTAACCCCAGTTCACAAGCCTTCTTTGCAACAAGCCCAGCTCCAAGCATGACACTTGGGTTTGATGTGTTTGTACAACTTGTAATAGCTGCTATAACAACACTTCCATGCCTAAGTTCCGCAGGCTGCCCATTGAATGAAAATTTTACTACCTTCTCTTGTTGTTCCTTTGGTACAGCAAATCCCTGAATGAATGAAAAAGAAAGTTGGCACTTGGTAAATATATATCCAAAAACACGCAAGATTGTAAGAAAAAAAAATTAAAAATAAATTGTCTACACCACAAGGCAAAAATATGATCTCTAATCTCCAATTCTGTTAGTTAATTTTCTCACGGCTGAGATGAAAGAAAGTGACTTATTCAAACTTCTCCAATAGCTTTCATTCATAAGAAAATCTACCTTGAAACTAACTTTATTGTCCAGACACGAGTGCCAATCAGATTTCATATCTTTTAAAGGAACTCGATCATGAGGCCTGCATAACACAGAATATATGGATTTATCAATACCTAAGTGTGCTATTTGTGCAATTGTTTGTGTGCATTTATTATGAAAGATAAAGCATTGTAACTTCAACAATTGGACATCAGAAAACTATTTAAGCATACCTTTTAGGACCTGAAATACAAGGTTCAACATCATCAAGCTCCAACTCCAGATACGATGAGTAGACTCTCTCTTGTTGAGGCTGTGTAAAAATACTCTTGCTCAAGCCACGGTGCTCCAACATCATTACAGATAAATTAACAAATAAAACAAAAGGTTGAAAGCCATACCTCATTGTAGTCTATGAACATATTGTTTGCACGCAAATATGCCTCAATCATTGCTACCTAGTCAATGAAAGAAATTCCATGATCTTTACAACCAAGGGCTGTAGATATATACTTGCAAACAGGAAAATGTGAAATGGAATGAAAAGCCACAAACCGTGTCATCACTTCTTCCAGTCAACTTCAGGTAGTCTAATGTGACATGATCAACTGGGAAGAAACCCATGGTAGCTCCATACTCAGGAGACATATTTGCAATAGTTGCCCTATCCGCCAAAGATAACTTACCCATTCCTTCACCTATAAAATGGATATGAATATATAACTTGTCCTCCTGAGAAATATATATATGTGTGTGTGCGCGCGTGTATGTGTATATGTACACCACTCACACAATTAAGTATTGAGTTAACAGAAGAATTACCATAAAACTCAACAAACTTTCCAACCACACCATGTTTTCTCAACATCTGGGTAACTGTTAAAACCAGATCAGTTGCAGTAACCCCATTGCGCAATTTCCCGGACAGCTTGAAACCAACAACACCCGGCAGAACCATGCTCATTGGCTACAATTAGCAGGAGAAAAGGGAAGAATTTAAAATGGTTGATATAATATGAAAATTAATAAAAGCAAAAAGAAAATGCGAATCAACTATATTTACCCATCCATAAACGTAAAAAGAAAGAAATTTTAACACAACAACATTTTCATGAAGCTGATAGAGCATAAGTAGCCGATTTTCTGGAAAAGAATAAGAGATGGTTAAGCAAAAGCATAGGACAAGATTACACTAGCATATTTTTCTAGGACTTAATTGGGTATATACCATGCCCACTGACAAAAAATGATTTTCCAATGAAACTAAATTTAGTATTAGTAGTAGGTCCAGATATCAGCTCAAAGAGTTCGAGTCTATCTTCACTGTGGTGTAAACTTTACACAGTCTCCAGAATCAACAAAAGACTTGATAATATATTATTATGTGCAGAAAGCAACAGTCACTGCTTACCTGGCCAAGCATTGTAGCCTCAGCTTCAATTCCACCAACTCCCCATCCAGCAACACCCAGTCCATCAATCATGGTGGTATGAGAATCAGTACCAACAACACTATCAGGGTAAAGGATGCCCTCAGTATTAAAAACAACCCGTCCAAGATACTCAAGATTCACCTGAAATTTTTTGTGCACTTCATCAGTGAAATTGTATAAATTAGAAGTGTTATGATAACATATTACAAGCTCCTACAGTCCTATGTCTCAGATATTGAGGAACTTTTGGTCGATCAGAAATAGTTATAGTGCAGAAACAAAGGGCTATGGCATACCTGATGGACAATGCCAGAACCAGGAGGAACGACGAGCATGTTACGGAAGGCAGTGGATCCCCATTTGAGAAAAGCAAACCTCTCTTTATTTCTCTTGAATTCGAGGTCCATGTTAGCCTGAACAGCATTTTCTGATCTTGCTACATCAACCTGAACAGAGTGATCGATGACAAGATCTACAGGAACCTGGAGAGATTTGACATGGATGCAAAATTTCATCAGGCGCCATAACATGAATGAGGTTTTACAAGACAATATGTCTAGAAATAATCATTTCATGCAAACAGAACTTTCAACAGACACATGTCACACTGTCACAGATCCATACACTAAACATCTCCTGATTGTAGTAAAATTCTGTCAAGAAGATCATAATGCATAATATATATACGTTACAAGTTTAATACCATTGCTTAAAACTAACTATCAATCAGCAAGTGCATAAATAGAAGATTAAGCGCAAAGATAAAATGCTAACCAAAGGATTGATTTTTTCTGGGTTACTACCAAGGTCCGTCATAGCCTCACGCATGGAAGCAAGGTCAACCACGGCTGGAACTCCAGTAAAGTCCTATAAAAACAGAATCTGAAAGACTTACTAAATACAAAAAATAGTATATTCATCAAGCTGTTTTAATGTATAATTGTATATAGGTCACCAATATCATCTCTAATTTCCCTCACCTGTAGCAGAACACGAGCTGGCTTAAAAGGGATCTCAACTTGCTTTGGGGCAGATTTTTCCCAATCAATGATTTTTTCCACATCCTCCTTCATGACTTGAAAGTTGTCACAATTTCTTATGGCAGATTCTCGGAGTATCTTGATAGAATATGGAAGCTTGTCTGCAGCAAGATCATCAGTTATTTTATTTTTTATAAAAGAATTAGATATAAAACGGTGATAACAGATAATAAACATTAAGAAAGACGGAAAATTTATCCAGCATGATGAGTTATGCCTGGAGTGTATTCTAGTATCAATACAAAGAAAGAGTTGTGATTCTAAGTTCAGAAACATCAATAAGAAAATAATATTTGAAATTTTGAATAAACCAGAAACGTCATTAACATTCCTAAAAACAGAAGGACCTCAAAAATTTACATTCTTACCAATTCTAGGATCATTCAGAGCAGGAAGGCTATAGAACTTCCCAAATTCACCTCCTCCTGGCTTGGGAAGTCCAAATAAAATTCCATTGTAAGGATGTTCTGAAGCTGCATGGTTTAATAAACATCAAATTAAAACCATAACAAAGCTGAAAATGAGCAAACACAGAATAAGCACCATTGTTTTTCTTAATAATAGAACTATCAAACAACTGCAAGTTGGAACTGATTAGTAGACTTTTACAAGAACAAACTCTACATCAAATGAATCAAGATAAATTGCACTAAATCCTACACTGGTCTGCACATCAGCAGCACATGTGTATGCGACAGTGGATATAATTAGATTTTGTAGGATCTGTATGGCAAAAACATCCAAGCAGATACCTCAGTTAACTTTCACAAATAACAAGACATTCATATTTAAGTGATTAAAACTTATAAGACCACGATCCTTCTGTAAAAATTGGTTTGATCCACATACACAATAGTCAAAACAGATATCTCAAGATATCTGCCTTCCCATATACTCATGCATCAGTTAATAATTTAACCTCAGCAACTTTGCAGCAATAATAAAATAAAACAAGTTCTGTAGCTGACTTTAGCAATATGCAAAAAGATCTGCATGTACATCTAGGGGTGTAATTGAACCGAACTGAACCGAATACTGTCAGGCTCGAGTTCGGTTCGTTTGAAAATTTGAAGGCTCAAGTTCGGTTCGAGCTTGGTTCGAGTTCTGAAAACCAAGCTCGAGTTCAGTTCGATAAATAAAAATCAATCTCGAGTTCGGCTCGAATTCGGTTCATTAATTATTCGATTTAATAGTAAATTCGAACCCGAGCTCGAACTTGACTCGAGTTCGTTAAATATTCGAGTTCGAGTTCGTTAAAAAGCTCGTTTATTAAATTATTTTGTTAATATATATAGATTTTATATTTATTTGATAAGTTCGTAACTAGTTCTTATATAAAGTTGGCGAACTATTTGAAATTCGACTCGTTTTTTAAGTTCGTGAACAAGCTCGTTAACAAATTCATGAACTATTCGAAGTACGGTTTGTTAAATTATATTCGAACATGTTCGCGAACTTTTCGAACCGAACACCTTTAGGCTCGAGTTTGGCTCGAAAAATTATTCGAGCTAGATTCGAGGCTCGAGTTCAGTTCGTTTGTTAAATGAACAAATTTGAAACGAACTTTTATCGAGCCGAGCTTCATGAGTAGTTTGGTTCGCTTACACCCCCATGTACATCAACACAAACATGCCAACATAAGATCCACCTAAACACTAACATTTTTTAATTCTTCTTCTGAAAATCTTAATTCACCGATATTCAAATCTAATCCATTCAAATCGCAAAAGATTAACGTTCGAACAGCAAGACAAATACTTCCAAAATCAGGAAGCATCTCTACAGTCATCGTGATCACCTAAATCACACTTATAAACTCTTCACCGAAATTATGAATTACTGAACTGACAAAAACGAATACTTAGCAATTCAAGCTCGGCAAAAGAAACAGAAATGAGAAAACAACTCGAGAGTACGGCATCACAGCACAGCTGATAACGCATCATATCATATTCGTACCCATGGTAGTGATCGTGCGATCGAGAGCAGGTGGTGCGGGACTGATCTGAGCTCTGAGAGTGACCGGCGATCGCCACTCAGCTCCGCGACTCCACCGCGGCGATCGAGAACAGCGGACCGATTGGAGCGCCGACGCGAAGCTCAGCGATCGGCGGCGGGAACTGACGCAGCTGGCGGAGGTTCGAGAAGGAGGAGCGGGAGAGGACGCAACCGTGGAGCAGAGAGTAGAAGCGAAACGAACTCTGCAAGCTCTGAAAATGGAAGACGAAGATGATGACAAGGTTGACGACGAGGCGTAGTAGGTGGATAAGCACATGCCGTTTGAAGAGGAGTACTCGAAATGCCTTATTGTGGTACCATTTGTATTTTGTGTATATATGAATGTATGTACAGATGGCGGGAGCGTGTGTGAGGAACGAGTCGGTTGGGTGATAGTGAGTCGAGGTAGCTCACGATTTATTCGAGATTGAATCGAGATATACTCGTAATTGACTAGATATTAGTCGAGTTAAAGTTTGAATTCAAGTTTTATGATATTCGATTATATTGGCTCACGAGAAAGTAGGTTAGGATAGTCAAGAATTGAGATTAATTCAAGGTATGCTTGTAATTGACTAGAATTAATCAAGTTGAATTTAAATTCGTTTCATGATATTCGGCTCTATAGGCGAGCGAGCATGAGGCAGTTCACAAGCTATTTGAGATTGATTCAAGATTTCCTTGTAATTGGTAGATCTTAATTGAGTCGAGTGTGAATTTGAGTTTAATGATATTCAAACTTTTTATACCAGCGAGCGAATGAGTCAAGGTAGCTCACAAGGTATTATAAACTAACTCCGCGTATACTCGTAATTGACTAGATATTAATTGTGTTGAGTTTGAATTCGAATTTTAGGATATTCGATTTTTTAAATTTGCATCACGCCCGGCTAAGAGCAGCCCTATCAAGTTCTTTAGAACAAGGCTGCAAAAATATAGGACACCCAAATATTAAATTATTATAGATATATTTATTTTATTTTTATTTTTAAAATTCTCTATTTATCTTCAAAAAAATATTAGGGGATATATCCTTTAAGATAAAAGATTAAAATTATTTGTATATTTAGTTTTTATATTTTGTAAGATACTTTCTTTATCCTGTTATAAGGACCATGTTTCCTTATTGAGTCGTCTCATTAAAAGTGATCATTTTTTCAAAAAAATAAATTGTTGCATTTAAAATACTAACTCCTGATTTTTTGAAAACACAATATTTTATTTTTTTTTATCTTAATATTGGATCCCTTGTGGCCGTTTTTAACTGGGTGAGGAGAATATTATTTTTTAAATAATATTTTGACAAAATTTAAGGGTTTGATTTAAAAAAAAAGAAACTAAATAACATTAAATTAAATTATATAGTTGTGTCATTAATGACTCGAACCTAAAATTTAAACATTGAGCATTAACATCAGTATCACTAAATTAACACATGCACATTTAAGATTTAAGGACCTAATTTTATCATTAATACATGACCTAAATATTGATTTTAGACGGACCTGATTTGCACGAATATTTATGGGTTTAATAAATGTAGATGCATAATAAAAAATTAAAAAAATAGAGAAAGCAAAATATCTGCGTCAACCGAAATTGGTGGAATTTAAGAGGAAAAAATCAAATTGAATTCAATTAACGAAGGGGATAGAAATAGTAGTACGGCTATGCGAAATCTTGAGTGTGTATATACTCTCTCCGTTTTTTAATAAGTGTCATATTTTAATCTTTTTTTATTTCTAAATAAGTGTCCTATTTCATAATTTTATAATATATTTATGACACTTTTTCAATTTTGCCCTTATTTAATCCTTATTGGAATTTAATATTATTTGTATGAATGTATTTATTATACTATTCAATAAAGAGTATATAAGTAAAATTTTCATTTTATTGGTACATGTGATTTAGTAAAATTTGACACTTATTAAAAAATGGAGAGTACTTCTGCAATGTTTATCCGTTGAGCAGTTTCTACGATAGCGAAGCTTATTACATTATTCTCGCCGATAAATAAAAAAATATTGTTAAATTTGAGATGATGATTCCAGAAAATTGATGGTTTTTCTACTTATATATATATTACAATCAATTCATTATTATGAGATGAGGGCGTGGCATCACGTGCGAGTAACAAACTTTCTAAATATAATTAGAAAGACATTCTAGTAGGTAGGGATAGGGGAATATCCTTTTGCCTTTTAAGGTTTTATAATTTAACATTTGATCAATCATTATATTATGCATGGAGACTTATTCACATATTGAAACGTCGAATTAAATCATTTTTTAAGACCAATAAAAAACCAATCCATACAATAAAATAATATATTTTTAATAAGAAATATATATATATATATATATGATATATTTGATATTTTTATATTTATTTAATAAGAAGTATATATAAAATATAAAATGTTTTTACACTTTTTTGTATTTATAAACTTGTGGTTGATTATGTTATAAATTTATTTTTAGTTGAATTGAGAATATTTAATATTAAGATATGTTTAATTATGTAATTTTTTTTTTCTAAAAATTGTTGGTATATATATAGAATGTATATTATGATAAAAAAAAAAATTAGGTTGGACTGAACCCGGAGCCTAGGTTGGGTGGGTCATAAGGTTTCTTACTTTTTAAAAGTTAGATGTAAAAAATACTCATAATCTAAAATACATGTAGAAAATATCAGAATATATCTTTCATTGTTCCCTTCTTCCACTGGACTGTCTATCTTGCATCGTTAGTATTTCTCTAATTGTAAAATTGTTAATATTTATTATATGGAATGAATACACCAACAAAGTGTATATATTTTATATGTATATATTTATTTAAATTTAAATATATACAAATGCTGGTAAAATATTATTAGAATGCAACTATCGCGGGTGATGAAATTTCACCAGCAGTAGCGGTAGTTGCATTCTGATAAGATTTTGCGAGCAATTTGTATATATATTATGTGAAGTGGATAAATATTTTTTTGATGTATTTTTATCAGCAGTTTACATACATATTATCTTAATATATTTATTTAAACTTAAATATTTACAAATGGCTCGCAAAAATATATAAGAAAATAAGCACTGCTCGTAAATAATCTCCGGTGATAATTTCATTTTGATAAAATTTACCAACAATTTTTATACATATTATTTTTAGCATGTAACTTTTGTAAAATGAATACTACTATCTAGGGTTGTAAACGAATCAAATAGTTTTGGTTCGATTCGCGATTCGATTCGAATTTAGTGATTCGAATTCGAATATATTGATTCGATATTCGATTCGGTATTCGTAAATATATAAATAATAGATTTATATATTAATATTTATATTTATATAAATATATAAAAATATATTTACATATAATTGTTTAAATATAAAGCCTATTTTGTATATTAAAAAATAAATTTCAATATAATTTTTTATTTTTGTTATAGTAAAATTACGAATTAGATCAAATTTAAAATTTAATATTTTTAAAAATTATTATTTAATATATTAAAAAATAAAATCAAATAATTCGATTCGATTCGATATTCGAATATTTTTTAACAAATCGATTCGTTTAGAACAATATTCGATTCGATTCAATTCGTTTACAACCCTACTACTATCCAATAACACAATTTTAAAATATTTTTTAAATCACACAATTCACAGTACAAAGTCAGAGAGTTGAGTTTTAAATCAAGTTGCGGCATTGCGGGGCTTATAATTTTTTTTTTCTACAAATGATCAAAATTAGAATTTCAGACCATATCAAATAATTTGGGCTGATTTGAAATTTTATTAGGCCTTGTTTTAATGTTGGGCTAAAGTTACTGATCCACTACAACTAAATACCTGTGCAAAGGATGGCAAAGAATTAATGCGCCATTCATTCATTCATATACTCTCTCATTCTATCTTGTTACTCGATTTTTAAACAAGTGGTCCGGTTTGAATTGGGATGTAAACGAGCTGATCCCAGCCGAATGCTACTTGATTCATTTAGAATATTAGAATGTTTGAATTTTTAACATCGAGTTCGGCTCGAAATATAATTTTTTAAGTTGGTTCATGAGAAGCTTAATAATATTATTTTCGAGTTTGATCTCGTCTTGTTTGATATTCATATTTTTTGTTTTAAAACTCGTATAATTTTTTTTATTTCAAAAAATTAGCTATTTTAACTTGAGACTCGACTAAATACACGATTGAAGGCTCGATGGAAGGTTTTGTGAACATGCTCGTGATAAACCAACTCAAACATGTTCGCGAACTTAACGAGCTGAACATTTTCATACTTGAGCTCAACTCAATAAAAATATCAAGCTCGAAATCAGTGTTTCAACTTATTTTAAACTTTCAGTACGTGACATTGTTTAGACCAGACCCACTGTCCGATAAAGGGACTTAGTATCGGACACGAAGAATATTTCCAGCCGATATACTTCCAATTTATTGTATTAAATTGCTCGCAAGAATACGAGTTCGTTATATATTAATAAGTTAACCCTAAGTCGTATTCTCAAGGAAGGGGACTTATATCTATGTTGCAGAATAGAAAGCAATTAAAAAGAGGGGGTTTTGGATTTTTAATCTAATTAATCTATCTAGGCGAATGAATTAAAGAATTTAAAATATGAAGAACCTAGTCGAAAACTAATGAAGTAATTAAATCATAAATCTAAGAACAATGAATTAAGGAAACTGAATTGAAACATGCTTTGAATTGATTGATTAACATGATTGAAAGATTTGTATTACTGAATTGGAAATTTCAATAATAGAACAAAAAGAAAATAGATCATAAAGCAATAAAGAAAGCAGTAAAAAAACTCACGGATTGAAAGGAAAAATAATGCATTAAAGTACTCCGAGTTTGAATCACGAACGAATCCACAATAAAATTGAAGAACGAACAAGAAATAAAAATCTAGACTAAAAGTGTTTTTCCTCGTGGTCTAAACCCTAGACTAGAAGTACAAAAACGTAAAGGAAGTATGTTATGTGCATCGCGGTGGAGGTTTAAATAGATAAAGGAAAATCCGTCGGGCTAGCGAGCGCTAGGGGGTAGCGCTCGCTAGCCTGACTCTCTGATCATCCTTCCAGCGTCAAGGGGTAGCGACCGCTGGGGGGTAGCGGTCGCTACCCCTATGCTCTGTCTTGGTGAGATGCATGGGGCCAGCGACCGCTAGGGGGTAGCGGTCGCTAGGCCCCTGTTCTGCCTGCTTCAGTGCTTCATCCTAGCGAGCGCTAGGGTCTAGCGTCCGCTAGGCCCATCTTCGGATAAGGTGCACATTTTGTCTTTTTCTTCGTCTTTTGGTCTCGTTTCTCTTGTTAAGGCTCGTTAACCATTTTGTCGATTTTCACCTACAATGTAGCACATAGAAAACCAAAACATCATCTTGAACAACAAACATAAGCATTATGAGACCATAAACACAATGGAAACGAGACCAAAAACGTATAAAACAATCAGCTCGGCTCGTTTACTATCGATTCAAGCTCAAAATGATCTTTTTTCGAAGCAAGTCCCAAATAGTTGACGAGTGACTGTTCGTTTAAAGCTCTACCTCCACTTAATACACATAATTCATTTAACAATATTAAACAAGTTTGGATTACACATAATTTATTATTAAATTGTGTGTATCGAGTGTTGATGACAAAATTTAAATAATTTTTGTGAACCGATAAAAAAGAAAAAAAAATTATAACTATGTGTTTCCAACTATTATTATGTACCAAGCAAAGCCAAAGTAATTTACCAACCAATTCTCACTTCTGAGGGCCATTTTCTTTTCTTTTCTTTATTCCATATGTTTATTTACTTTTTGTATTTTTGGTAAAGTTTTTGTAGCAAAATTAATGAAATGGAATTCTACATTAATGGTGTCGGCATCTACATGTGTCCCTCAATAACTACTCCTTATAGTAAGCCAACTTCTCTTAACTAACCTTGTCTTTTTCTTTCTTTTATACTTTAGGGTAAGTTGTCATATTAGATTTGTACCTTGTAACATCACAATCAGCTTAATTGTAACATTTCACGTCAAATAAGTAAAAAATGTCGGTATAGTATAACTTCAATAAATTAACTAGCTATTTAATAACTATTTTGATAAAATGATAACGAACATCGAATAATTGTTAGTGGATCTATTGTGTCACTGTAGCGCAACGAGCTATTACCCGATGCGAGATCGGAGCCTTACATTAATTATTCACCATCAATGAATTTAAATAAAACATATGTACACTTTTGATAGCCACAAAAGGTATCCCCTTTTGGTTAAAGTGTATGTATATGTTTTAGATTATATATAAGATGAAAGTATATTGTGATAAATAAAATTCAGTTTGAATGGTGGATCTTTGTATGATATTATTATGATTGTCACTATAATATATTGCAAGCACGAACATTAAAATAATACTTCTTCTCACATTAAATGCAGTATTAATAAATAAATAGGGACATAGACTAAAAAAATATGTGTTCCCTGAATTACAAATTATAATATATTTCAGTAATTTAAATTAGATTTAAAAAATATTTATTACTATCAAATTTTAAGAATTCGATTTCTATTATCACTAACTAGTTATTGTATCTCTTCATCCAATATTTATTATTAATATCAAAATTTTAAAGTTCATATTAGATCATAAAATAATTAACTAGAGTAATTGGTGTATTATCAAGAAAATTGAAAAGTGAAAAAAAATATATTGAAGAGTTCAAATTTCAGGGTTCATATTGGACTAATCTAATTTTTATATTATGATAATATAATATAATATAAATTAATATTCAATTAGAATACCAATTTAAAAAATGGAAATCTCCATTCTTGATCGATCTTTATTTTTCGAGGTAAGTTGTACGATGAGTAGAAAGTAATCACACAAGATTTACGTGGTTCGATCTTTTAAATAGATCTACGTCCACGGGGAGAAGAGAGCTCTTTTTATGGAGTGCTTGAGAGCTAAGTTACAGAGTGTGTGAATCTAATCTAGCTTTAATCTAGCTATTTATAGATAACATAGGCGGTTTATATTAAATGGGCCGCAGTAACTGGGCTTCTGGGCTCTTGGGCCTAGCTGCTGGGCTCTATCCTATCACATCCCCCCC
>JAPKLX010000073.1:241562-253629 GCA_026898415.1 Leonotis leonurus
CTTTACGATGTCAAGAAATATATGTGCTACAGTCTAACATGGGAAGGGGTCTGCGAGAAACGAGACATGTTACTGAAACGTTATCATACGTTCAAAGTGATCCTAAGCGATCACGGAACAATGTGGCATCGTCAAAAGAACATCGTTCAAGCTAGAAAGTCGGTGTGGTTGCAGCTTTTCGAGGTATGTTTATATATATATACACACACACACACGCATACTACCTTTCATCATTTGTTCATTATAAGAACATCATTATTTCGGATATATCTCACAAATATATAAATTTAGGCGGATGAATTTGCCAAAGTTTACTACTACACTGGTGAATCAGAGTGGAAAAATTTAGATATCCTATTTTGGGTGCCCCCTGATGATGAGGAAGATACGTCAATTCCTTCAGAATCTCACACACAACAAGCAGAAGAAGAGGATGAAGAAGTTATGAGCCCACTTAATGTGAACGTTAAACGTAGATTATTTTTTGATGGCAACACAGCTCCTGACCAATATTCTAGCACATCTTTGAATGTCCAACATGTGCAAGGGTCGACCAGTGTCGGAAAAAACAAGGAGAAATCAACTCAAGGTTCAAAATCTTATGGCAACAGTTCATGTGCATCTTCAAGTCCATGGTTTAAGAAGTAGGTTGGTATTAGTTTGTGGTTTTGTTGATATCCTATTAGTTTTTATCCTATTTTGTGGTTTATCCTTTTATCATATATTTTGTGGTTTTCGTATTAGTTTTTATCCTATTTATCATATATTTTGTGGTTTTCGTAATAGTCTGAAATGTGTTTTTAATGTATTAAATGCTTGTTATTTTCAGCATCAATAATATGGTTAATATAAATTATATTCAAAATTGTAAAGTGTCAAGTATGTTTTTGACTTGCTGAACATTTGTTACGTAAATATAAAGTAGCCTCAGTAACACAGCACCCTCTGTAAACATTATATCAACATCATTTGCACAACATATAGACTACACATAAGTGTCAAAGTCAATTAAACTACATTCATCAGATGTCTTGTTCAGAATTCATTCAAAACACATAAAATTCATAATATGTCTTCTTCAAACTTCACTCCAAATCTTAAGCCAAAAAACAAATTACATTCTTCCAAAATTTCTTCACTTCATGTGAAACAGCCATATAGACTATTTCTTATGGTTCTTCAGCAACCATTCCACATATTGAGGCTTTGCGATATTCGGCATTCCTTGGAAAATCTTCAATTTGTCCGCTTGAGCCCCGAGTATGCCACTCACTTCAAAGCGATCCTCCATTCCCAAGTTTGGTATGGTAGCAAGTGCTTCAAAAGCTCCCTCTAACGCCTTATCCAAACGAGCTTCATATGCCAGACTCTCGACCAAAGATGCAAGTCTCTCATCAGTTTTCGGACCAATATCGACCAAAATGTCACAAACTGTAGAGATTTGATCTTTACCATTCGTTTTTTTCCGTTTCAGTACGGGTTCTTCAGTTGACTTGCCCGCCGTGGCAGACATACTTTCATCAGCGACATCGTTCTCATCTAAATCCTCTAAATTCATGTTGTAATCCATTCCATTATAACCTTCTTCATTGACATCTTCTGAGCTTCGGATATCATTCCACGCGTCTCCATGATCCCCAGCATTTTCTCCATTGGCACGATCCTTCCCGAAAATCTCTTTCCAGTCTTCGTAATACGGCCAACGCTTATACCGCATTGTACGAGCGTTTGGATCAGTCTACAAAAAAACACACGTAAATATAAAAATAACATTTAAAATGTTATGAGTTTCAACTAACGTGAATGTAATCAACATACCTTCACGATATGGTCCCATGTTTCATCTTCACAGTCTATTTTATAAGTTCCATTAACGTTGAAACCAACGCCACTTCGGCTAAGGATGTTAGAAAGAGAATAATAATTTTTCTTCCAACTGGATAGCTTACTGTTAATATGGGGGGATGATCTCAAATCAGTATTTGGAAAATGTATCTTCATTGCTTCCTCTAACCTCCCCAGATACCCGGCTCTAAAGCCATTATCACTTCTCCAGCCTTCCGTTATCAATGCTTTGAGTGATGTTATAAGGTAAGACTCCTCACTTTCACTCCAACTTCTACGACCCTTATCTGTTTTCTTAAATTTTCCTTGATGAGAAGTACTACCTATAGGTTGAAATGTGAATTTGCAAACTATAATTTAGAAGGTACATATTTTAGTAGGCACATACTTTAGAAGGTGAAAACGTATATAACTTATATAGTATCATTCCTTACGTATTGAAATGAACTTTGAAAAGAACAATATAATTTTCATACCTTCTTGCACAGTAGACATGTTTGAAAATGGAATAACCAAAGTACTTAAGTAATTCAAAACAATACCTGCAAATATATGATATTACTTCACAATATATGCTAGTACTTCAGATTACAATACTCAATAATTTTGTGCAGCAACTCAGATTACAAATACTTTTGTGCAGCAATCATAAATATATGTTATAGGAAGCCAATACTTTTGTGCAGCAACTCAATTACAAATATGTGATACTTGTAATGACTAATCATAAATATATGAAATATTAAGAACTTATAAGTCCTACGCAGCCCATCAATTTGTGTAAGAATCGACCTCATATGCAGCACTACACTTCAAACTTTCATTTTTATAATGGGAGACGTTTATCTGCAAGATTATTTTTAACTAAAGTAATGTACTACATCCACAAAGACTCACATGAACGGAGAAGTAGATCATTCGTTCCGATTCCTTCGCCGGCCACACCTCACCTCCTACCAATCAGCAATCCTATAGGTCGACTCAGCGTTCTGCAAATTGTGAAAATGAAACCCTCGATCTTATTTTTCTAAATTTGGTTTTCAAAAAGATGCAAAAGAACTTTTAAACATCACCTGAATATATGGATCGCTCGGAAGTCACACTTCACCTGATTTCAAGCAATCTCCGACCACACTACAGTAACCCTACCAATTTCTTCTTCTCGTCCTTACGTATTGGGGGGAAAAGATATTCTGTGAGATATTACCACTTTTTCTTAATTGAATGGCATTTTAGACAATTACTCAAAATTATAAGGGCAAAATGATAATAGCACACTTTTATCTTGATGATAAACCAACCTACCAAACAAGAAATTAAATTTATCTTGATGCTTAACTTATCTACCAAACACAAACCCATATTAAACTTAACTCCTCATATCCTAACTCCCCATACTAAATTTAACATATCCACTCTCATCCTAACCTATCTACCAAATGGAAGGTTTCTTACTTTTTAAAAGTAGACGTAGAAAATATTCATAATCTAAAATACATGTAGAAAATATCAGAATATATCTTCCATTGTTCCCTTCTTCCACCAACAAAGTGTATATAAATATATACAAATGCTGGTAATATATTATCATAATGTAACTATCGCGGATGATTTCATCAGCGGTAGAGGTAGTTGCATTCTGATAAGATTTTGCGAGCAATTTGTATATATATTATGTGAAGTGGATAAATATTTTTTTGATGTATTTTTATCAGCAGTTGCATACATATTATCTTAATATATTTATTTAAACTTAAATATCTACAAATGGCTGACAAAAATATATAAGGAAATAACTACTGCTCGTATATAATCTCCAGTGATAATTTATAAAATTTGCCAACAATTTTTATACATATTATATGAATATATTTATTTAAATTTAAATATGTATATCAATAATAAAAATACATGTTGAGTATTAAAAGGTCGTAAAATTAATTATATATATTATTTATTTCATAATTTAAGTAGTTTACATATAAATGAATATTTTTAACATAATTTTCAAGTTTTAATTACTTTTAACATGTAACTTTTGTAAAATGAATACTACTATCCAATAACGCAATTTTAAAATGCTTTTTTAAATCAACAAACTCACACAAAGTCTGAGAGTTGAGTTTTAATTCAAGCTTGCGGGGCTTATAATTTTTTTACTAAACAAATGAACAAAATTAGAATTTCAGACCATATCAAATTATTTGGGCTGATTTGAAATTTTATTAGGCCTTGTTTTGATGTTGGGCTAAAGTTACTGATCCACTACAACTAAATACCTGTGCAAAGGATGACAAAGAATTAATGCGCCATTCATTCATTCATTCTATCTTGTTGCTCGATTTTTTTATAAGTGGACCCCTTTGAATTGGGATGTAAACGAGCCGAGCCCAGCCGAATGTTACTTGATTCGTTTAGAATATTAGAATGTTTGAATTTTTGATATATAATTTGAGTTCGGCTCGAAATATAATTTTTTAAGTCGGTTCATGAGAAGTTTAATAATATTATTTTTGAGTTTGAGCTCGTCTTATTTGATATTCATATTTATGATTTTAGAACTCGTATAACTTTTTTTTTCTTCAAAAAATTAGCTATTTTAGCTTGAGACTCAACTAAATACACGATTAAGGCTCGATGGAAGGTTTGCGAACATGCTCGTGAATAAATCAACTCAAACATGTTCGCGAACTTAACGAGCTGAACATTGTCATACTTGAGCTCAACTCAATAAAAATATCAAGCTCGAAATCAGCTCGGCTCGTTTATTATCGAGTCAAGCTCATAACGATCTTTTTTCGAAGCGAGTACCAAATAGTTAACGAGTGACTATGTTCGTTTAAAGCTCTACCTCCACTCAATACACATAATTCATTTAACAACATTAAACAAGTTCGAATTATACATAATTTATTATTTTTTTATTAAATTGTGTGTATTGAGTGTTGATGACAAAATTTAATGAAACGATAAAAAAGAAAAAAAATTATAACTGTGTGTTACCAACTATTATTATGTACCAAGCAAAGCCAAAGTAATTTACCAACCAATTCTCACTTCTGAGGGCCATTTTCTTTTCTTTTCTTTATTCCATATGTTTATCTACTTTTTGTATTTTTGGTAAAGTTTTTGTAGCAAAATTAATGAAATGGAATTCTACATTAATGGTGTCGACATCTACATGTGTCCCTCAATAACTACTTGTAGTAAGCCAACTTCTCTTAACTAACCTTGTCTTTTTCTTTCTTTTATACTTTAGGGTAAGTTGTCATATTAGATTTGTAGCTTGTAACATCACAATCAGCTTAATTGTAACATTTCATGTCAAATAAGTAAAAAAATGTCGGTATAGTATAACTTCAATAAATTATCTAGCTATTTAATAACTATTTTGATAAAATGATAACGAACATCCAATAATTGTTAGTGAATCTATTGTGTTACTGTAGCGCAACGAACTATCACCCGATGCGAGACCGGAGCCTTACATTAATTATTGGAGCCTTACATTAATTATTCACCATCAATGAATTTAAATAAAACATATGTACACTTTTGATAGCCACAAAAGGTATCCCCTTTTGGTTAAAGTGTATGTATATGTTTTAGATTATACTCCCTCTGTCCATGAAAGAAGTTCCTAGTTTGACGCGGTGCGGGTTTTAATATAGTGCTTTTGACTTTAATAATGATATGTAGTTAGTGGAATAGGGGTTCCACTTAAGTATTATATTAAATTGAGTTGTGTGTAGAGAGTGTGGTGGGTCCATTACCATAAATGAAAAGTTTAAAGTAGGAAGATGTTTTGTAGACGGACGAAAATAGCAAATTAGAAACTTGTTTCATGACGGAGGGAGTATATAAGATGAAAGTATATTGTGATAAATAAAATCCAGTTTGAATGCTCGATCTTTGTATGATATTATTATGATTGTCGTTATAATATATTGCAAGCAGGAACATTAAAATAATACTTCTTCTCACATTAAATGCAGTATTAATAAATAAATAGGGACATAGACTAAAAAAATATGTGTTCCCTGAATTACAAATTATAATATATTTCGGAATTTATATTAGATTTAAGAAATATTATTAATATCAAATTTTAAGAATTCGATTTCTATTATCACTAACTAGTTATTGTATCTTTTCATCCAATATTTATTATTAATATCAAAATTTTAAAGTTCATATTAGATCATAAAATAATTAACTAGAGTAATTGGTGTATTATCAAGAAAATTGAAAAGTGAAAAAAAATATATTGAAGAGTTCAAATTTCAGGGTTCATATTGGACTAATCTAATTTTTATGTTATGATAATATAATATAATACTCCATAAATTAATATTCAATTCCTTGAGAATATCAATTTAAAAAAGGGGAAATGATTTTAATATACACCAACTATAGTCATTTTCTTAATTTTAACACGAACTATTAAATCTATTAATACACGAACTTTATCATTTACTCAATTTTTGACATAACGTTGACTTTACACAAAAATCGAAACTGACATGACACAACTTATCTAACGTGGATTTTTTAAATTATTTAAAATACATGAACTTTTAACGTTATATTAATTTTAACATGAACTTTAGTACTTACTCAATTTTTGACATAAAGTTGATTTTACACAAAATCGGGACTTATAACGTGACTTTTAAATTATTAATATTTTTGCTTCAATTCAATTATTAATTATTTAGCATTTAAGAATATATCTTATTCACGATTATTAAATACAAATCGAATATTTTACGGCGCCGTATTACACTTCTGCGGCCCCAGCGTCTGCCTCAACTTCCCGAGCACGTCCCCGCGCGATTACGATACCGCCACATAGGGTTGTAAACGAATCAAATCAAATCAAATATTTTATAATTAAAATTAGATTTGTATTCGATTTGATGTAGATATTCGAATTATTCGATTCGATTCGAATATTCATTTTTTTTATAAATATTTATATTTGATTTAAAATCCACGTCATAAGTCCAGATTTTGTGTAAAATCAACTTTATGTCAAAAATTGAGTAAGTACAAAAGTTCATGTTAAAATTAATATAACGTTAAAAGTTCATGAATTTTAAATACTTCAAAAAATCCACGTCAGATAAGTTTTGCCATGTCAGTTTCGATTTTTGTGTAAAGTCAACGTTATGTCAAAAATTGAGTATGTGATAAAGTTCGTGTATTTATAGAAATGTTTAATAATTCGTGTTAAAATTAAGAAAATGACTAGAGTTGGTGTATTTTAAAATCATTTCCCCTTTAAAAAATGGAAATCTCCATTCTACACTTAGATTTATTTTATTTTTACTAAATATTATTTCTGAATAACAGCTACCACCTAAGCAATACGATCTTATTTACAGAATCTTAACCTACACATAAATTTTGTTTTTTAACTACATATTATTTAGGCCATTTTCATTTTTTAATTACATACTCCCTCCGTTCACGATCTTTCTTCCCAAGTTTCCTTATCGGTCCGTCCACCAAGTTTCTTCCCACTTACTTTCTATTTTTGGCAACCCTTCTTTTTTACCCACTCACAATATCTTACACATCATCTACTTTTTGTGGGACCCATTCTCCACTACCTACACTTTACCCTTTACTAACTAAGTCAACATCATTTCTTAAAACCCGTGTCGGATCAATGTGGGAAGATCATTCATGGACGGAGGTAGTATTATTTAGACCATTGATTGATGATTAAAAATCTAATATGAAATAAATTATTCCATCTTATTTTTATGTATTATGGCTCAGTTTTATATATATAATACTACAATTATCCAAATTAAGTATTCACAGTTGACTAAGTTTCTAACCATATATACCCACCAAAACCATAAATTAACATTTAAATTAAATTCTGCATCAGTTTCTTGTACCTTTCTATTAAACTCACAACTAGCAAAGAATCCTATAACACGTTATTGTACATATAATTGTGAGGGAGCCTCCTCTATAGTCTCTAGTCTTGTCTTTCCCCAAACTATTATAATTAATGCTATTCTTTAATAATTTATAGTTAATTGTTATTTAATTATGTAATTAATGCTAAAGTAAATTCTCATTGAAAATTAATAACTCTTGATTAAGACTAATAAATCTTAACTCTCACTAATTACCAACAATTAGAATATTATTTATGGTAGTTTTGGGCTCATCTAAACAATAATGTAATTAGAGACTCAAAAATAGTTTGAATCGGACAAGGCTAGCTCAAAAATTGTGTGGGTTTGCTAACTCGATTAACCAAATGAACAAAATCTGTATAATATATTTAATTCTTAAACAATAATTATATTCATCATGCATTTAATTTTTGTTCTAATTAATCAATCATTTAATGAAAATAATTATAAAACATTTTTATTCTGAAATCATTATCTTTATTTTAATTTGATCTATGACTATATTTTATATCTTATAAATTTTAATTTTATTTTTTATATTTTCAAATATTTTATAAACATATAATCATATATATATATATACATATATATATATATATATATTAAACGCTATCGAAAATATTATAATCTAAATGACCCGATAAGCTAGTCTAAAAATAAAAATTTAAAAATTATGATGATAAATTTTCAATTCAAAAAAATACAACTAAACTTAACACAAATTGGATAAACAACTACTAGAACGAGTTGACATGATTGACATCATATTTTGAAAGTACTGCAAAACAAATCACAAACCATGTCTAATTTTGTACAAACACCACAATATTGGAAACTTCGAGATTCACATTTTCTGTTCTAGCAAATTTAACTCAAACGACGTAGTTTTAGTTTTAAATTGGGTAGAGGGAGTGATTTTGTTGTCTTCAACAACCAAACTCATCCCAAAAATATAATTCGAGTTATTATAACTACAAAAATAATAGTTTGGGTATTCAATTAATAAATATATATATAAAATATCATAACTGTAATTAACACATTATACAATGGGACATAATTTGTAACATGTTGAGTATTTGCTTTTTTTTTATACAATTACATTTAAATAGTTATAGGAAACAAATATAGTTAAAAGGGATATGGCGTTTGGTGAGGCATAGGCCACAGTCCACCAACTGGAACCATCAAATGCAGCTGTTCAAGAACTACTCTCCACCTACTTCTTATAACTTTATAAATCAATTTATATACATTCACATTCAAAATTATATTACAAAACTGCCGACACTATTTAGCATTTAGTATCTCCACCCTTTTCTCATAGGTAATTTTCTTCTATAAATTTATCCCTTCAAAATTAAAGTTAAATGATTATGACCGTTTAAATTATACATGTTTTATTTTATTTTCAATTCTTTCTCAATTATACTTTCATATTTTTCTTTCCGGATAATATTACTAATACAAATTTAGAATAATAGTATTATAATATTGTGGAGAAAAAAAAAATTGTGAAATTATAATTTAGAAAGATGAAAGAGATAAAGTAATAAAGGGTAATAATTCTATTAACCCTCATTTTGAAAGAATAAATTAATCTCTTAAAGAGAACAACACAATTAGCTAGGGATCAATTTGGGAATCAAATATCAGGTACCCGAATACCCAATTTTCGAGTTTTCGATCAGAGGTTTTCATAATCTAGGGTTTTCGGGTTCGGATCAAACCTGATACCCGATCGAGTATTACCTGAAATCCAAATTTTTTTATTTATATATAATATAACTATATAATATTATATTTTAATTTTATAATTTAAAATTTAAAATATTTCAATATCAAAAAATTTGAATTTTTTTAAAATATTTGAAAATATTCAATAATTGCCAAAAAAAAATACGAATAAAAATGAAAAAATCTTACATTTGAAAAACTAACTCCTACTTTTTAACACACATCACTTTACTTTTTTAATTTACGTACTGCATCTCTTGTGACCACTTTTATGGGACGGATGTAGTATGTAATAGTGATTTTGTAGCACATGAACTCTTGTTGGTGTCATAAAACGTTTATTAGATATTTTTTCACGTCAACTCATCCGAAATAATAATATATTTATTTTAAGATACTTTTTGTCACAAAAATGAACTCATGTTATAAATTAATAAGATACTATACATGCAAAGATTTGTAATTATTGGAAAATATTAGAGCTATAAAGCCAATATAAGATCAAAGTTGGGACTATATATAAATAACATCTTCTCAAGAAGAAATTAAAGAGAAAAAATGACAGCATAAAATTAGTAAAGTGAGAAAGTTAGTTTATAGAATGAAGTATAGTACTATAATATATGCAATGATTAATAATAATATGAACTGTAAACATATGATGGTTGAGAACAAAGGCATGTTCGTCGCACGTGCTCCACGTGTTTAACCCTAATTATCCACCATCTTCATATTTTGCTTTAGATCAACATTTGGAATGATGTGTCTTTTTTCTTCTTCTTTTTCTTTGGAAATCAAATGATGTGTCTCTTTTAAAGAAGCTAAAGCTACATCCTAGCATCATAGATAGATCTATCACATTCACGTTACGGTTTGAAACATAATTCTAATCAAAAAATCGGTTCACGATTTCAAATCATAATTAAATTAGAATCGAACCATTATCGTGATGGTTCACAATTTAGAATTGAACCGTATATGGAGGTTTTGATTACGGTTCCAAACTGTCGGTCACGATTTCAAACCATCTAAAAATCTACTAGTGATATATTTAAAAACAATTATGTATGATTATTTTTACTATGTACTAATGCATATGATCATTTAATCGTTGAGATTTTAAATATTCTTTCATTTACTAATTTTAAAATTATAATATTACAAAATAAAAACAATGATCTATCATTTTATAAAACTACAAAGTATCATTGATTTTATTTCATTATAAATATATTTATAAGTTTTAGTATATGCTTATGAATTATAAAAAATTACTCTCTATAATTTAAGAAATAAAATGAAATAGGTAAAAAAAAGAGTGAAGATTATGGTTCGAATCGACGATTATGGTTCCAAATTGTTGGTTTACGATTCCATATTTCTAAAATTATAATCGAATTATGCTCTAAATGATTACGTTTTTCAAAACTATCAATTACGATTCATTTAAATACCTTGGAACACGAGTAGTCCCGAAAAAATGATATTTCCAATAATATTAAGTGATAATATATAAGTGATAGAATAATATTAAGTGATAAGTGAAGAAAGGACCTATAATTTTTAAAATAATGAGAGTAAATATGTATTGTGCCATTGAGCAGAGAAATAGACTCACAGCTTATTTGCAAGAATAACGAGAAAAATTAATAAATTTAAAACGAGGCCATGTCTTAAATAAAGCATATTATATTATGATTTAGTGATACAAAATATTTGAATAGAGTTCAAAAGGCTTGCGCTGCGATTTTAGATATTTTTATGTAGTTGGAGTTTGAGGCCATTGTAATCTTGTTCCCGTTAGAGCTAGAGTTTGTAGTGTGTAATTATATATTATTGAATATGTTTTATGGGAAACGCCAATCATAATTGACATATTGAAATATACACTGTATTTTTTATTAACATACATACATTGTCTTTACTGATAGACTCATTTGTGACACTTCTCAATATCACTATCATATTTTTTTAAGCCAAATACGCATAACTTTGGAATTTATACCAAGAGATCACATGAAAAACGGATCTATAATGTTGGTATGAGTACTGTTAATCAATTCATTAACATCTCGCCGGCAATAACGCATTTTCGACTGAGGCATACCCTTTTCATAAGCTTTTGTGGTACGATACACATATGACCCATCCTTCGGAAGGTGCTGGATTCCGTATCCCAACAATATCATATTTATTTTTTAAAAAATTTGATTCGAAATTTGACTTTTATAAATATTAAAGATTAATTTAGAAAGTATCCGTGTGATTTCGTTAAAAATGATCATAAGAGATTTGACATATATATTAATAAAATAAATTTTTTATGTTTACAAAAAATTAAATATTGTCATATACTCCATCTGTCCCACCAAACTTGACGCAATTTCCTTATTGAGACGTCTCACTAAGCTTGTCACATTCCAAAAATTATAAAAATTATCTCTTGAAAAAAGTGTGGATCCTACCACCTTTATCACTCTTACACTACTTTATACACTATTCTTAATAATTGTGCCCAAAAGTTCTATGTCATCCTTATTGAGACG
>JAPKLX010000073.1:253639-297465 GCA_026898415.1 Leonotis leonurus
AATACTCCGTTAAATAGAGGTTTGTAAATTATACTCCCTCCCTCCCACGAAAATGGTGCTCTATTATATTCAAATGAGTGTATTATTATAATGAAATAAGACAACTTTGGGAAAGTGAGTAATATACTCAAGAGTTTGTAATTAGACAGTGCACCGACATTTCAGCTAACGAAGTACAGTACGATTTAAATAATGGCGCAGTAATTTTTTAATATATATTTAATTTTCTATTTTCTATTCTATAAGCTTTGGAGTGCAGAAACCGAATTTTAGAGAGAGAGAACGAGAAGACTTTGAACACAGTACAGTTGGGTGAGCGGTGGTGGGTCTCCGTTCTTCTCAAATTCCTCCACTCCTACTTCATCTTCTTCCTCAATTCTCCTCCTCTCTCGCTTTCACCATTTCCCATTACATATACTGTGGAGTCATACATGCGAACAACCCCCTTTTGTGTTTCTCTGTATCTGCTTCACATATCTATTTCTGCTCTACTCAAAAGGGAAGCCCCCACATCAGAAGAGTCCCCATTGCTCTAAAAACACAATCATCTCCGAAAAAAGAACTCCTATCATCTTATACTGATATGTTGTTTTCAGAATCAACACAGTTGATTTGATTAATTGCTCCCGCCCTTTTCATTTTCTCTTCCTTTTTTTCTACATTCAACGCTTCAGAATCGGCGATTTCAGCCGAATATTTGGTGCTTTTGTGGATCTGATATTGGAGCTCCTCAGCTGGAGATCTTGCTCTTTGTTTGAATTTGTTTTTTTTTTGTGGGTTGATTGAGAGTTTGGATGGGGTTTGCTGCTTAAGTTGAGATACTTTGGAGAGGATGAAGATGGCTTGGAAGAGCAGAGGGGTGGAGTCGCCTTCGAAGAATTTTGTCGTTTCGAGGAGACTCGCTCTTCTTCTCTGTGTTGGCTGCTTTTGCTCCGGAATGCTCTTCACCGACAGGTTTGATCTACTTTAATTTAATATTGATTTTTTAATTGATTTTCATTAGTTCATGTTTTGATTGTAGATTCTAGGTTTATAGGGTTATTTTTATGGTGAATGATAATCATATCAGGCTAAAGATGCCAAATAATGTAATCATTGTTTCATTGATGGCTTTTTAACATTAAGTTGATCTGCAATCCAATTGCAAAGTAATGAAGTATGATACTTTAGGAACTAATGATGAAAGTGAACTGAAATAATAGGAATTTGATGTAGTTTATTGATTTAAGTGAATTGAGCCTTTCCTCTTAGGGTGTTAAGAAGCTTCATAACCGATTCAACAAACTGTAAGTAAACTTTCTTAATTTAAAAAATTTGGAGAAATTCTGATAAGGTACACAATGAGTGAGAGTGACTAGGGTTGCCCATTATTCAAGATTATGCAATATAGATGCTACATGGGATTGTAGATTTGGATTTAGTCTAAAAGTATCATTAATGAATGAACAAATCTCCGGCACGTCTCCGTTTGCATATTGTGGGTTTGACTTCACCCAAAAAGTAAAATACCTAATGCTGGTAGTCCTACGGTTAAAATATGCTCCAATCTATCTGCAAAATCGAGGATATGCTGTGCATGGATGATTTATCGGCCTTATTTATTTTCCTGAACGTTACTTTGTGACATAAACGTATGCTATTCGATACTTTCAAAACGAATGGTCAGAAGTTCTTTTGCTAATGTTTCAACATGTTTCTGGCAGGATGTGGACAGTACCAGAATCTAAAGATATATCAAGGTCGACAGGGACTGCTGACGAAAAGCTTCAATTAGTCTCAGATGGTTGTGATCCAAAGGTTGTGATTACTATATTACATTGCAACTTCACTCTCATTAAAAATTCAATATTTACTCTTAACTATTGCTATCAATAAGCATGACATATGATGTATGTTTCACCATACGTTGAAACATGTATTTTTTAATTGTTTATTTGGAGATATGTACGTGATATCAATTTTTGTTTTGTCAAAAGGCTGTAAAAGGGGGTTCCAGGGATGTATCGAGAACAGTATCAGGGACGCGTGACACTATTCAGTAAGCACTTCAGGGTCCTATGATTCATTTTGTTCACCAGTGAAGTGTGTAACTCATAGGAACCTGGAATAATGCAGAACTCTCGATAAAACAATTTCAAATTTGGAGATGGAGCTAGCTGCTGCTAGGGCTGTACAAGATTCCTTGCTTACTGGTTCCCCAATATCTGAAGACCTGAAAATACCTGATCTGACCAAAAAAAGAAAATACTTGATGGTTGTAGGCATCAACACAGCTTTTAGTAGTCGAAAGAGAAGAGACTCAGTTCGTGCTACTTGGATGATACAAGGTGCTCACTCCGTACTTCTTTCATTTTTTCCTTATCTAATTTGTCTTGCTAAATTTTCTGCATGCCATATTGGATTGGCAAAATTGTTTCTAATTCATATTTCTATTCATTGGACAATATTAGCTGACAAACGAAAAAAGCTTGAGGAGGAAAAGGGAATTGTAATGCGATTTGTGATTGGTCATAGGTGAGAAATAAATTTCTATGATTCTACTACTTCACTATAATAACTAATGTGAGTTGTACAATCTGAATTGATTATCTGCCTCATATTTATCTTTCAAAACTTCCTCTCTATCATAATCTCTATTATTTTATTGCACATTTACTTTTGACAAGGTTTAGTCTCATCTCTGGAAACGCCTTCATATCACTTGATTTTCCCTTACAAGTGCTTTTGATAAAGATTGATGTCTAATTTCACCTTTGCTAATCCAATCCTCAAATCATTAGTGCAACATCAGGTGGAATTCTCGATAGGGCTATTGAAGCTGAAGATAGGAAGCATGGAGATTTTCTAAGACTGGTACTTAAGTTATTTTCTTTCTGGTGTCTTCCTCCTGCACTTCATATGTGAAATTATGATTGCTCCTCTTATGCAATCAGTAATTCAATTACACAGGAAATTTAAACGTTATGATGTAATAACATCACCTATCATGACCTAATTTTCCAGGAACATGTTGAAGGGTACCTTGAACTATCAGCCAAGACGAAAACCTATTTCACCACTGCAGTTCAACTTTGGGATGCGGATTTCTATGTCAAAGTTGACGATGATGTGCATGTAAACATAGGTAAGAAGAAAATACAATAGATTCAGAGTTGCCTCCAACAGATCTGGATTTCATGTCTCTCCATGTGATCAATGTGTGTATAACTTATATACATGGATAAATCTACGGATAGACAAAAATCAAATTTCCTGAAATCAAGGTGTTGAAGCAATTTTAAAACAAAAACATTCTTTTCTTTGGCTGAAGCTGTTCTAGTGGCTGAAATGGTTTCTGGGGGAATCCGTATGTTATACTTATAATTGAAAAGATTACCTGCCTCGTGTAGTCTGTTTTTAAGACAAAAACATTTTTTCAGTGTGTCATTCCTAGCAATATTAACTTATGCTGTTGTAATTGCAGCAACCTTGGGGGCGACTCTGGCTAGACATCGTTCTAAACCTAGGGTGTACATAGGATGTATGAAATCTGGTCCAGTCCTGGCTCAGAAGTAAGCATCTTGCACTGTTATCCTAATTAAGGCAGGAAATATTATACTTTACATTTTTGCAGTAGCACTCATCCCTAGTTTTTATCCCATAGATTCTCACTTCTTTCCCTTATTTGGATGCAGTTTTGACTTTTGTGATTCTGATTTACAGGGGAGTAAGATATCATGAGCCAGAGTATTGGAAATTTGGAGAGCATGGAAACAAGTATTTTCGTCATGCTACAGGGCAATTATATGCTGTCTCTAAAGATCTGGCCACCTATATATCAATCAACCAGTGGGTGTTTTTGGGTTTGTTATAATTATATTATATATATAATATATAGATCTATGAGTGATAAACTTGATTCTGTTAGGCATGTATTACACAAATACGCAAACGAGGATGTGTCAATTGGATCTTGGTTCCTCGGATTGGATGTGGAGCATATAGATGACCGAAGATTATGTTGTGGCACTCCACCTGGTATCTTCTTCTCCTTTTTATTTCCTAAGGGAATCTGTTTAGCACGACAATTCCACACACTAGAAAATATCTATGTATTTAAATATATTATTATTGTTGTTGTTGTTTGGGCCTTCTTTTATGACAACTCATATATTTGAATTGTGTGATAAACTTTAGTTGGGATATAAGTGGATGAAAAAAAATTAAAAGAAATCATTAGAACTACCATTTTCCAATTATTAAGACACCAAAGTATTACAAACTCCACATTTGAGCTCCTAATAATATCTGAGAAATTGCAGATTGCGAGTGGAAGGCACAGGCCGGCAACATATGCGTTGCTTCGTTCGATTGGAGCTGCAGCGGAATTTGCAACTCTGCCGATAGAATCAAGGAGGTCCACCGAAGATGTGGAGAAGGCGAGCATGCTGTGTGGAACGCGGCTTTCTGATTCGTGTTGCTTCTTTTTTTCCGACCAATCACTGAGGCTGCAATGTAATGAAAGGTTAGAATGCTCGATGACTTGTAGCTACGGGATGAAACATCCTCGTATCCTAGGTAATGCTAAGAGTCACTAGAAATTCAACTGTTGCACATTATTCTTTCTGTATGTCCACATAAAATGTAGCTGTAATATATGTGTGTATGAAGGGGAGAAAGGTGAAGAAGGGTTGCTGTGAGAATCTGCTCTGTTTTAGCCGAGGAGATGAGTTCGTTATAGCAACTATACGTAGAAATTAGTGTGTTTTAAGATTTAGTGAAAACTCATTATAATAAGTGTATGTACTCTGCGAGCTTGTGCTGTGTTGCCTTTTGTTTTATGGTGTTAGTTATTTTTGCAACTAAAAGTCTTCTCCTTTTATGCTGATACCATTATCCTTCATCATCAGTTGACTTCTCAATTATGAGAATAGTAATTAGTAGATTGTATTGTACCTTCACATTTAGTACAACTCATTTTGGTATTAAAGATAGTGAGAATCGGGACGGGACCGGGTACCCATCCCAATTCCGAAAACCTTCAATTTTATGGCATTGGTCCTGGTCTCGTTCAGGGCTCCTGGGTCCCGAAATCAATTGTTTTTTAGTTTTGATTCTGAATACAAATTTTTCAAAAAGTTCCTAGTAATTGCGTATGTCACGACTCATGAACGAGACTAAAATTTTCAAATTTATAAATTAAAAGTAAATTTGAAATTAATTTTGAAAAATTTAAAGTTGCGATCTGGTTTCTTGAGTGCCAAATTTTTTCCAAAGTATAATTTCATTCCAAGTCTTTAATTCTGTTAGCACACTGTAAAAGTCTCAAATCTCATTCCCTAATCATTGATTTGGTTTAGTTAACCATCAACAATGAATTCAGAGAATAAAATGACAATAATTGAAAGGTTGGAATATAAGTGAATGGGACAAATTTAGTTTTTCTTGAACTTTCATGGAGGACTTGTTACATTTATATTAACTACACTATGAAAGTGATGGAGCTAGATGAGCCTGATCTGGGTCCATCAAACCAAAGTGAAAATTGGACCAATAAAAAATATCTCATAAAATGTTTACCCAATTTCCAGTTTTGAAACCGAAATCGAAATAAAAAGTTTATACTTGAACGAATTTTGTTCAGTTTCAATCCTGATTCGTATAAAACCCACCTACTTACACAGCTATGCCCACCCAAGCTTACTAACTCTCACTAGCCTTGACCCTACTTTGATCCACAACCATAACCATAACAAGATCTTTTTACTAAAAGTTACGACCAATGAAAAAATTAAAGTGGATTTGAATTTAAAAAGAAATGGAGTACTCAATAAGAACATATTTCTATAGGAAGACCAATTCTACCCTTTCAAGTCGGGTTTGGTCAATCGGGTCTCTTTAACAAATATAAGGAGATGCATATTTGAGATATTTTAATTAACTTTTCTTTACGTATCAAACAAATAATTTCTTATAGTAGCATTATTCACAAATTTTGCAATATCACATGAATCTAATCATAAATAATATCAACTTAGCTCTAGACTTGAACCAACCTGAAATTAAAATGGGTTAAAATTGAAAATTTATAATTCAAAATATTTTTTAATCTGAATGAGTTAGACAAAGAACAATTTGAATATGATAGGACTAACTCGAAGATCGAGCGGATTGACCCGACTAATTGAATGAAAATAAAAAATCTTTTTAGAATATACTAATTTGATTTTATTTGAAAAAAATTGTATTATCATGTCAAATATATAATCAATCGTTTAATGAAAATAGTTATTATATATTTTTGTTGTCAGCATCATTTATTTTGTTTCTATCTGGATTTATTACTAAGGAGCATTTTTTGCAAGTACATAATCATAAAAAATATAATTAGAAAATCGATTGATCATATAATGATGTCAAACATTTCCGTTAATATTCTAGTCCGATTGATCATATGGACTAATTTGAAAATCAAAGGTTTATAATTAGAATTGTAATTTTTTACCAGAAAAAAACTTTGACCCGATTTAACTTGAATAGAATAAACTGACAACTTAGAACAAATTAACCCGATTGATATCACAGCAAATCCTGTTTATTAAACTGTCACGCCCGCTTTCTACTAAGTCTAGTAAAGTCGGGAAACGTGAATAATGAAAGGAAAAACAACGAGTATGAAATTGAATAAGATAATAAGTGTTCTTCTTATAACATAAGTGAAGAATCCACCTCGTGAATTCAGAATCAGATTCATTAGCTCATTACCTAACATAACTAAATTACCTTTATTTTTGTATTTTAATTCTTTGATGAGGTGAGTAGGCTTATTTTTTTTGACGTAATCAAAAGAAAAATAAAAATAATAAGTGGAGTATATAATAATAATAAATAATAATAAAAATAAAGAAAAGGAAGAAGAGTAGGCATATCCATTACGCAATCCAATTCATTCCCCAACAGATTGGATAATCACAAGGAAGGAAGAAAGAAGACCGACGCTTAAATTATTGCTTTCTTTCCCAATTACTCACTCTACAAAAAACCCCCAAATTCTCTCTCTCCTTCGGTAATCTCTCTCTCTATCTCTCACTAATTTTCTTTTGTTTTGCTGAAATTAGCAGAACCCTCATTCCTTTCCGATCGCAGCCAATCGTTGACTTCTTCCGACGCCATGGCCAAGAGCTCCTTCAAGTTGGAACACCCCCTCGGTATTGCTCCTTTTCTCGATCATCTTACTTTTTTCTTTCGATTCCATCTCTTCGTTTTAGAATTTCCTGGATTTTATGATTCTTGCGGTTTATATTTCTTGATTCTTGTGCTTGCGGTACTGACTAAGCAGCTGATAGCTTATGATTTTTTTGATTTTTTTTTTCTGGAATCGATTATTTGTATAGTTGAAACGTGTCGAATTGTTTGCGTTTTTTATGAAGAATTTGCTGATATTGAATACTGATTACACTGAAGGGATTGAGTGGTGGGGATTCCATTCCTTTGCAGGATTACGATTTTGAATTACTTCTAAGCCCTGATCGATTTGATTTTTGAAATTTGTGTTTTTTTTGTGTGTTTAAAATTTATTCTTATTGCTTGCTTGCAACTCGATAGGAAAAAAAGATTATATATATGGCTTGTCTTTTTTATTTTTTAGCGTTTTTTTTAAGTGCGGGACATTTTCTTGTGGTGTGGCGTGGTGCAATCAATATCATAGGAACTTCAGTTCTACTCTTCCCACTTTAATTATGTTTTGCACGTAAAATACCTTGAATTACATCTCACTTATATGTTTGACAAGAAGCATTTAAAGTTGTTTTTTGATTTTTCCATTAAGGCAGTAGTTGATTGTATCAGCATTATGCAAATCTTGTTGCTTTTGGTTTCTTATGCACATTGTAATGTAGTTCTTCTTAACATATTGCAGAGAGGCGCCAGGCTGAGGCTGCTCGTATCAGGGAGAAATACCCTGACAGAATTCCGGTAATTAAAGAAGCAATTTGATTTATGACTGAATCCTCATGTTTGATGTTTTCCCCGCTAAATTTGATTTTCAACTGCATCTGTATCTTGTGCAATATATATAGGTCATTGTGGAGAAGGCTGAAAGAAGTGACATACCTGATATCGACAAAAAGAAGTCAGTAACCTTGGTTATTTTTTAATACTTTGTTCTTATTTTTGAAGGAGTCAACTTGTTTTGTTATGTGTTGCTTTCTTCAGAAATTTCATCTGATGTCTGGTTTTTATTAAGATCTTCCATCCTTTATCAATAAAGCAGTGTTTTATCTTATACAAGTCAACTTCAATCTCAAAATTTTAATACAGTGCTTGACTCTGTTACTTTGGTAAATTTTGTATTTGAAATTATCTGTGCTACTTCACATGTATTTTTGTGGATTATGTCTGCCTTTTAATATGATTGTTGACAGCTCTTCATTTTCTGCTATAGTGTTTGTAATATTCTCCCCCCATTTTTAACGAGAAATACAGATACCTTGTTCCCGCTGATCTGACGGTTGGGCAATTTGTGTACGTTGTCCGAAAAAGGATCAAGCTCAGTGCTGAGAAAGCAATATTTGTCTTTGTCAAGAACATTCTCCCTCCCACAGGTAGCGAAAATCTTTGGTAGTGTTCGGCTCTGCTCGAGCTTATAGTTTTTGTACTGTTCTTTATGCTCTTTTGTGATGACAAATGCAGCTGCAATGATGTCTGCTATCTATGAGGAAAACAAAGATGAGGATGGCTTCCTATACATGACCTACAGCGGCGAGAACACTTTTGGATCTCTCTGAAACCAAAGTTCTGCCGGGCCTTGTAAATTCTCGAAAGTAATCTTGTAAAGTTCTTTTAAATTGTCTTTCAAGTGTTATTCTCCTAAAAAAAAAATGCTTCTTGGTGATTCTATGAAAATTTCAAGACTTGAATGTTGATATAATATTCTATGATGACTTCTAATATACATTTCTTAGATTCCAAGTCACCTTGTTTGTTTATTAATATGTTGTGTTTGTTTTAGCTCCCAAGTTATCCTTAATGATGCTACATTTCATTCTTTGCAAATACATTTTAGTTTAAGATGCATTGGATTAGGGGTGTCGCGGTACGGTATACCTTACTAAAATTGTCATACCTTATACCTTACCTTTACCTTCGGTATGAAAAATTTCATACCATTACCTTACCATACTTTTCGGTATACCTTAGTTCGATATACCTTACTTTCGGTATGACATTTTTATATACCTATACCTTACCTTATTTTCGGTATACCTTACCTCACTTCGGTATACCTTTCTTACACGGTATATCAAAACTTATTTATTTTCGGTATATCTTACCTTAATTCGACATACCTTTTTTTTTGCGATATACCATAATTTATTTATAATGAAAATCACCTTAAATAAGGTCTAAGATATAAAAAACATAAAGTATTATTTTTTTATAACATAATTTATGAGATAAACCACTAATATCATATAATTAATTACAATATATTAACTAACTATATTATTGTATTTTCATATAACTAATTAATTAGATTTAGGCATATAATTATAATTAATTTGATCATTTATGTATGATATATTATAAAAATAATAATATTTTTTCATTAATTATATATTACAACTTATATTATATTTAGTAACTAATAGATCGTCTAATTATATCATAATTATTTAGTTATGTAACTATATATGTATATATATATATATTAGTTTATCGTTATTATTTAAGATAATAAGTAGTATATAAGTTATTATTCAATCTTTTTAATTATCAATAAATTCACATATTTTTGTAGTTTGTCATTCATATTTATTAATTATAATTCATAATTTATGAATAAACAATTTTCTTATAATTCAAATCAAATATATATGTACATGTAATATTATAAATATATGTGTGTATATATATATATATCGATATATACCAAAATAACGGTATATACCGCGGTACGGTATATGACGGTATACCTCGGTATTTAGAAAAATTATACCTTTACCTTACCTAAAAGTTCGGTACGGTATGATACCTTACCAAAAATTTCGGTATACCTTATATTCGGTATTTTACGGTATTTTTCGGTACGGTAAGTACGGTATACTGTTTTTTCGGTAAATTTTGACAGCCCTACATTGGATGCTAGTTGTTACAATTACTTTTAATGGGGTTTTGTTCACAAATTACAACGAATAGTGATGTAGATAAATTAAGAATCAAATCTGTGTGGGTGTTAAAGAGCGGTGCCAGGGGGAATTGGTAAACATCCGTTCAGATATATAGTTTTCAAAATTTTAAACACTTGTAATTATGATTCATTATATCATAAAAAAAATGAAAAAATTAATTAAAATGATAAAATTAATTATAAGATATGATGCCGTATATAAATATGAAATATTGGATCTCATCCATGAAAATGTAGCCACAATTGGGTTTGTAGATTGTAAAATTGTGTTGGGATTTTAGTAATTTAAAAAATTAGACATAGCTTAATAAGAATTTGAACTGGACTGTGGATAATATTTGAATCTGAAATTTTTATTATAATCTATTAACATTTCGGATCCGGACAATAATGGTTTTGGTTCCGATTCCGGTTCATAACTAGAACTATTTAAGATGGTCATGTGGTATGATTGTTATTGTAATAGTTATTAATTGTTGGTTGTAATAGTTTCAGTCCCAAATTTAGAATCAAAATTGTTTAACTAGGTTTGAGTTCGAGTTCCAAGAATTATTAACGGAGTCAGTGATCTATATTATTCATCAGTTCTCTTATTTTCATTTTGATTTCATTGTAACTGTCGGTATATTTTGGTCAAACAAAATCAGAACAAGCAAGACATTTGTAAGAATATTTATAAAGAAAATTTCAAAAATTATTATTATTATTATTTATCCTATTAAAAACGATCATTTTTTAACTGCTATTAACTTATGATAGGAAAAATTAATTAATTTAGAGTTTATTATTTTATTACATATTTATTTTAAAGTGGCTTTAGTGCACACAAACATGGCTCGAGTTTTTAAAAATGCATATCTTGATCTTTTGAAAAAAGTTATAAAAGTGGGATAAACTCATAATTTGGTGCTCGATATGTCTTCTGAATCAGATGTGAATGTTTGAACTTTGCAAATTTATGTGGAAAAGATACATCGGCTTGATATAAGTATGAGATTGAATTACTTGATTACATATAGAGGTTGAGTTTAAGTTTAATTACACTTCGCTCGATAGACTCGCAAGTGTAATTTAATTTGTTATAATTTTTACATTACACTTTTTATAATTAAACAAGCTTAAACGAGATAAAGTTCAGGTTATACCAAAAAATCGATTCTAATTAATCAAAATGAATTTGAACTTATATATAAAACTTTCTGCTGAGTAATGCTCGAGCTCATAAAAAATAAAACTCAGTAGAATCAAGCTCAAGTTTGACACTTATCGATAGATTTCGACCTTGAGCAAGTCAATATTCAGCTTGACACAAATCGTTTTTATGCCATCAACTTGATATTCAAACTTTTAAATTCGAAAACAAGATACTCTAATCCGTCCATGAAAAATATACTTTTATTACTTAATTTGGTTGTTTACAAAAAATATACTCTCTCCTTTTTGAGAAATGATTCCACAAAACACTAAATATTTTAAACATGATATATATATATTCTAATTTGTGAGTTTTTTCTCCTCTAAGAATATACTTTATAATTTTTCAAAAACCCCTGCCGTCGTCCTCAAAATACACTTTTCATGGAGGTAGGAGTTGAATTATGGTCAAAATTGAAAGCATATATTTTGAATATGAAAACCTTTTGGATGTAAAGTGTGAATTTTCATTTATTTCATCATTCATCAATTTATTTTCGGGTAGATGATTGGAACATTTCTTTATCAATTGAATTTCGTTCATCAACAATTTCTCATAGCCATCTAAAACAAAAGTTGTGGTCAAACAATGCTTGTCATTAATTTTATTTTATTTGAAAAAAAAAATGATTGAGCTTAGGTGGCCGTTCTAATAATAATCATAGCAAATTCAGACTTTTTAGAAATTTAAAGTCTTAAAATTGATCTTTTTCATGTTGTTGAATAATAAATTCTTTTTTATTTGGGATTAATGATAAAATAAATCTTAAATTATTTATATTATATTATATTAAATATATACTGAATGATAAGAAATATTAAATTAAATAATGAATTATCAATAATTATAACAAATATATTTCGAATCTAACAATTTGAGAGCAAATACTCGATGTGCACGCTAGCGACAACCTTGCTAAATGACATGATTATAATTAAAAATAAATTAACTTGGTCGTATAATACATCATATACATCTTATTCCTACTCAAAATTTTGTTCATATATTTCTTCCCTTTCCATATTAAATCCTTTAACCTCTCTTCCAACATGCACTCTCATGCCTGGATACTTTCAGAATCCTTTCATTCCAATGGTTTATTCATGTAATCCTCCACTTTAAAATTGAACTGCTCATTGTCCGTGACTTTGCATCGGCGATCACTCCGTACTTCTGTCTCGTACAATCAGACCCGTCTCAATCAATATCGAGGCCCTGTACAATTATAAAATCAGGCCCTAAATTTTATCAAAATATTACTTAAAAATATATTTTATCCATTTTATTATTCATGAAATGTTTACGATATTGATTTAGTCTCAATAATAATGACTTGTTTTCAAAAAAATAAAACATTTTATCATTAAAAAGTTGGTCAAGTTTATTAATATCCACCACTTTACACAAAAAAATCACTTTGTTTATGCTTGTGTCCAAAAGTAACATGTCAAATATAAAAATAATTTTTATTTTTAACATTTTTCAAAGAGATAAATTTTTTTTTAAAAAACAATAATTATACATGTAATAATTCAATATTTAGGACCTGAAACTTGTCGAACACCCTTGTAGCCGGGCTGCGTACCGTACAAGCTTTGGTTAGACTATACCTCCCATCACACTAGCTTACCACTTCAATTTAGAAACTTAAGATTTGGAAACAAATAATATACTTAAATTTATATAAGAATTGGACCAGACTAACAACAACGTATGAAATTAAATTAATTTAATTTCAGTTGACCAAATACATTATATAAATATACACACACTGCAGTTTAATTGAAATATGTTTATCTCGATAATTACTAAAATATCCTTAGTTTTATTTGAATGGAACTTGCAAGTTTCATTACAAATTAATAGTCAAATTTAAGTCTCTCAATTTTATTATGTGATTTTTTTAGTTAACTAAGGGGGTGTTTGTTACAATGATTATAATGACCCGTGATTATCCGAGATAATTATGTGATTTTTTTTAGGGGGGTGTATTGGTTGTGGATTCTGTGGGATTTTATTGGATTTTAATAAGTCTGTGGATTTAGAAAATCCATAGACTCTACGTAGAGTTTGACTGACTTTTTTTATTGATTTAGATGGATTTTAATAGACTTGACAGGATTGTTGGAATACAAATTTTTTATTGATATATATGGATTTCCATAGACTCCGACAGTCCGACGTGAGAACTATTGATGCAAATGTATATAAAAAAAATCATCCAAATTCTTTAAAAAAAAAATACAAAAAATACATTAGTTAAAAAAAATCATTATTATTCATCATTATTATTGTCATTTTCATTTCCATCACCATTGTACATCGGCCTCATTTCCCACATAACATTAGCAATACCCATTCTCCATGCATTAGCTTCCGTTCTTTGTTGTAGTTGGCTTTGAGAAAGCAATTCCAAATTTTCATCTTCCATGTCGAGATGTGGTGAATCTTGATCTTCTTCATATTCGACTGGAAATTCATCGGAGCGACATTCTTTTCGAAGAAAGTTGTGTAATCCAGCACAAGCCAATACTAACTCCGCTTGTGTTTGAAATGGGAACGGAGGCGCGGTTTTGAAAATTGTGAATCGCGATTTGAAAATACCAAAAATTCTCTCAATCACATTTCTTAATGATGCATGACGAAGATTGAAAAGCTCACTTGCATTTCTGGGGTGACGACCTTGACCACCAAAATCTTTTAGATGATATCGAACACCACGTAATGGAGCTAAAAATTGACGTCGGTTAGCAAATCCACAATCCACGAGAAAATATTTACCTAAAAATACAATTTCTATAATTAGTTTACTTGTCACTGTTCAAAAAACATAAACACAATAAAAAGTATGGACCTTGAGGCACTTGAAACCCATTTCTTCTTGATAATGCATCATTTAAAAGTTTTGAGTCATGTGCCGAACCTTCCCACCCACTAAGCACATACATGAACTGCAAATCAAAGTTGCAAGCTGCCAAAACATTTTGCGATTGAATACCATGACGATTACGATAACTGCTTACTTTTCGGTCTGTTACCGTTGCTGGGATATGTGTTCCATCTATAGCTCCGATGCAATCCTAAAATGAAATGAAGATTTGATAAAAGAAAACTACAAAATTTATATTAATAATAAAAAAATGCATTCATACCTTAAAGAAAGGGTTAAACCTTGTACTTTCCTGAATTTTAGCGGGCATCCCTATAGACGGCTTAACCATCATTTCCGGTGCTATAGTGTTCAATGCCTTTAAGGTTTTGTTGAAGTTTTGACTAGTAGCAAAATGTGAACGACCGAACCTTTGGCGAACATTACCATATCGGTCATTGTGTCCTACAATGATCAAGAATGTTGTCACCATTTCTTCGACACATATGTATCTTGTATCTTCTAGATGAGTTTTCTCTCTAATGATATTGCATAACTTTAGAAACGCATCTGGATACATCCTATACAACTGTCGAAAACTTTGTGGATCTCCATCGATCATATTACGTACAAAATGATATCCAGTTCTGGTAATTGGTCGTCGCTTCAAAGAAGGTTCAATACGCTGAGACATCATAGCAATTTTTCTTAATAAAACTATCACTGCATTAATTGCCAACATCAAGAGCCTAACCTGTTCGTAAAGTTCCATCTCCAAATCTTCATCTATTTCGTCTTCCATTTCTTCTTCATCTATTTCTTCTTCCAATATTTCACGATTTTCCATGCTGCATATAAAAAATAGGAACATGGTAAATAAGATTAATTAAATCACACACTATGAAGTAAATATATATATCGATTCAAGCACAAATTCAAGGATCATATACTCAAATGCACACAACTTAAATCGACATATGACACAAATAATAATAAAAATATGAAATTCATTAATATCAAATATTTGATCAAATAAAATCTTAAAAAATCCCAAACAAAATAGTGATAAAAAAAAAGTCTTAAAAAGATCTCCAACAAAATATAGCATAATATCTAATACATGACTCAAATAACTATTCGCTAATCTTGTAAGCTATCCAATTAGCTCTTTCCTCAATAGTCATCTTCAAAAACCCATCTTTTTTTGACTTGGTGTCAAGCAAGTCAAATGCCTTGAGGCGAATGTCTTCATTCAAATTTGGGATCTCTTTGATAGCATCCCAAGTTGTATAAGCTCTTTCTCTTTCTCTTTTCTCTAGTATGGTATCTCTTTTCTCTAAGAGACTATGAACTCCTTCGAAAGTACTTGTTAGTTTTTTAATCTCTTCCATGAGATCATTCTGAAGGATATTTTCAATAGAACTAGAATTTGCTTCATACTGAGCTCTGCTTCTTTTGGGTTGACTTCTTCTTTGTGCGGAGACCTCGGACACTTCAGGGAACCCTGAAGGTGGTGTGGAACCAAATGGTAGATCATTTTGAGATAGTCCCACAAATATCTCATTTTCAACATCATAATTCAAATCTTCTATGCGTACATCTCTATTTTCATCATCTCCTAATATCCTCGCATCAGTAGCACTACCCAGCCCAATAGAATTTTTTCCTACGGCAACACCATTTCCTACAGCAATTTCCAAGTCCTCATAATCAGGACATTCCCCAGTGCACAAATTCGCGTCTTTTGGGTGAGCCTAACATAAATAAATGAAAAATATATATTAATTTACTATATACTCAAAAAAAATAAATTTATATAATGCTTAAGAAGCTTACCTCTAAGTACGCATCCCATACTTCATTTGAAGCTGTAAACTTTTTAGTAGTTTGGTCATACCCAAAACCAGAGCTAAACCTCATAAGGTTTGAATAAGATAACCAACGATGTTTAAACCATTTGAGGCGGCTTTGGTAATTGTTATAGGTTTTCTTACACCCAAGTCGTTCATTAAGAAGAGAAATTATTCGTTCTTCCACCGTTGATTTGTTAAAAATACCACTACTATCACGCCATCCCCGAGCTGCAGCATCAACCATGAGTTCTAACAATAAGTCGCTTTGTTCCTTAGTCCATTGTTCATAGGATGTCTTCTTTTTTGTATCTTGTTGTGAATCCCCCATGATAATATTACTATGTTAATAGACACAAAATAACTTATTATGATATATACGTATATAATATATTATTTAATACCTTAGTAGTTTCTACACATCTCACACCACGAAATTAACAAACTGAAAAAATCACTCAATCAACTATATCTCAAAAGAATATACTTCTAGTGTATTAGCTGTGACAATTGAAGCATGTAGATAAAATATGAAATCACTATTAGTTTTTTAAAGTAACGAATAAAGGCTTTACTCACATAATTAATGCATGGAAGTATATATAATTAATTTGATTGCAGAAAATCGAAATTACAAGTTAGATGGGAAAGATAAGTCCAATTAGTAACAATAATAATCTTAACATTAAAAACAATATATTAATCAACATCTTAATTATCTTATCATGATAAAAGGTGCAGTCTTGACAAGACTAAGGAGCATGATAAAGCACATTTACAAAGGTATTATAAGTTCATACAATACAGAACAGAGACAAAAAACATGCTTGATTAACAAAATTCATAAGTTTTATATATCTCACATTCTTTTAATGATTCATCACAAAATATCTAAAGGAAAGTAGTCCAATGCAATGCACCATTCATTACATTAGTGAGTAACAAGTGTAAAATGTAGTAAATTAACCCACAGTTCCCTTCTTTCCTAGTTACCACTTATCACAAACTATTAAGACATTATTACGAGTCAAATACAGTGGAATGGTGAATTGAGTAGAACCACAGACTAATCCAACTTTGAAGAAGAACCACACACAGAAGAGGAAAATATAGAACCAAATAGCAAATATAGAATCGTCACCATCCTCAACCCCAAATATGCGTAAAATTGCAACCAACTGAACACAAGAAAAAAAGGTAAATTATTGAAAAAGAGAAATAAATCCGAATTAATCCACCATTAAGCTTTACAACTCCTTTCTTGGAAAACTGCACAATGTCATAAAATAAATACATAAAAAGCACATATCACTCATCACTAATCGCGATATATAAACATGATTAGCTAATCCAGCACAATTTTAAGAATTCTTCAAACGCAGAGCTCAAATCTCAGTAGCTCAACTTCTCAAACACGAGTATCAACAAAATCCGAAAAATGAAGATGAAATCCTCAAGCTACCTGGAGAATGTGCAGTGAGATCAGAAGAGTTCTTAAAAAACGGATCTTTTTCCGTGGGGATAACCGGGTCAGAAGCAGGCGGAAGATTTGAGTGGGATATAGAAGCTTGAGTGAAACGGAAGAAATACAGAGGCATATATGTACACACTTGTATTGTTGAGAGAATCCTTTGAAATCTTAAATGATTATGAGAGATTTTCTAGTGTACAATATATCTATATTTTTGGAAGACAATCCTTTAAAATCCATGTACTTTTAAAATCCATAGATTATTGAATACCTACAGATTTTGTAAGATTTTTTAAAATCCATATTGAATACCTCAAGATTTTAAAAGACTTTTAAAAATATGAATTGAATACTCCTGGATTTTAAAAGTCTAATAAAATCCTACAGAATCCGCAACCAATACACCCCCCTTAGTCAAGATTATTTTTGTCATATGAGTGAGGTTCTATGTGGCACAATCTTAAGATTGAATTATGGGCCTTATACATCTATCCAAACGCTTTATAATAATTAATATTCCCCCGTCCACAAAGAACTTGCACATTTGTGCACTTTATTAGGTCCAAAAAAAACTTGCACATTTCTACTTTTAATAATTATACCTATATTGTTGGACCCATCATTACCTTTTTAATCACTCACATTACATATTTAACTATAAATAAAATGGGACCCTCATTTCACTATCAATCAACCACTAACTTTTCTTCAATTCACATACACATATTTAATTAATAAATATTATGAGACCCTTACTCCACTCACAACATATTCATAACATTCGTTAAAATCCGTGTCCGACCCAAGTGTGCAAATTCTTTATGAACGGAGGGAGTGCGAAACTAAATCACGGATAATCCTTCCAATCGAACACCTCCTAAATAGATAAACAATATGGAAAGAAACAAAGAAAGAAGAGGACCGCAAATATTGACCCCTAATTTGACGGAGGACACAAATTTGGAAATTTTTTGTTTATGCAATTTATTCTTCTTATTGGGATATTATATATATATATCTTGAAGTTATTTTTTTTAAATCAAAGAAAAAAATATTTTGAATTTTAGGTAAGGGGTTGTGCGATAGGTTTCAGACGGTTTTGTTCAATTTTTATTTGAGTGAATTTTCGATTGGCTTTGTAAATTCTACAACCAATTTGTTGGTACTGAAACGAGTATACTGTGTATATGGGGAGGAGAATATACCAATTTTGATTTTTCATATTAAAGACTTTGAGTGAGCTCCTGAATTGAAGGGAGGTAGAGCTTCAGTGAGAGTTAATACTTTATATAGCAATCCTTCAGTTTACACGTAGTGTTGGACTGATGGACTAATATCTTAAGTGTACATGCGGAAGTGATAGTTTTAAATCTTACTCGTTTGTCAGAAAACTTAATGCTTTAAGTTCACTTTTCTTTTAATCAGTATTCAATATGCAATATATCAATAGAGATAGAAATACAGAATGAAAATAGAGAGAACACAAGGATTTGGTTTGCGTGGTTCGGAGATAAAAACTCCTACGTCCACGAGTACTCGACGTTAATCGAAGGTTTCCAAGTAAATGAAGATTGTCTTACAGTGATTAATCCTTAAGGATTAGATGGACACTAATTGTCTGATCACTCTTCGGTTACAAACGGAATCGCTACTAAGAACACTAAAAATATGAAATCTGAAAGCCTTGAGTGTTCTAGAACTTGAAAGCTTGAGAGTTATGGAAGTTGAGAGCGAGATAGCGATTGAGAGTTTGAATGTAGGGTAACCGGTGTATTGAAGCATTTGAAGCAGCGGAGTATATAAAGGTCTCTCATAGAATGTATCTATTCTGAGATAGAGCACCATTTGAATTCTTCCCGTTGAAGTCGTGGTCCTTTTTGCCATTTTTGGTGTCCGCAACAAGATTGAGTTTAATCTATTGAGATCTTTTCCCAAAGTGGTAACTCCTATAGAGTAGCTTGAAACTTTCTGTTTAAATTAGACGTAAATTTGCTTCACAAATTATAAATATGAATACTTCACCAAATTTTTCCATTAATGCATATGATTTAATTCGTAGCCTACTTAATTAACTCGTAGCCCATATATACTTCATATATACATTATTTAATTACTGAACAAATTGAATTTAATAGTCAAGCTATAAATTATTATTTATATATTCTCTATATTATTAATACCATTATAATTTGAATCCTATATGCCATCACTGCATCACCAAATCTCTCGGATCGTATATATCTAAATTCTCAATTTTTTAAAGTTTAAAATTTATTTGAATTATATTTTATATCTTAATTCCATATATATAAAAGATATTTATGATATAATATTATGTATACATATATATATATATATATATTTATATATGTGCATGTAGGTGGACCGATCCTATCATTTTATATCTATTTTTTCCTTATTTTCTTAAGGAAAAGATTGACTATGATTACATCAGAAAATGGAAACTAATTATAATAAGATTGATAGTTGCATTTGTACTAGAGCTGTCAAATTTGTCGGGTCGGCCCAGCCCAATGGGCCAACGTTTCATTTTGGGCCGGGCCGGGCCAACCCGAAAATTTGATGGGCCAGCAAAATCTTAACCCAACCCAGCCTTTTACGGGCCACCGGGCCAAAAAGGCCCATATAATATTTTATTTTTAAATTAATAATTTTGGTGTCCAAATAAATTATTTAGAGTAATGCAACTACAATATTAGTGATATTTGATTTATTAATAGTTATAAAATTAAATATTATGTAAAAATTATTATTATCAAAATAAAATAAAGATGGAGAGTAATAAAAAAAACACATGCTATTATTTTTCTAAAACAAAAGTTACAAAACAAATAGCATAAAATTTAGTTAACCCTAAAATTAACTTTCTAAATAAATAAAATATATATACTTAATTACCGGGCCTAATTGGCCCATAAATTATAGGATTTTTTTGGCCAATGGCCCGTTTGGCCCATCGGGCCACCGGCCGGGTAATTTAGGCCCGGGATTTTTTGGGCCATCAAATTTTGAGCCCAACCCAGCCCTAAATGCAGGTAGGACGAGCCATTTCGGGCCGGTTTTGACAGTTCTAATTTGTACACATACGTAGGGGTGAAATCTGAACGGATATTATCAACCTGATCTGAAGTCGTATTCGAACGGGATTTAATTTGGGATGAAAAATTAGTATTCGGTTGAATTCTGATTCGAATTCGAAAATTTGAATTCGGATTACATAATATCTGTAAGTATCTGAAATTTCCCATATTTTGTCGGATATTATCTGCATAATAAATCTGGATATCCGAATTTTTTAAATACATTTTATTTATATTTTATATATATATATATATATATATATATATGTAACAATCCGATTTTAATTTACTTGCTAAATGTTGTTTTAAAATTTATTTTTATTAAATTATGAGTATGTGGAAAATTTAATTTCTCGAATTTTAATAGTCTAAGTCGCACTCTTAAATATATTTAATTTATTATATTAATAATTTAATAATTAAATCGTAACTTACAAATTAAACTTAAAAATAGTAATATAACGAAAGAGCGAGGTATTTTTTTAATAGATACAATTCTTATAATTTGTATTAGTTCTTTTATGAAATATTATGTCAACAGTTTTTCTATGAAATATATTATCCGATTATATTTATTTGAATTCGACCCGGATCTATACCATATCTGTCCCGTGTCCGTATCACGAATAATCTGAATCCGACTCTCCTGTATCAGACTTCGAATTCGAGAAAAAAAATATGAATTAGGATATGTGATAAACATTATCCGCCCGTATCCGATCCGTTTTCACCCCTACATATACGTGTGTATCAGTGTATGTAATTGATTGATTGAGAGACATAAATCAATTAGTGATATATAGCCTTTTATGTAAATAATTTATATAAATTATATACAATCTTTTTAAATTTAATGAAATTTATAAATTATAAAAAAAATTAGGGTTTACATTATTTAAAAATAAAATTTTAATATATATAATTTATCACATATGACAATTATAACATATTTTTAATGATCTTATTTTTAGAACAATCCAAATATATACTTTTAAATATAAATAATAAAATTTAGAAATTATATTTTTCAGTAAAATAATAATATATAAATATAAAATAATATTTAATCTTCTTATTTATTTATATAACCTATTTTCAAATCTAATGAAAATTTATAAATTGAACGAAAATTTGTAGAGTTCGAATTATTTGAAAAGAAATTTTAACATATATAATTTATTACATATGATGATTACAACATATTTTTAATTATTTTATTAATCGAAAATTTATATATAGTATTCAATATATACCATAAAAATTTAAGAAGCGTATTTTTCATTAAAATAATAAAATATAAATATAAATAATATATAAACTTCTGATTTATTTATATATTCTATATTGGATTATATATTATTTCATATTTAAATATTATTTTTAGTAGTGTATTTTTTTTTCTAACGAGCATATTTTGATATTTATAAATAACATATATTTAATACTAACATATATATATATATATATTTATATATATATATATAAATTTTTTATTGATAGTTAAGTTTTTGCGTTGATTTTAAAAACTAGTCAAAAAAGATTATAAAAGACAAATAATAACCACAAACATAAAACTATTTAAATTCTTGCAATTTTGAATGTAAATTACCATAACAACCCTTATAGTTAAATTTAATTGTATGAATGATACGAATGGTACGGAAGGTATGAATAATATTCATTCATACGATTCATATGCACATACAGTTTACTAAAATTAAGTATCACATATGAATGGTACGATTCGATACAATTCATACTATTCATACTAAGAAATGTAAAATATAATTATAAGGGTATTTTAGTACAAAAAATTTATAAATGGATAGAATTTAAATATTATTATGTTGGTGGCTATTATTTGTCTTTTACAATTTTTTTTGGCTATTTTATATAATCACACCAATTTTTTGTCATAGTCCCTAATAAACATGTTTCGGATATGCCTTAATGTTACGAACAGGACCAAAATTTTACGAATTTATAAAATTAAATTTATAATCAATTTAATTTTATTTAATTTCATAATATAATTTAAATTTTTTGAAATATAATTTATAATTAAATTAATTTGGGAATTCGGAAAAACGGGAGTCCTGATGGGGAATCGGGAAATCGGGAGTCCCAATTGAGATTCAGGACTTTCAAGTCCAAAAAATTTCCAAAATTCAATTCTCAATCTCAGTCTTGGTCCTAAAAATTTTGGAACTCAAGGACCCAAATCCCGCTGGGTCTCAAGTCAGGACCCGGAAAATCCGAAGTCTCGATCCAAAATTATCACCCATATTTAGGACGAGAAAAAAATACAAATTTATTTTTAAAATTAGTTTTGAAACAAGCACAAATATATAAATTAATTTAATTTTTAATCAAATTAGCAATGTATTTATGAATATAAATAAACGAGTTCATATAATTTGAGTTTGTTTTTATATATATGAGATTAAATATGGACGGGTGTTAAGGGATATGAACAAATATTAAGACTACATATTTTTTATCAACTTTAAGATGAGTACGCATAATAAATTTCAAATGATTTGGGTAGTTTGTACAAATATTTAAATATGTTTTATTATTTAGTAATTCCTCTGTCCCAGTAACCATGACACAATTTATATTCATCTGAGTGTATTAAAATAATAAATTGTGCCAAACTTATTAAGACAGAGATAGTACTTTATATTTATAATAATTATTTTATAATATTCAAATTTATAGCACATGATATTAACATATCTAATATATAAATGTGTAGTTTAAGGTGTAATTGAGAACTATAATAGTTTTTTAAATAAACTTTAAGATAAATACAAATATATAAATTTTAGCCGAAGTTTGAAAAAATAATAAATTTTATATAAAATTTAACCAAGTTTGAAAAAGTAATAAATTTTAAATATGAGGCTAAATTAGTACTCCTTCCTTCCCACCTCAATTGTCCCAAATGATTTTGGATCACATACTAATACACACTTTATTATCTTCTTAATTATCTCTTTCACCTACTTTTTTCACTTTTTTCTTCTTTCATCTACTTTATTACCATTAACTCCCTCTACTACACTCTAATCTATACCTCTTTAAGAAATGAGACAAATAATAGGGGACACCCTAATATGGTAAGTGAGACAACTGAGGTGGGACGGAGGGAGTATGAAAATTTAGTACTCCCTCCTTCCCGGCTAACATGAGTCACTTCTTTAAAATACTCCACCCATTTGAATATAAAGTGACTCATGTTAGCCGGGACGGAGGGAGTATATATGATTAGGGGTGTCGCGGTACGGTATACCTTACTAAAATTGTCATACCTTATACCTTACCTTTACCTTCGGTATGGAAAATTTCATAACGTTACCTTACCATACTTTTCGGTATACCTTAGTTCGGTATACCTTACTTTCGGTATGACATTTTTACATACCTATACCTTACCTTATTTTCGGTATACCTTACCTTACTTCGGTATACTTTTCTTACACGGTATACCAAAACTTATTTACTTTCGGTATACTATACCTTAATTCGATATACCTTTTTTTGCGATATACCAGAATTTATTTATAAAGAAAATTACCTTAAATAAGGTCTAACATATAAAAAACATAAAGTATTATTTTTTAATAACATAATTTATGAGATAAACCACTAATATCATATAATTAATTACAATATATTAACTAACTATATTATTGTATTTTCATATAACTAATTAACTAGATTTAGGCATATAATTATAATTAATTTGATCATTTATGTATGATATATTATAAAAATAATAATATATTTTCATTAATTATATATTACAACTTATATTATATTTAGTAACTAATAGATCGTCTAATTATATCATAATTATTTAGTTATATAACAAAATATATATATATATATATATATATTAGTTTATCTTTATTATTTAAAATAATAAGTAGTATATAAGTTAGTGGTCAATCTTTTTAATTATCAATAAATTCACATGTTTTTTAGTTTGTCATTCATATTTATTAATTATAATTCATAATTTATGAATAAACAATTTTCTTATAATTCAAATCGAATATATATGTACATGTAATATTATAAATATATGTGTGTGTATATATATATATCGATATATACCAAAATAACGGTATATACCTGTCACGCCCCGACCCTCCGCCCTTCCCGACAGAGTCCGGGCGCGCGACTAAAAGGATAAATAAATGAAGGATAAGGTGGAACACTGATTATATTGAAAGCTTTGACTGAATTGAAAGATCATTCGATAACTGAGTTTAGCTCAACCGAAGATTTAATTTACATAATCGGCACCTACGCCAGAACATACAAATGAAACTTCTCGCAGCGGAATGAGGATCGACTAAAGTGTACGTGTATGAAGACACGTAGACACCCAAGATTTATTTAAAGATCGACAAGCCCACCATAGCATCTCCCTTCATCACGTCTCAACCTGCACATTTATAAATACATGCAGGGCTGAGTACAAAAGTACTCAGTAGGCACATTGCCCGAAATCACATTCATACATATATAATTGTCAATGCCGTAAGAGTGACACGTAGGGATTTTGTCTTTAAAAGCACCTACGTTCACTAAATCCTTTTTGTGAATACTGATATTTGACTGCAGTCATTTCTTTAGTATCATGCCATATCTGTAATTTAATTTATGGTACCGAGAAGGTGGCCACCTTCTACAGACACCGGACCGGCCAACCCGATCAATGACTCACGGTCCACTGAACCGGCCAACCCGATCGATGACTCCCGGTTATTTGTGCACATTTAGTTCGAGTAGGTTACACCATCTACTGGAACCCGAATTCGATTTAAATTCTTCGGATCCTTAAACAAGGCATCTAGGATCCTTAAACCAGGTACCCTTATTCGATTTCAATTCTTCGGATCCTTAAACAAGGCATCCAGGATCCTTAAACCAGGTACCCTTATTCGATTTCAATTCTTCGGATCCTTAAACAAGGCATCCAAGATCCTTACACCAGGTACCCTTATCAGATAGGCATTGATACAAAACATAAATCATTTTCGGCAAGACAATACTTTGAAACATTTTTCTCACGTTGAAATCCTTTCGCAAACAATATAAATAGCATACGGCACACATAATTTTCTTTGTAATAGAACGCCTACACTATATGCATAGGGTAGAAAAAGCCTACATGAATCGTCTGGACTGACAACTGCTTCGTTCTCGAAATGCGGTCCTGACCTTTCGTCGTACCCTTTAAATAAACCTCGCGTGAGATAATATTTTCGAGCGCATCTAATATTCTCTAAGTGTAAGAAATTATTATCCTTTTTTATTTGAGAATTGTTCTCGGTTCTTTTAACTCGGCTATCGTTCGAGTTTCAGATTTAAATTCAATAAGGGTCGTTCGATGATTTCTAATCAAGCCATGTTTTGACTTTGATTAACACATAACTTCATGTTTGATCATTTCTCAGCACTCATGCTCGTCTAAGATCAAAACATCTATGAATATCATGAAACTTAATACAATGATATAAACATATAATAAATCACGTTCGTTAAATAAAATATCACATAACACTTTTCATGCTCTCGAGTTCAAATTAAATGAGCAGTTGACTTTGAAAAATCATAATAAATTGGAAATAATTCCAATTGTAACGAATCAAACTTTAAAGTGACCATAACATCGTAAAGTTTTATAATCCGAAGACAAAATACATAAAATCATTTTACTCTATTTTTCACGAATTTTCAAAGTTAGATAAATTTCTAGATTTTCGCTGGAATTGGCAGTTTGCGCACCCATTTTGAAAAATTCATAACAAATCGAAAACACAACGAAACGGGGTGATTCAAGTTGGAGATTACTCCTAACTCGATCTAGTATTTTATTATGTAAAAATTTTACTCATTCTGTACTTAAAATGACTAAAAAAAAACCCGGGCAGAACTGTCGCCCGCACTCATTTTTTTTTTAAACATACTCTATTAATTCTCTCAAATTCACGTAATACTCGTATATAACCTACATACATGCTCGTCTATTCGATTCATCCGAGAAAAATTGAAAACATACAAAACGACGAGCTCAAGTTAACTTCTCAAAATCTAACATGCTTAGATTTTATTGAAACTTAAAACACATGTTTATCTAACTCATACGAGCAATATTAATTCTCGACATTTTTCGATTCGGGTTCGACCCGATAAAAATCGAAAAGGGCAGCCCCTATTGCACTTTTTCATCGAGCTCAAAACATGAAAATAAAACCGTAGAAATGTAGGTAAGATCGAGGGCTACCTTTCTATCGGATTAGATTTCTAAGAAATCAGAAAAACGAGACGAACGGGACGAGAATCGGAGCAAAGCTCCTCCCTTTTCTCTTCCTCTTTTCTCACGCCAACTTTCTGTTTCTATCTCACGTAAATACTGAAAATTGGGGTGACTTTATGGCTTTTTATAGGCCCCAAAAGTTGCCACTCAAATATCTAATATCCGTAGTCCAAATCGTCTTTTAGATATTTTTGATCCGATTCTTTATTATTTATCTATCTCGGTTGATACGGGAAATCAACACTCTCGTCTTTCTTACTCATTAAGACATCTCCGTCTCTCGTGAACTAAAGTCGGGTTTGGCCCGATCGACTTGCACGTAAATCGAGAAAATGCTTGTTTCTCGATTTCTCGAGTTCTCGAGTTCTCGGTTCTACTATTCACGGACGGCGAAAATAAAAATTCCACGTATGGTCCGTATCGCGATAAAAGTGTATGTAAATTATCGCGCTTTGTTCATATCTCGTCTCGAACTTCAAACCCGGGCATTCAAATGAATCTCGTATTTCGCCTCTTAAATATTTCAAAATATCTAAATTTCAAAATATCTAAATCCAAAATATCTAAATTTCCAAAATATCTAAATTTCCAAAATATCTAATTTCCAAAATATCTAAATTTCGAAAATATCTTGATTTCGATTTTTACTATTTGCTCTTGTTACCCGTTATAATAACGTACTAATAGTCCGAGTTCTCAACTTCTCGATAAAATAATGTTCTCAGAAATATTCTGGAAAATCACGGCTCTCTTAGAAAAACATTCCGGACTTAACTTTAAAAGATAATAAAATTATCTCGTATCGTTCAAAACGATGAACAGTGATTTCTCGATAAATACATCATTCTTCCGAAAGTCGGAATCATTAACTTTTCACCTTATCTCCGTATAGTAAAATAATTGAATGGAAAAACAGACGCTGCTTCGATACGAGTTCTCAAACTTAAATTATGACGATAAACGTCAAACCAAATTTTCTCAGTTTCTTTCTCGATTTCAGAAATTTCTGAAATGACTTTTAACTCACATTAGGAGTTCTATTCTTTAATACGAGTCTTTAAACTTTCAACGGATCTTGAATCCCTCGTTTATTCATAAATTTTTCTTTTATTCGGGTTTTTAATTATCGGGGTATTACAATACCGCCGTACGGTATATGACGGTATACCTCGGTATTTGGAAAAATTATACCTTTACCTTACCTAAAAGTTCGGTACGATATGATACATTACCAAAAATTTCGGTATACCTTATATTCGGTATTTTACGGTATTTTTCGGTACGGTAAGTACGGTATACCGTTTTTTCGGTAAATTTTGACAGCCCTATATATGATGCATACAAGTTTAGTAATTAAAATATTATCATCTTAGTATAATTATAAACGGATAGTTTTTGATGAGATTGTGCTGTAATATAATTTTTATAATTAAGTTTAGAACGGTCGCGAGTTTATCATAAATTAGTCCATATAATTAACGACTTTTATTATAATCATTTAATATATGAGAATAGTTTATATATCTCTAATAATAAATAGTAATAATAAATACAATAACGTTAAATAATTTTATAAAGTATTTAATCCCGTCGAATTTCGACGGGTAAAGATCTAATTTACCAAATAAGACAAATATGTTTTTTACAATCCACAAATTCCTTTTGAACTTTGAAAAGAAGTAGTTTCATTTTAGCCAATTGTGGTTTCACATAATTTAACCAACATAATTGCAACAAATAAACGGTATATCATGGATTTGCTTTGCTGAATAAATTTTTGTGGCAACACCTAAAAATATATAGCTAATATCCGATCAAAAATTCACTTCTTTAATAAAAAAAATAAAAAATAGTCACTCTTATCTTAATACCCCATCATAATTACATGACCCGTTATAATTACATGATCAAACCAAATCATGCTCGTGTAATTACATGCGTGATTGTGGAGATGAAATTACATGAGCACGACTGGTCAAACTCATGTAATTACATGTGTGATTGTGAGATGAAATTACATGAGCACAACTGTCAGTTGGTCATGCTCGTGTAATTAAATGTGTGATACTGAAGATGAAATTACACGAGCACGACTGTCACTTGGTCATGCTCATGTAATTTCATATCCATAATTTTACATATATAATTATGGATATGAAATTATACGAGCACAACTATAACTTGGTCATGCTCATGTAATTTATCTGGATTTGTTTGAAACGTGATAAAAGTGACGACAACAATGGCAGCGACAACAACGGCGGCGACGGTGACATCCGCGATATAGGTATAATAAGATAACAACAATGTTATAGCATATGGAGAGAATTTCTCATATTTTTAAATTAATTAAGAATAAAGGATAATAAAATAATTTTACAAAAAATAGTTATATTTTACTATTTCTTTTATTAGCGACTAAAATTTACTTTTTTTATTTGAAAAATGGCTAATTTTGTATATTAACTCTACTTTTATTACAATGACAAGTTGACAACATTCCATTCTTTTAAGCTAACACAAAAAAGAAAGAAGAAAAATTAGTGTTCACAAATTTGACTTTTCTTCAAAGAAAAGAAAATACAATTAAGAATGAAATAAATATTAAATTCATGTAAGGTGTGTTGTCACACCCATTGGTTCTAAAATAGGAAACGTGTAAAGAATTAGCTCACACATCACTCTCTTTGAAAATATTAAATTCCCAAAACAAAAATAATCAAATTATAGAAATAGTACCAAGTAAAAGTAATTTTACATGCACGCATCCATGGCCATCATATATTGACCACATACTAAAATTATTAGAATAATTCAATGATGTAGAAATATATATGCAGTTGGTTGTTGAACCCCTAATAATATATATGTACATAAACCTTTCCTACACCAACACAATTAGTAGAGCTTCTTCAATACAAAGCTCTTTAAGAAATTAAACAAAAAAAGAAGAAGATCAAATGGCAAAGCCCTCCTTCAACATCTTGAGGTGCTTCTCCGAGCAATCGGAGACGAGTCCATACGTTTGTGAAGGCGACGTGTGTTATTTACGCGATACGAAGGCGCAGAAGGCGTCGGCGTCGAAGAAGGACGATCAAAAGCTAAGTCTACGCATTCCTTTTTATAGGGTTTCAACCAGAAAGGGTTGAGATATGTGTTGTGTTGCAAACAAAGTTTTTGATGGTTTAATTTGTTGTAATATTATTTTGATTATAAATGTAGAATTTTTAGTAATTTTTGAGAATGGGTTTATTGATTCATTCCTGTTGTAGAAGCTATTGATTATTAATTAAGGGGCCAAAATCATTTGCTTTTGAAAGGATTTTGCGTTGGATTCTTTAGCATGGTTTTGGTTCTTGATGTGATTTTTAATAAATTTTTGTAAGCTCAATTATTTTTTACAAACTGCTGTGTCTCTTTTAGAGTGCTTAATTTTGTGAATGTTGGGTTGTTCTGTTGTCGTTGGAATATTTATTTTTTTAATATAAATATATTAATCTCAAAATTAATAGTAAATTGTAATTGAGAATTAAAAATAATCAATGATTATTTTAATTACTACTAATTAGAAAAGAGTTCATGGTAACCATTTATAACTTGCAATTTTTTTTTGTAAAACATGCTCTAGCTACTTATACCGAAATCAAAGGAGTAGAAGAGGCTAAGTGGGACCCAAACTAATGCTTAAAATTTTGATTAGAATTGTAATCCAACATAGGTATACATATGCTTGGTTTGATAAAAATTTCGTTTAGAGCTCGATTCAATAGTAAAGGAGTCGAGCTAGAATTAGGTTTTGAACTTGATATATTTGTTAAGCTGAGTTCGTGACAAGCAATAATGCATGACTCGTTGAGTTCATGTATATGTTTAAGTTCGTTTGTTCATAAGCATGTTGCCGAGCCTATTCACGAGCTTTTAATCGAGCTAACACACGAGCTTCAAGTCAAAATAGATAATTAGCTAAAATAACAATTTTATACGAATTCAAGCTCGAGTTAGTAAACTATTAATATGAATATCAAATGACCCGATGTCGAATAACATGTCAAAAACTCGAGTCTAGCTTGAGCCGAGTTCGAAAACTCTAATATTTTAAACACTCCGAGTTGAGTCGAGTATTATTCGGCTTAATTCGGCTTGTTTTAGCCCTAATTTTAATTTGACACTAATTTTAATAATTTGTTAGGGAAATGATAATTTACCCGTGGGTACCTCACTCTAATAGGTATGAATTTGTGAGACATTTGATATCCACGAGTAGCTTCCTGGGTAGAATTTAGCATTCATTTAGTTCGCGCGTATGAATACAGCGAAACCTATATGCTCGCGAAATTTACTCGTAAAATACAAGTGAAATATTCATTAAATGCCTCTGAAATACCCGCCTATTCACTTAATATTAATGATAGTTTTCTATTTTTTATACAATATTATATATGATTCTTACCTAAAATTATATCTAATATATCTTAAATATTAAAATTATATGTTTTGCGGGCCATGGATTCTCACAAGTGGTGGGTTGATGAGTATCCAATGAGTGATGGGTGGTGGCTACCCGATGGGTGACATGATCGTGAGTTCCTGTCGGGTGGCGAGTTTGAGTGATTTTGATATCCACAAATTTTTTCATGGTATAATTTAATATGCATTTATTCCATGAATATAAATATAAATAGCTACTATTCATACCTAGCGTACCCGGTTGTCATTCCTAATTTTTTGACTTATAGAAATATATAATGAGTGAAGTTTAGTTTCACTTAAATTTAGATAAAATTGATGTGTGAAATTAAATGTGGAAAGAAATATATGTTAGAATATAATTGCATAATAAGGGTTTAAAACTGTAAACCCTAATAGCATAAATCTCTACTATGATAATTGAAGCATTGTATGAAGATCGAACGCAGAAAAACTAACCAGAATTCGCCATTGAGTAATTCTGAATATGATTGACCTGATTGGATGCTAGATGGATCTTCCAGAAGATCCAGAAAAATATAATCTGGATCAAATTAAGATTAGGACAATAAATATAAGTATCCTTACAATATATACAAACATAAGAAACTAAAAAAAATGTCCATACATAGGAAAAAGAATGCATTATATTATATAAAAGGCGTAGTGGTTTTTCAAAACATATTTTAATGTACTTGAGTATGATATATTAGATATACAAATATTATTTAATTAAGTGTTGAAATATTAATAAATAAATAAATAAAGCAGATTTAAAGTTACCGTTTATTATCAATATTGTTTATTATAAATATATATATACATGTTCTAAAAGTCAGACACATTAAACAAAATTATTATAACTAATGTATGTTTATAGAGAGAATTTTTAAAGTTATTTCTGCGAACTTTTAGAGGTACTGGAGAATTGTTCCTAGATTGGCCAAAATACACGTGAATATCATAGTATTGGATTCTACTGCTGTAGGAGTGTTTGGAAGCGTGCAATCGGTAAGTTCTCTATCTAATGTGTTCATATACTCAATCGGGGAATGAATCAAATGAGAACTGATCCTTATACAAGAACTAAGAACTAATCTAAGCAATTGATCTGTGTATAATTTATGGTCTACATTAATTATGCATCAAATTTATGCATAGAATGGACTGAAATTATGATGCATTAAAATAATACGTGCAATGCATTAAAATCTCTATATATATAAAACAGAAAACATTTTAATTTGAGTGGTAATTTTGTAAATACATTTAATTTTAGTGGCAATGGTAATCAAAATATTAAACTTAATATTATAAATTTAAAAACGTTTGCAAGATGCAGTTAAAGCACAATTTTTAATAACTGTAATGTTTACATCATTAATAATTAATTTTTAGTATACTTTAATATAAAATTAATCATTCACAATTCATAACAATTTTTTGAATAAAGTTATATATTATCTGCTTACTAATAATTAATTCTTAATTCATATTCTAATAGTGAAATAATGTATTATTTACAATTTATAAAAAATAATTTAAATAAGTCTTTCATAACTATTCAGCCATCGATCAACTATTAAATAATTATATATATTAATAAGAAAATAAAATTCTAAATTACATGTGTTAATAATTATTTTTTATAAAATCATAATTATTAATATCCTAAAAAATCATTTTAAATTATAAAATAAAATATAAATGGAAAACACCGCAAAATCAAATTGAAATGTCCACAAAATATATTAATTATATTTATATAAATTATTCTGCTCACATTAACTCAAAATACATACAATATCTGAACAAAAGTATAACTTTTTTTTTGGTCCGAGAAAATTTTTTATTCATAAAAGCTTTAGAAAGAAAATATAAGGTACCAGAACTATCTCAGAAGTACTGAACAAAAGTGTAACCGAAGCTCAAACTCACAAAAAATTGACGATTCATGGTAAAAAAAAAATGCGGCTTAATTAAATCTAACTAAATATCATTGTATTGTTTATGATTTTTCGAGACCTGCCTTATTTAGATCTTACTAAATATCGAAGCCACAAACTTCAAATATTCTTTAGACAAAGCTACAAAAATCTAAAAAATGAAAATAAACAAAAAATAGTTGATCATCCATGTTTTGTTTAATAATAATAGATCATAATGTCAAACTAATTTCATCATTTTAACATTAATAATTATCTTTATTGTTATAGAGGGGTCGTATTTATACAATTTATACTTTAATAATAATAATAATAATAATTTTATATATCTCTATTTCACTTATTAACTGTTGATGTTTTTAAATAACATTTATAATTCTTTATTTGCATTTAAAAAATTTATATTCATTCCATCTCATTAAAATTTTTTTTTTGTTTTTTTAATTTGTCTCTCAATTCAAAAAATAGAATTTACATTTAATTTGATATAGACAAAGCATTATATAAACGTTTTTTTATCATGATCGTAATATTAATCTTAAAGATATAATTACTTTAATGCATCGCACGAGTGCAATATTAGTAATATATAACTGTTATATTATTGACTTTAATTGTTACAAATTACAGATATAATTGGCTTGGAGACTTACCGGGTTATATTGTTGTAGTCATCAGTCAAAACAGAGGCTGGAATAATATTAACTTAAATCTTGGACCACTAAGATTTATATTTGTTATAAATTTGTATTTTGCATTTGGGGTGTATTATACGTTAAAATTAGTGGGAGCTAATCAAAAAATTAAACCCTTGTTTGATTAGTGATACAAATTTAATCATTGTTTACTTTGTTCTAATTTGTTTTTCTTTATTTTCGTTGAGATAATATGTCTTCTATTTTGTTAAAATGCTTGATTGAATCTAATAAGTTGACTAGGTCAAACTTTCCGGATTAGCAAAAAAATTTGTGTTTAGTCTTGAGGCAAGACAATATTTAGTATGTATTGGACATACCGATCAAAAACATTCTTGCTGAGGCTTTTGAGAAGTTTAAAACATTTGATAAAAACTTATTAGAAGGGCTTCGGGGATGCAGTCTCGGCTCAATGCGTCATGCTGACTTCCATGATCTTGAAACTTAAGAGACAACATGATAACATGCTTTCTTATGAGATGTTGAAACACTTGAAGAGTCTGTACGCCTCTCAAGCGCAAACCATGGAGTATGAGATACTCCGAGATCTCTTCAAGTGTAACCTTCATGAAGGAGGAAATGTCTCCGAACGTGTGATGAAGGTGATTGAATTGATTGAGAAACAAACCACTGTTGGGACGGTGCTCCCGGCCAATGTCTCAACTAATATGATTTTGCAGTCACTACCGAGTTCGTATGATAATTTCATAATGAATTTCAATATGAACAACATTAAGGTGTGACTGTCAGAGCTTCATAACTATTGAAGACATATGAATCATCTACTCATGGTGAGCTCTTCTTCGAATCCTGCTAAGGGGAAGAACAAAAAAAAGAAGATGAAAGCTTCCAAAGTTAAAGTATTGAAGCCTAAAAATACTAGAGGGGCTCAGAAGAAGAAGTTGAGTGTGACAAAGGATGAATACTTTCATTGTTATAAAAGTGGACACTGGAAGAGAGACTAGGCATGACAATTGGATACGGTAGGTACGGAAAGTAGTTATCCATACGCATACCCACGAGAGAGGGTCGTACCCGCTACATGACCTGCCACCCTCCATGGGTACAAAAATCACCCGCCACCCGATGAGTACCCGCTACCGAGTGAGTATCCGCAAACCGCCACCCACCACCTACCACCCATAGAATATCCATTTACCCTCAAACTGGATATGCAGGTTTAACCATGAGCTGGCTAGCTAATCGGTCCATTCACATTAAATTAAATTTTAATAAATGTGAAAACTGTAGTAGACCAGTGAAACTGACAAAAAAATTGGTAGAACTGGCAACCCGGGAATCGAGTTTTTTGGCAATTTTTTAAATTTTAACTAATTTGATATTTTTGTTTGAATTGACAAATCTAATTATAAAAATTGATATCTATTTGTTTCATAGAAACTCTTCTTTGATGGAGAATCTTAAATTTTTAATGTGAGATAAAAACTTAAATTTTTTTTATAGGAGCCCTCCTTTGATGGAGATCCTTAAATTTTCAATGTGGGATAAAAAAAAAACTTAGATTTGGATGCGTAGTTAGGTGGGTATTTCGCGGGTACGTAATTCACGGATATTTCACATGTATTTCGCAGGTTTATGGATTTCCCGGGTATGGATAGTAAATATTCATACCCATACCCTTGAACTAAATGGATATTAAATTATACCCACGAATCTACCGGTAGATATTAAATGCCTATCAAACCCACCCCGATTAGGTCGGGTACCTGCGGGTAAATTGTCATCCCTAAGAGAGATTGTCCAAAGTTCAAAGCACTAGATGCATTGGCCGGTGGAGCATGTATATTTGTCATTGAGATAAATCTGTCTATAAATAATTCACATTTCTGAGTATTAGATACCGACTGTGGTTCACACATTTGTAATAATGTGGAGGGGCTAATTGATACCAGAAACGTGAAACCCTGGGAGGTCAACTTTCGCGTGGGAAATGGATCAAGAATTGTTGTTGAATGCATGGGGACCTATAGTTAATATCTTATGTCGAGATATACACTATATTTGCCTGATTTTTATTTTCTTCATTCAATTTCGAAGAATATTATTTTTGTTCCTATGTTAGATATTGAGGGGTTTCCCTTCCATTTTGGAAAGAGTGAATGTACTTTTTCTTGTAATTGAACGCTTCATAGAAATGCATGTCTTAAGAATGATTTATATATTCTTGAATGTGGATAAAATATTCTCAATGTATAAAATAAAAGACCTAAAATATTCTCAATCTTTGGCATTAAAGACTTGGGCATATCCATGAGAAGAAAATTGCAAGATTTAGAAAGTTAAATTATTTCATACCTTTTGACTTTGAGTCATAAGGTGTTTGCAAATCTTTCCTCAATGGTGAGATGACTAAGAAACCTTTTTCTAGAAAGAGGTTGTGGGCCGAAAACTTGCTAGAGTTATTACACTAAGATATGTGGACCCTTTCCTTCTTAAGCAAGAAGTGAATATTTGTACTTCGTTATTTTTATTGATAATTTTTCTAGGTAAGAAAATGTGTATCTTATGAAATTCAAATCCGATGCATTCGAAAAATTTAAGTAGTTTAAGTTGGAAATTGAGAAACAACTTGCAAAAAGTATAAAACATATTCGATCAGATTGATGGAGGGGAATACTTAAGTCATGAGTTTCTTGATTACTTGAAAGCACATGAAATCGGGTCAGAGTGGACTCCTCTACGTACAACACAGATGAACAGAGTGTTCGAGAGGAAAAATTGAATCTTATTAGATATGGTTCAATTCATAATGAGTTTCTCAAGTCTCTCTTAACTCCTTTGGGGTTATGCCTTACTTTAAGTAGCTTATATCTTAATAGGGTTCATTCCAAGTTAGTCAAAACACCATATTAATTATGGTAGGGCATGAAGGCAAGTCTTTTTCATGCACGAACATGATGTTATCCTGTGTATGTTAAGAAGATGATGACAGACAAGTTGAAATCCAAAGTGAATTTTTATTTTGTGTAGGATTCTAAGGAAACTAAATGATTTGAACTCTACTCACTTGGAGATCATAAGATGATCGTTTCCTGGAATGTGAACTTTCTTATAAATGCTTACATCTCTAAGAAACAAAGTCAAAATGAAGTAGATATTAAAGAGTTTCAAAAGCCTCAAAAAACATACTGGACGAAGAATTGTTCAATGGAGTCGACACGAATCAAGTGAGAGTATTTGACGATCTATTGGGAAGAGAAATGACTCTTAGATGGTCTCCCCAAGACAATGAAATGCGTCAAATAAGTCTGATGCATGCAGAGACAAAGAACATTATGAAGTCCCAATCTCGAGAAAATCATTGTGAAATTGTTGAGAATATGCTCAACACGTAGGAACCTACTCACGTTCAGAATGAACGGCCTGGACCTACGCAAAACAAACTTAATAGGCATCAGAGGAATAGTTGTGCCCCCGAAAGAATAATTCTAATGGTTAAGAATCAAGGTGATGAAGTCAAGTTCAATAAAAACAAACCTAAGACCTATAAAAAAGCAGTGTTGGATACCGACTCGGTGATGTGGCATGAAGCCTTAAAATATGAAATGGATTCGATGTACTTCAATCAGGTTTGAGACCTTGAGTTACAAGATGAGGTTCTCCCCATTGACTGCAAATGAATCTTTGAAAAAAACAAGATGTAGATGGTAAAGTATAAACCTGCAAGGCTAAGTCGGTGGCAAAGGGTCATAGTCAGCGCAAGGGTATTGACTATGATAAAACCTTTTTGCCAGTTGTCAAGATCAAGTCCATTAGAATTTTACTTGCGATAGCTGCGTACTACAATTATGACATTTGGTAGATGAATGTGAAAATTGCTTTTCTCGATAGATAATTAGAGGGGGAAGTCTATATAACTCAACACGAAAGTTTTATATCCGGTGAAAGGCCGAGCAGTATGCAAGCTCAAGAAGTCCATTTATGGACTTAATCACGCATCAAGGAGTTGAAATATTTTATTTGAAAAGGCGATAAAATTGTTTTATTTTTTTCAGAAGGAAAGAGGATCTCATCATTTATAGCAAAGAGGAACCCATTATGGAGTTGGAATATTTGCTTTGAAAAGGTGATCAAATTATGATAATGGAAAGCGAACAATCCATAATGTAATATATGAAAAACTATCTTTCTAAATCATTCATGATGAATGATTTAAGTGATGCTTCATATATACTTAGGATAAAGATCTATCGAGATAGACCCAATAGATTGGTATGATTATCACAGTCCACTTATATAGACAAATTGCTTAGATTCTTTTTGATGGAGAATTTCAAGAAATGATTTAATCATATAGGACATGACATTATCATGTCTAAGAAAGATTGTCCTTCTAATATTTTCTTAGTAGCACCCATATCCTTCATCTCAAACTCTTTACCAAGTTCAAACTTGGAATCCATACTTTATCATGAAAGAATTAAATCGCTTGTTACACTCACATGGTGATTGCTTTAATCCATAAAAGGATTTTCTCAAGAAACAAACATGACCTTCCTTACCCTCAACCTTGTAGCTCTCGGGTCGATGCATGTAGATTTCATCCTTTAAGATTCCGTGCAAGAATGTTATTTTGACATCGAGTTGTTCCAAACTTAAGATCACCATTAGCAACAATACTTAATAACACATGAAAGGAAATATGTTACACAACATGAGAAAATTTCTCATTGTAGTATACTCTCTCTCTTTCTCTCTTTGAGCAAATCCCTTAGCCACTAGCCTTGTCTTGTACTTTGTACCAAATTTCTCGGAATAATCATCTTTCTTCTTGTACACCCGCTTACAACTGATAAATTTCTTCCCTTTGGGAAATTACACAATCTTCTATGCTCGGTTTTTCTGAATATACTCCATCTCTTCTTCCATTGTACCTAACCAAATTTCACTATTATTTTCTCAAATAGCTTTTTTTAGGAGATTAGCTTGTTCTCCACCAATGTGCGTACTCAACCAAATTAACTTGCCCAAAATGCTTTAGAGGCTCATCGGATCCTAGCTTGTGGACCTTCTTTTATGCTCGCTTTGTCCTAGTGGAAGCTAAATTATTCGCGAGTTGTTGCTGCTGTAAGACTTGTACATTCTCTCGTTGAACTTTCTCTTGCTCAAGCACATTATCACTCTTATCTTGAATGTCTATAATTCAATTTTTGAGCATGACTAGAACCCGGTTCATCTTTGGGTTCTATCTCAATAACTTGGGACTTAAAAGTCTCATTATCATTGGGTAACAATAGCTTGTGAAGAAACTACCTTGAAGTTTTCATCAAAGTCAACATTTGTGAAAATTATAATTTGAATCTTCTAAATTCAAAAGACGATAGCCTTTTAAACCTGGTGAATACCCAAGAATATTGCCTTATTGACTCTCGTGTCAAGCTCTCCGTCGTTGACATGATAGTAGGTTGTGCAACCAAAAATTTTGAGTATCTCATAATCTATATGTCTAGAAATGTCTAGCAATTCTCTCCTTATTATAAAAACTTCATGAATGCACTATTTGAATACTCTGTATCGTTATCAGATCACAATGTCTTCAATTTCTTGCATGTTTTACCATAGTGTATAATGATAGACACTCGTGAAGTTCCTATTAATTCCTTTGTAAATATTTTCTTATTCATAGTGTATCATGAAAGAACATAGTAGTTCCTATTAGCTAGAGACTTCGTCGTGAAGTTCGCCTCTAACTTTTACCACATATTCGATGTCGCCTTCTCACCATCAACTAAGAAAGCAACATTCATTGCAAGACATATAATGATTGACACTCGTGCTTTAATATCTGACTCCTCCAATCCTCATCCAGCATAACTAACAACATGTACAATCCACAAGCTCATCATATCATGAGTATACAAAGATTTTACCCAAGAAAAGAAATTCTTCTTCTTTGTAAAATATGTCCCTCTGTAGCTCTCTTGTTTCCCATCAGATTCTATCCGTTCTTTTTCTTATCACTTCTTTTTTATTTTGTTGTGCATCCACACTGTCTGTTCATGACCCCATATAGTCGCAAACTATAAGCAGGCCCGATCCTGAGGGCGTGCCGGCCTGGGCGACGGTCCGGGGCCCTGAAATTGGAGGGCCCCTAAATTTTTGTCAGAACTGACCCTGACTAATGTACGAGTCATTATTAGCTTAGATTAGGGGTAAACAAATTGGTATCGGTTCCTCGATTCTAATCAGAACCGAACTGGAACCGTCGGTTCTTTTGAAATCGAGAATTGATTTTTTAAGTTTTAGTACTGGAATCGGTTCCCTGCTCCACCAAATATTCAGGGATCGGTTCCAACCGAAACGGATCGGGTAAAACCAAATTTTTGTATTCCCAAATTTAATTTTGTTTTTTAATTAACTAAAATTTGTTTCACTAAAAATTGAATTTATTCCATTAACCACTAATTATATCTACTTTTTAAGTATAATTTAATTAATTAGATATTTAAATATTTTTTAAAATACTAAATTTTTATATGTTTATTTAAAAATATTCTAATTATTTGACATGCTTATTATATTTCTTTCATATTAGACATGGTCTTTTATATATATGCATTTAAATATAAATTTATTTGCTTATGACTATTCTATTTATATTTAATTTATATTAGATGTGAGTATGTCAATTATCACATTATGTTTGATAGTATTAGATCTAGTTTATTTACTTCGACATATATTTAAAATTATATTTGCTTTTTAATTAAATAAAATATTCTGTTTGCGCTTTAAATTAAATTTATTTGGTTAAATATTTCATATATTTAATTATTTAGCGAAATATAGAAATATTTTATTTGAAAAATAACAAATATAAAGATTTCGAATATTTTGATTGCTAACTTGATTCTTATTTGGATAAAATTGAGAATTTTAAGAAAAAATATAAACAAAATTTAAATTTAAATATTTTGATGTTAAATTAAAATTTTATAATATATATAAAAAAATAAAAAAAATGTGTAATTTTATAAAATTAATATTCTTGATTTTATTTGAATTAGTTGGAGGACCCGAAACATGGAATAATTGATAAAAGAGAGATTTTTTTTTAAAATTTCGGTTCCAATTGGTACTAACTGAAACCGAACCGATTTCTCGGATAACTGATTATTAGATCGGCACTGGAACTGGTTCCGAAATTTAACTAATTCAATTCGGATATCTGAATTTTTGGTTCTGGATACCGAAACTAAACCGATTAGCCCCTAGTTTTGATTATCTCAAAACACTCAAAACTCTGACCCTAAAAGGAAATTATTTATTAACAAGAAATGTAGGAAAATTTATAATATTAAAAAATTGACTTTTATAGTCTTTAGATGTAGAGCCACAATAACATCTAGCTTTCCTATCTTTGAAAAATATTATTTTATCAAACTCCATTTAAGATCTAAATCTACCTCTTCCTTTCTATCAAGAAATTCTAGTAAAGGTATGTTTGCTTAAGATCTATAGCTCATATACATATATATATTAGCTTTTATTATTTATATTGAACTGTGTTAAGTCTCTTTGCTTTAATTTGTTTTCTATTTCTAACATTATAGCTTTCTATGTTAATACATCCGATAATATGCATATTTTAGCACATAGGCACTAAGAAATCTAAATACATCTTAATAATTAATTTTTGGGTTAATGGGCCTAAAACCACAAGTTTTCACCCAGTCATTATTTTAATTTCCGATAAAAAAAACAATTATGCTTTAAATTTCCAAAAATTATGTGATTTTAGGAACATTAACCCTCAATTTTTCTATGCAATAATCGACATGATATCTATACTTATAATTAAAATATATATTTAACTTTGAATGATAAATGACCAGATCTTGTTTTTTTTTTTCCTTCTATGATAATGTTAAATCTTTATATCTAATGTTATATATACTGCTTTTTGAGAGCTATTAACTATTTATCATTTGAAATAGAGACAGTCAGAAGAGTTGTAAGAATGGCAGAAACCGTGGGAGCTTTTCTTGAACCAGCTTTGCAAGTAGCTCAATGGGTTGCTAATCCAATCTTACGTCAATTCCATAATCTATGTTTCTTCAATGCCATCATCGATGATTTGAAGCACGAAGACGAGAAACTCAGTGTGGCAACAAGAAGATTGCAGGGGCGAGTCGATGCAGCTAAATATAATGTTGAAGTTGTTTTCCCTGCAGTTGAGACTTGGTTAGAAAATTCTAATCACATTAAAGAGCAAACAACTTCAATTTTGAAGGAAGTTCCAAATGTGAAAAGCGGTATTTCGAAGCTTAGAGCTCGTTTTTCTCTTAGCAGAAGAGCTAAGGAAATGATTGAACGTATGAAAGTGCTCCAAGTTGAGGGGAATTTTGATGTTATATCCGAGAGAGGACCTCCAGCAGCAAGGGAAGAAGTTTCGTTGGGAACGACATATGAATTTGAGTCTAGAAAACAAATTAAAGAAGAGATGATGACAACTCTGAGGAATGAGAATGCGAATATGATAGGGATATGTGGGATGGGAGGTCTAGGAAAGACTACCATGGCCAAACAAATCATGAACAAAGTATTGGAGGAACAAGTATTCCAAGAAACTGTAATTGTAGTCTTCAGCCAACAAGTAGACAAGTCCAAGACTCAGAATGAGATTGCTGGACAATTGGGTTTGAATCTCAAAGAAGAAACTTCAGAGGCTGATAGAGCGTGTAAATTGCTTAAAAGACTTAGAAGTGGCACAAAGAGAATTCTGCTAGTGTTGGATGATGTTTGGGAAGGATTCGAGGTACATGAGTTCGGAATACCATGTGATGCCAAAGGGTGCACAATCATCATAACATCTAGAAATAGAGGTGCTTTGCTTGCAATGAATGTTCAAATGATATTTGAAATGAATGAGTTACGTGAAGAAGAGGCCTGGTTTCTTTTGAGACAGAGAGCTGGCACGTGTGTGGATCATAGCGAGTCCATCAAATCCATAGCACAACAAGTTGTGAAGGAGTGCAGAGGATTGCCGATTGCCCTTATAACTGTTGGCTCCGTGCTAAGAGAGGAGACGGATGTGCGCAATTGGAGAGATACTCTGCGACAACTAACACGATCTGACCCAGATATCCCTCAAGTTATAGCAAATGTTTATAATCCCCTGAAACTGAGTTACGATGTCTTGAGCCCTAAGGCAAAATTCGTGTTCTTGCTTTGTTGTTTGTTTCCAGAAGATGCTGATATTCCTCTGGAGAAGTTGACTTATTTTTATATGGGATTAGGTAAATTTGAAGGGATTGGGAATGTGGAAGAAGAAAGGGATAGGATGCACACATTGACTAAGTTGCTTAAAAGTAGATTCTTGCTATTGGATAGTGAGTATATAAGTTGTGTGAGAATGCATGATGTTGTTCGTGATGTTTGCATCTTCATTGCGAAACTGGAAAGATATATTGGTGGCAATGATTGCAAATGGATTTCTTCCTCTCATCAGCTTCCTATTCGGTGGGAATTCCCAAACTTACATCTTCTCTTCTCAAGTCGTAATCCTGATTTATCCAAATCGGGTATTGCCTTACTTGAAGGGAGTAGAGATCTTCGTGTGTTGAGCATTGAGTATAACTATCCAATGAGATCATTGCCGCACACAACAAAATCATTAGCAAATCTCACCACCTTGTTATTATATTCATGTTGCCAATTAAAGACAATATCTGTTGTGGGGGAGTTGGTAAATCTTGAGATTCTCATT
>JAPKLX010000073.1:297865-322999 GCA_026898415.1 Leonotis leonurus
GATTCTGCTCATCTCTTTTACAAAGTATGTACCTCATTTATTCATTATTCATTAAATAATTGGTGTCCTAACGCTCGCCTTTCCGAAATGCATGGTACTGAGTAACTTATTTAATTGCAGGTATCATTTGGCAACCTCAAGATGTTAATTGCCGACATGATTCCATTTTGGGGTCATAAATTTCCTTTATCCCATTTTTATGGATTAGTAGTGCTAAGTTTCTATACGGTTAACGGCTGTAAGAGTTTAATTCCGTCTTCGGTTGCAATAAATCTTCTTAAGCTAAGAGAATTGAAGATAGTATATTGTGATGAGATGTTGAAAGTAATTGAAGACGAGGAGGAGAGCGATAAAGTAGTGAGTGATGGTGGGAGGGCTATTCTATTTCCGAAATTGGAGAAGCTTTATTTGCAGGATTTACCAAAATTGGTGACCTTCTGTGAATGGGAATGCGATGTTGTGTTGTGTTTACTGCGGGAAGTGTACATTAAGGGGTGCCCTGTTTTGGGAATCATAGCTGCACCAAATTTGGAAGTTTTGAGAACAGACTTCAACTATAAACTTGAACTTGGAGTCGATGTAAATTACGAATCACCAATCTTTTGTCATGAAATTTTCATTATTTTGATGAAGTCATTCGAAGTACTAAAGTAGATTATTTGACTTGCAGGAAAGCCGGGAGAACTTGGAGAGTGAGAAAACCTTCTTCTGTTTTAAACTTTTTACATCCGTCTTCAAAGAATTGAAAGAGTTACAAGTCGATAAGTTTTGCGGAAGTTTGAGTTTATTTACGTCTTCCGTCTCTAAGAATCTTGACAGTCTCAGAAAATTAGAGATAATGGATTGTAGTGAGATGGTGAAAGTGATTGAAGATGATGCAGAGGATGAGAAAGTGGCTAGTAGAGGGGAAATGACTATTCTCTTTCCTAAATTGGAGGTGCTTAGCCTGATAGATTTACCGAAATTGGTGTGCTTTTGCGAATGGAAATGTGATGTTAAGTTCCCTTCATTGAGGGAATGTTTCATTGAGGGTTGTTCTGATATGAAAATATTCACCACGGGATTTATAGCTGCACCAAATTTGGAAGATATCCTAATAGATTATCGAGATTTTAGTGAAACAAAGGATTTGAATGCAGCGCTGCAACAACACTTGGTAAGAATAACTACCATTCAAATTAATTTTTCGTCGAGAATAACACATATAGTGTGTTCTAATTATCCGTTTGGACATTCACAAACATTGTATTGCTTCGTTCTTTACACATGACTTACAAAACAGTCAGTATTTTAAATATCACATTTATTCAATATGGTGGTCTCATTCTTCAATCAAAAGACACCTCACACATTTTACATACAATTTGTATCGACATTCTAATAACACACCTTTTGTGAAAGAAGAGATTATTGCTTAATGGCTAAAATTAGATTTTCTTTGAAAATTGAAAATAATCACTAATCCATCTTCACATTAATGTATAAAAAATAAGGATGAATACAGTGAAGAGGAACAGGATGAAGACAGTGAAGAGGAGGAAAATGAATACATTGAAGAGGAGAGGATGAAGGCAGTGAAGAGGACAAGGAAGGAACAAAATGAAGACAGTGAAGTGGAGATGATGAAGACAGTGAAGAGGAAACGGATGGAGTGAAATAGAAGAACAAAGTTGACAATTCTTCATCAATTTGTAGTGGTAAGACCATTAGCTTATAGACTTCATTAATATATACTCCTAGAAAACATTGGATTTCGATTTATTCTTGAGTTGAGAGTTCATTTCAAGCTTTTGATTGATTTCTATTTCTCTAATTATTTTTTTGGATATTTTTGATGAAATTGGTGTTGTTATGAATGAAACTACTGGCTTTGTTTGGATTGATAGTGCATGTAGTTTCATGTTTGGTTATGGTTATGGTTGATAAGCTAGATAATTTGGGATTTGTTTGAATATAACTAATTAGTGATGGAAGTGACACTTGAGAATAATTTAGTGGATTAATTATCTCTTGCGTTCTTGGTTGTTTGTCTAAATTGAGTTTCGTTCTTTCAAAAGGCCACTCAAATATTTAATACATTAGGAATTTTCAACTTGGCATTTAAATTTTTCTCACTTCCTTCTTTAGTGTGTTTAAGCTCTTCAAGTGATCTTTTATATTGTTATCTCTTGATGTGAGTTTGAATCTTCAACTGATATTTCTCATCTTTTCAGTTTCTTCATCCTTCTTGTCGGTTATTTGTACTTTTTGGATTGCATTGATCATGGGCGTAGCCAGGGTAGGGGCAGTGTGGGAACTGACATCCTAGAATTTTAATTTTTTCACCTATATGATAGTAATTTTTCTACCACTTATTCAATTTTATTTTTTATATTATATAAAATAGCTATTTATAATTAATAAATTATATTTTAACTTGTTAATTAATGTAAAGATATATACTCCACCCGTTCTATAAAAAGATGCATCTTTTGTCATTTTTGTCCGTTCCTTCAAAACATACACCTTCTATTTTTGGCTATTTATTATACTTTTTTGTGGGTCTCAACCTCCACTACCATTCAAATCAACTATGTTTTATATTTAATAACATCTTTGTGTGAGTCTCAATCTCCACTATCATTAAAATTAATTATATTTTAACAATTAATAATACTTTTACCACTCAAGTTAACTACATTTTATTAAAACCCGTGCCGGGTCAAATAGTGCATATTTTTAAGGAACTGAGGGAGTGTTTTTTAAGGCGTTTCGAGAAGAACTGACGATTTTGGAAGGGAATTGGCAAGTCGTAAGCTGAACCGCCTTATACTATTTCAGTTCCAGATCATGAACCGTAATAACTACGATTCCGTTACAATTCCAAAATAATATAATCGTAATCAGACGGTTCAGTTAATATTCTAATCTTAACTGTTGAGGTGTTTAGCGTGAAACTTCTTTTTTATTTCAGTTTTCTTCTTGCTCATTTTCTTTTTCCACTGAGCACCACCGGCCATCTCCTTTTCTATGTCTACCAAGTTAAAAGTCTAATTACGTCTCTGATCATGGCGTTTTCTGAGCCAAAAGTTTGGCTACGTCCATGGCATTGACTACAATATTCAGATTTCATTTGTCAATGTTAACAAGCTTGAGTGTCTTCATAAAGATTATTTTTGTTGATGCTTGTGTTCTTAGAACTCTTAAAGTATGTAGAATTATTTTCACCCTAAGAAAATCAAATTGTTTAGTTTGCATAATGTTTAAATCTATATATAATATTTAAATTGAATACTAAGTCTGACCTCATTGATTGATATAGATATTCATTTATGGGGCATCCTACATATATTGTTGCACTATCATCACATGATACTTCTTGTTCATGATAAGTATGTTTCTCAAAAGTCCACATTCCTGCTATATCTTTTGCAGTGATTGTATTGTTTTCTTCCACTTCTGCCAAATTTAAGCTCCGGAAATATATGTGAATATTATATGAAATATTATCATATTCATATACCTTATTTAGCACATATATTTGAGTTGTAGGACCCGATGTATTACACATAATATTTTATTCCATCGAATGATAATGCATTTTAGAGCACCCACTATCACTCTATTTCAAAGTGGTGTCACATCATTGCCACATCACTATTTACCTCATTTTCTAACTACCTAAATATTTTTTCACTATGCTTCTATCTCACTTTTAATGCATCTCATTATTATAATATTATTTTTTTAATGGATTCACTATTATAATATTATTTTTTATGTGTTGGAATGCAATTGAAGTATATTTTTTTTATTATTCTATTAGGTAGATATTTTGCTACCTCTATCTCATTATTTCTTCTACTATCATTCTACCCCATCCAAATCATCTTCTACCTTCTTTTCTACCTCCCCATAGTAGATGCTCTTATGCATTAACCAATTCATTTTTTACATATAAATTTTAACAAAATTTTAAATGCACGTTACTAAAATTATTAGTGATATTTAATGGTGTAGTTAATTTTGTGTAGTGACACTCTCAAATACATAACACAAATTATTATATAATAATTACACTTTTAAATGTAACTAAAAATTTTAGTGATATGCATTTAAAATTTGTGACACTCATAATAGTTACACACATGTCACTATTTGAGAGTTTTGTTGTAGTGCCTATAGATTATACAAAGATCAATAATTCATATTGATTCCTAGTTGATACCTAACGACTTGTTTTTAATATTTGATTCATTCACTATATTTGAACTCTATATTGAAATTAACAAAAAAAATTACATTAACGATGGCAATAATTCATAAAGATACACTTACAACTCAAAATTTGAGTTCATATCCTTAAAATTCACAAAATTATCTTCTATATCCTCTGAAATTTCATACGATGTTTTGTCTCATTTGTTATCCTGGGACAAACTCTGTGACATTTAGATTCGATGTGAACATAGTTCGTTCATTCCGCTCGTACATACCATAGAAAAAGCATCTTGATATTTAGAATTTAAATTAGTGAGTATTATTGGATATTTTTAAACTCAAAGAACGTTTGTCTCTTCATCTAGACAACTACGTCTCAAGTCCAACATAGTATAATTTAGATTTGAAACCTTACTTTTTCTGTTTACAAATTTGTTGTCCATCTTGTCATTTTAATTCGTCCACAAATTTGTAATTTTTTTCTTTTATTTATAGAAAGTGGACCATTACACTTAGTATATGCAATCTAATTAAAAATAATACTTTCGTCCTCCCAACTAAGATGAGGTATTTTTTTAGGCACGGTAATTAAGGAGTACGTGTTTTAATGTACTAGTTTAGCACCCATGCGATGCACAGAAAAATATTACTATTGAAAATAATAATATTAAATTATAAATATGAAAAATTATTTTTTTAATATGATAAACATATCAAAATATTTCTTTATAAACAACATTTTCAGTCATAGTGGATCGATCTTCATTATCAACAAATAATAAAATTTTCAGACCTTTGCGACTTCTAACTATTGAAATCGCAACATAAAGTTGGTCATGACTAAAAACATGATTTCTTTAGAAATAATTCAATATGCGAAAGAGATTGACCTTGACTCTTATTCATAGTCATTGCATAAAATACAATCAAAGAAAATTGTGGAAACTTGAATGACAGTATTGTATCTGATGGAATCGATGACAATCGATGTATCAAAACTTTATCTCTTACATTATGTCCATTCAAATTTTTCCTTCCAACACATGAGAACCAAGCTTTGTAATAACCAATCTGGTCTCGTTACACAATCTATTACTTGAATCAGTGTTTCTCAACAATATCACTGGAATACCTACTTTAAGTAGTAATTCATGGTTGGGAGTACCAAAACATTTCAATCCATTCATGAATTTTGGTGTATGGAAAACATCCAAAGAATTTGAATTCGCATCAGATTTCATAATGCTATCTGAACTAAGATATATTTGATCACCACATGAGTTCAATAAAACCATATAAATAAACTATATCCAAAGTAGGAGCAAACACAAACTTTCAAATATAAGAAATCTTCAACATTTCACCATACATTGGATATATGTTGAAAACAATATCATGCAATAGATCACCAGAACTTGATAATAAGATATTAGGAGGAATTTGTATGGTAGCATTGCCATTGTTCGGACCTCCAATTTCTCCATCTCCAGTATTTCTACCCAAGTAGAAAATTCATATAATTCAGTAATTTATGTATTGGAATAAACATTCTGGAGCTGGGTCCCATATTTTTTGTCAAGTAAAAAAAACATATTACCATTTATAAATTGATTTGGAATTGATAATGACGTAAAATTCAAATTGTTGTTGGTAAATACTGGAAGCACTTTGTTATCCACTACTGTTGACATTAAAATGCGGAATTTTCGTAGAATGTTCACCATCAATATAATAATTTAAAAACTATTAATAGTATAAAACATAATATCAATTTAATTTACAATACACTCAACTTAACATCAAAATAAATGTCAAAGACAAAAACATAATATTTCATATATGAAGTGCTATTTTTTTTTACTTTTGTTTAAACTAACTTAAAAAATGGAAGAACCTGATCTAAAATATCCATATAAATAAAAGAAAATGATCTATTCAAACATACTTTAAGAAAAAAAAATTCTAAAAAATATTCACATCTATTTTAATGAAAAGTTAAGTGATTTTCTTTTTCATATATTTTGTCCAATGAAACAGTACAAATGAATCTATAATGAAATTAAATTTATTTTCATAAATTAATTATAATTATTCGGATTTTATCATATCAATATATATTTACACACACACACACATTTATATAAACATGATATAATTTGTTTGTTTTTTTATTGATATGAAAATACTACAAAATACTATCTAAATCAATATAATAATATATGAATTACAACACTTAGTACAATTGACATAATATAGATGTAAATTTACGAAATAATGTGTCATTGTTTAGAATACTTACGCAGTCGATATATGAAATAGAATTTTTACTAAGAGTGTTAACTAAATTAAATATCTCGACTACATTATTTCATATCCCAACTACATAAGTATTCTAAATAATGACACATTATTTCGTAAATTTATATCAATATTATGTCCATTGAGATGTGTATTTATTAAATTATAGTTTAAATTGTTAAGAAAATATTATTCCGTATAAATTTTGATCAAAAAATAATTACTAAAAATATTATGTAAATAATTAATAATCATGACATAAAAAAAGCCAAACTTCACAAATTAAATTAAATTACCACTATACAAAGCACTTATTAGTAATTATTACTTTAAAATTTTATACAAAGAAAAAAATATTATAATAATTGATCAAACCTTTTAAATACACTAAATAAACTATAAATTATTGAAATTAAAAAAATACTTAAATATTTTTTATACTAATTATTCAATTGATTATTTGATTCAAAATAGGAACAAAAAATATTCAAAAATTATATTGTGATCTAAGTCCAACTTTGCTAATAAGCATAATTACTAAATTAAATTAAATATTTAATATTTAGTACATAAACAATTTTCAAGACTATATTTTAATCAATTAATAAAGTGGGAGTATATAAAGTGGGAGTAGGTAAATATATTTTTAATTTAGTATTTTTATAAATGTTTGTATTTTTTGCCTTTTCTATCGCATGAAAGCAATTTTGTTAGTACACAAGTTTTGGAGGGAAAATGACAATTACGTAAATATAATGAAAACTTAGCTTTATATTATCATATAGATAAAGTGGTGATAAAAACGTATATTATTTAAACTTGTGTATAATAAATGTGTTTTAAAAAGAAAATGACTTATCGTACTTGGGACGGCCTAAAGAGGAATACGACCCGTCTTAATTGAGATGGAGGGAGTACATTAAATGAGAGTTCACACTACACAAATGTACAATAAATACAAAGTGAAATTACTTTTTCAAGACCTTGTTATGTCAAAAGGAATAACAAATATATAGACGAATGAAATAAGATTTATCAATTATCTATTTATAGTTCATAGTTTGTACATACATATACATATGCATATGGTGAAACAAATGGGTATTTCCATCATATTTTTGTTGAATAAACTAAGTTATTTCTTGTTACTACCTTATGTGGTGGTGCTTTGTGCATTATTACCACAAGTGTTTGTGGAGCTGAAAGTGCAACCAGAGAGTATATTTTTGAAGGGTGTGAGCTTTGCTTCAGGAGGAGCCATAATCATCTTCAACTCCTCAAATAAATCTATTGTTGTGAGTCTTCCTTTACAACAATGAAATTTAAGAGGGAAACAATTTTTCTAGATAGGTCGCACTATTGGAAGAAAATGGAAAAGGAAGTGTAAGACAATTAGGAACATTAATGATTTTGAAGTGGATTATTTTTATGTAAATATATACTGTACATAAAACTAGTTTATTTACAGCTATTAATGGCCCCGAATAAGAAGAGACCAAGGCATTCCATAGGAGCGATGCTTGATACCGTTGTTCAAGAAACTGAACAACAAAATAACAACAATGTTAATTCTGAATCCAACGAGGAATCTTCGCACAACAATTCAGGAAACTTGGACACTACAAAATCTTCATCAGATCAAAGTGATACCAAAGAAGAACAAAATAACAATGATGGTGGTAATGCTATAGGTAATTATATTATTTATTTTGTATGTGAAATAAGGTTTATAATATAAAAGAATAGTGAATATATGTAAAACTTGTTATCATGTCTTTACAGTGGTAAATCTGATATTTAGTTTACATATATAGTGGGAAGAGGACATGCAAATATGAGGTTTGAATGGGGAACGGGAAAGGTGATGTTATTGGAACTAGATATTGAAAATCAAGTAATTGGAAGCAACACGGTCTTCTTTTCATCTCAACTTGGAATCATGGCTAAGGATGGAAACAAATTACCCCTGACGTATAGAGATTGGGGGGCTGTGCCAAATACACAAAAGGATATGGTTTGGGAAGTAAAGGTACAATGTGTGACCTTTTGTTTAGTTAATAATTTGAATACTTTTACACTGTCACTCATAATTACTTTGTAAATTTATATATTCACATTATTTTGTAGGAGAATACAAATCTAACAGACAATTATAAGAAGAATTGTTTGAAGAAAATTGGAAAACTTAAAAAAGATTAATGAGTTTTAGTAATCATATCAAATGATATGAATTATTAAAAAATTAATGTTCTTGTTTATGACCAATTGGATTATGATAATTAGGAGTATGCATGAGAGGATATTATGAACTAAAGTAGGAGCTGCGTTTTATATTTCAAACTTGAAATACAACTATCTCCAATTCGATTTGGTGATATGGACTTTTACACTCGAGAGGGAAGATTTGTCATGCAGGTTTGATTACCCAATATAACTCATCAACTGTGATTGCATTGGTATGAGACTCGGGCTGAGCCAGCCCAACGGTACTGAGAGTCGAAAGCATTGCCCTAAGGGGGCAAGATATTGATAATTTTTGTAAATTTATATATAATTTTAATAATTTTTTGCAAAATTAATAGTTTGATGAAATTTCTTTGGTGGGGCTATGCTATAAGGTGGCTTCGCCCCTGGTATGAGATTATTAGATATAAATTTCTTTTAATATCCAACACCTTTTCATAGTGTCGGATTTTGTGGATGTTGTGGAGTCGCTGCTTGGAGTGGATCGGAGTACAAACTACACTTCCAAACGCAGTCTCGGCCAACTTCATCAAATTTTGCTCCTTGTCGAAACGTAAGAAGTTTAAACAAATCTTGGCTGCGATTTGGGAATGCGTGGTTTGGATGATATGGAAATATAGGAATGTGACTGTGTTTAAAAATGGGGCGTGGAATATTGATAGAGTGATAGGGAAAATTAAATTTGTTGTGTGGAGTTGGGTTGTTAGTAAGAAAATTGGTCATAGTTCTTTCGGTCATTGTTTTGGGTCGTCGTGTGCAAACCCCTTACATGTTGTCTAGTTGTTTTGCTTCTTGCGTGGTTGGTTGTATTTGTCGGATGTTTGAAGTTGTTTGTTTGGTTGAAGGCATCTCTTATGCCTGCTTTAATGATATTTCCTTCTTCCAAAAAAAAAAAAATCTTTTAATATTCAAGAATGGTTAAAAAAAATAGTGAATAATAGATAATAACTATAAATTTAGTAATATTTGAGACACTAAACATTATATTATAGGTACTAAATTAATATTTTTATCCATTATAATTACTTTTACAATTTTACCCTTAGTACCAACAAAACGAATTAGTTTCATGAATACCGTTAGTATCATGTTTAGGAAAAAATATATATTTTAAGAAGAACAGTATGAAAGGGAGTCATTCGTCTCATTCGTACAATTCTAGCATGAATTGTGCGATGTATATACTATCGATACGAATGGAATTCCTTCGTCGTATTAGTACAACGTGGAGAATTTTCAGATCTGATTTTACACTTTCAACACTCTTGCGTTATCTCTACCCTTTGTAATTTGGAGCTGCTCTCCTCTTTTAGATATTTGATTCTTCTCCTGTGGAATATCAATTTGAAGAGAGAAGGTAAATGGAGATGTAGGGGAAGAAGAAAAATAATAAAAAGAGAAAAATGAGAAAAAGGAGATGGTGGCAATGACAACGTGGCGGCGGTTGCGGTGGAGGAGATCGATTGTTGAAGGAATATTAGATGAGGAAAGAAAAGATAGAATTGAGTAAGCTCTAATTAAGGTAAATTATATTTGTTTTCATTAAGGGTATCTTAGTACTTAAATCTATAAACTGATTATATTTGTTTTAAAATTAAATTACTATCTATTATTGATATTAGGTTATGTTGAGTGGTTATATTGTATTATTAATAACTTAAATTATAGTTAAGTGGGTGTGATATTTCAGTGTTTCACATTTATTATCTCTTTAGCTATTTTTTTTTCTCATATAAATTTGTAAACATTTAATTGGATATGTTTTACATGAGATTGCGGACCCCAAAGTTCGGTTGAGTTTCACTTTTATGTCTCATACTCTCTTCATTGCAAAATTTTAATATATATGTAAATATATTAAATGTTTTTGTTCAATATCGTCGGTATTTGCCATTATTTAACAGTCACATGCAAATATCCATCACCTACGAAATATAATTTAAATATAAATTTGTATCTGTGAGATATGTGAAATGACATGTTGTGTATCAAAACACTAGACATGTTCCAATTTCTGTCTTACATGCAAAGGAAAAACGAAGCCGTTGAGAAAAACATGGACGAGTTAAAAGATATACTTGGTCAAGCCTAAAAGCCAGATTTTGTGGAACAAATCAACCACCCTTCCTCATATCGTTGCTATAATCTTGGAGATAGGATTAGGCGTCTATAAAAGATCAACATTGGAGTTTGGAGAAAAGACTCACGCAAAAGAGAAATATATACTTGTGAGATTGAGCGAATAGAATAGGCGTTGATCTATATATCATTATTCCAGTTTAATTCTGGCTTTTGTTCTTACTTGCGCTGCACTTACACGAACCACAAAATAAGTTATTTTAATATCTAATATTATATTATATATAATATATTATTAGAAAAAAATAAAAAATTATGGTTACTTTTAGCGGATAGATAGATACTTCATGCATAGGAATCTCACGCATATTTTAGGACTAACTATTTGGCGGATAATTTTTGCATGTACATGAGTTTCGTGCGTATGGATAGTATAATCATAGTCATAGTCATAGTCATAATCATGAACTAAATAAATGTTAAATTCTAACCACAAAATTGTTAACTATATATCAAATATCTTTTAAACCACACCTATTTCCCACATGTTAATTGTTTTATTTCAAAACCATTACATAAATTTGTTGTTTTGGTGTGCAAAGTGTCATAATTCACGAACTCCAGAACTATAAGTGACAATTAAACTCATGAATTATTATTATTATTTTTTTACATAAATTCACGAATTAACGAATAATTGTGAGTTTGTGAATTTTCTTTTGAGATAAGTGTACAATTCACGAGACTAACTAAATCTCATGAATTATTTGAGAGAAATTATTGAATTCACACTCATGAATTCTTAATGACAATTTAGTTGAAGAATTCAGGAATTAAATTAAATATTTATTGTTTTATTGTATTTAAATTGAGGGAAATAGGCTAAAGTAGCGATTTCATGATGCCAAACTCAAATTCTAACCACTTGAAATGTAGTAAACTAATAAACATTTGATAAGTACTTTTCCCCATCGCCCTTTTCGTTAATATTTATTGTATTTAAATAAACTATCCTATTTATCCATTAATCTATTCCAATATCTAACTGTCTAATATAGAAAGAAACTGTATATCCCTACTCTACAAAACTTTGACAACGTATTCTCACATTTTACATTCATTATTTTTTTCAATTGATATAACATTTGAACTCTCATTTAAAGATCACTCGGTGCGAAAGTGGCCTTTCCATATAGTATGCATATTTCTTTGTATCTTTTATATATGTCACTTATTTTTTATTATTAACATTCGAATGGTTGAACGTACTCTCTTGTTTCAATTAAGTTTATAGTTGGCTATATTGAATTTATGTAATATTATGCTAAAAAATCACTCTAAATTTGTGTAATATTATAGTAAAAAAAATCACTCGCTTGTGACGAGTATAATTTAAGATACGCATCACTAATGTGACATATCATGTAATTAATAAATAATAAAATTTTAATAATTATTGCTTTTCTTCTAGGTTTTATTGATTGGGGTATAGTTTAATATATATTTATTTAATATAAAATAATAAAAACAAAAATTATTATAACTTGTATACTTTTGTAATATTGTCACATCAGCCACGAGCAAGTTAAATTGTGTTCGTTGTGGATAGTGAAATGGTTCTATTATTATACTTTTGCATTGATTAGATTGGAGACTACAAAATTAATTAGTATAATACACCATAGTCAAGGTGTAATGTTTTTCTTACTCTTATTCTTCTTGCAAATCTAATACTAAAATTTTCTCGTTTTTGGTATTTTGCATAAAAGATCAAAATATTGTCCCAAATCAAATCACTACATGATTGGATTTACTTAATGTGTTTTTTAAGTTAGTATTTAAATTAAACATTTAATAGTTAAGAGTAACCATTCTGTCACCATAATTAAGCAACACACGATTGGAATTTTAATTTATTACACTATAACAATCTAGATAAAGGGTTGTAAATGAGACATGCTCTCACAAATATCTCAAAAGAATTGCTCCCTAAGAGACTATATTTTATTCAGACTATATATATATGTGTGTGTGTAATCTCTATATATCTTTTATTTTGAGTTTTCTTTCTTCATGGAATTCCAACTCCATTCTCTCGAATGCCTTGACCTCTTTCACTTATTCCTCCGCCAACTTCGCCATTGATTCCCCTGTTTATTATACCTCCGACTCCGTTGACAATTCCTTGGATTGCTCTATTTACTCCACCACCAATTCCCCCAATTATTCTACTTCCAATTCCGCCGGTTCCACTTCCAATCCCGCTTATTCCACTACTAATTCCGCCAGTTCCAGTGCCAATTCCACTACTGATTCCAATTCCAATTGCTCCCGTTCCACTACCAATTCTTGTCCCAATTACGCCAGTTCCACTACCAACTCCGCCAATTCCACTTCCAGTTCCACTGCCAATTCCACTACCAATTCTACTGTTGATTCCAGTTCTAATTCCAGTTCCGCTAGTTCCACTACCAATTCCTGTACCAATTACGCTAGTTCTACGACCAACTCCACCAATTCCATTACCGATTCTAGTTCATATTCCGTCACTTCCACTACCAATTCCACTTCTAATTCCACCAGTTGGACTGCCAATTCCACAGCCGATTCCTGGAATCGTTAACGTCTTTTCATCACTGACCGTTGAAGCATCAGTTGAGGCAACAAGCTTCCGGGCATCAGCATTGCAAACAAGAGCGCTGAGAACAAAAATAAGAAGAAAATTTGAAGTCATGTCTATATATATTGTTAATTTGCGAATAAGATAGAATGTTTTTCAAAATCTTAATGATGAAAGAGTTAATGGGAGAATCTATATATATACAAAATTAATCCTTACATCATCCATTACTATTGAAGTGTGCATGATTGAGTGTTGCATAAAAACCACGTAGTAAAATGTTAATTAATGCAAATAACAGCTGTTGGGATTCTTTAACTTTGAGGGATGAGGTGCATAGCAACAATCTTGAATAGCCAAAGCTAGATCATCGTAAATGTTTGCTATTCAAGATTTGTTTTGAGCAAGATACTCAATTTGTGATCCCGCTTACATTCTTCATTTATTTCAGTATCTCAGAAGCCTGATTTGTAGTTCTTTTGTAACTGTACTAGATTAGTTCATGATCTCAATACCTTGAGAGAAAGTGTAATCTATACAGTTATTTAGTGATTTTGTGCCTTGAGGCATGTGTGGGTGATTTACATAACCCACACAAAGTTATTTTTTGTGTTTCAGTCAGTGTTGTGGTGATATTGTTGCTTAAGAGGTTGATGTACACTTTCATAACTCTCTATAGAGGGATCGTATCAAGTCTAATTGGGTTGGAGGATTTGACAATGTTCTGTAGCTTCAGTAATTGGGAAGCAGATGATACACTACTAAAACAGAACACGAGGTTGACAAAATCTGCGGAATTGACCAATTTGACTAGCTTGGAGATTCAAAATTTTGATATTGAACAATCTCGCCTTAAGACATAATAGAGATAGGTGAAGTGTATAATGATATTCTTATTGTGTCTTTAGGAGTTAGTATTATAGTTCTTGATACTTACAGGTGATTGACGAGCCCGTTTTTCGTGCTCTTTTTGAGCTTGTCTAGGTGTAGATCGAGTCTTCTTTTCTTTGTTTTTGTGTCTTTGTGTCTGGGAGGATACACTTTTGTGAGACAGGTAGTTGGGAAGAGTCTTGGGCAAGTCAGGCCACATTCCGAGGCAAATTCCAGGCGTTGTAACACCTTGAGTAAGAAACATTTGTGCTTAAGACCAGTGGCGGAGCCACACTATGGAGTGGTGGGGCTATTGCCCCACCTAAAAAAAATTCATTTACTACTAATTTTGTGAAATTTTATGAAAATTATGTATAAATTTACAAAAATTATCAAGATCTTGCCCCACCAAAATTTTTAAAAAACAGGGGCAACGATTTTGCCCCTCCTACTTTCGGGGCCTGGCTCCGGCCCTGCTTAAGACAATGTATCGTGCGGGATCTAGACATGACATTTCAAAGCTGGAAGGCGAGGTTTCTTGAGCAATTGGGCAAGCTGTTTGGAGACTCTCTGTGCCAAAGATGGGGTACCTGGCGAACGAGAAGCTGAAAAGGAAAGATTTCACGAGATCTTGGGAGGAGCGGATGCAGATTCTTATCGCGGAGCACAAACAAGGAAAAATATATTTTCTTTATCCTGCCAGAGCTACACAATGAAAGAATCAAGGCGGTCAACTGTTGGAGATACTAAGGGAATCATTCAACAAGGAAAGAAGATCTTCCATAAAAACCCTAGCCGCCACCAAGACAAGTTAGATCCTGAGCAAGACGAAGCATAAGGCATGACCTTGAGCAAGATGGTAAGGAGAACGTTCATCCATAATACTTTATGCCACGTGGAGAAGCTTGGAGCAGAAGTAAAAGTAGTTCGGGCAAGTTGAAAGGCAAGGTGCATACAACGCATGTCTTGCCTTAGTCCTTGGGCAAGGTGTGGAAGATCCTGGCAGCCGCGAGAAATTAAGGAAATAATTCTTTATTTCCTTACACAATGGATATGCACGATTTGGACCTCATTGATGATATGGATAGATATATTTGGAGATATTTATGCAAGGAAAGAAATCCATTGAAACCCTAGCTTGCTCAAAACGTCATGGGCCTGGCCCATAGCCCACTCCAACTTCTATATAAAACGTTGGTCACAGTAGCAGTCAACATATACAACATAACGTGAAGTACGCGGAGGAGAGCCGTTGTTGTACGAACCACTCACATTCTTCGTTATTTTTCTTAGTATATTATAGATTGATGTTTTGAGAGTATAAGAGAGGAAGAAACGAAGCATTCAGGCACTTTTCATTTTTCTTGTATTTATTTGTCTTGGTCAGGGTTTGTCCTGCCATGGATTGCTTTCCGTCTTCTATATAATTCTAGTACGTTTCTTTTTATCTATTCTTTTTCGTTTCTTTTATTTATGTCTAGGTAATTTTAATACATGGTTTGGGTTAAATAAGTTTAGCTAAGATCAACTTATCATTGTGAGGTTTAACTGGGTTAATGTAGTTGCATGTGTGTGTTCATAAAGCGCTGGATCTGATTCTTATACAACTTGATCAAGTACTCGGTGTTGTCTGGCCGGTAACAGTCTTGGGCAAGGTCATGTTACAATTGCGAGTTGGAAACTCCAAGTGTTAACAACTCCCTGCTTGCTAGCTAGAGGGATCAGCACGGTGATGTAGGTGGGGAAGCCATGGGACGGGCGTCTGAGATGGTGTGCCCATGGTTGTTGTGTTCCCAGCAAATGCCTATTTGGGTATGCTGGAGTAAGCTTGGTACAGGAGCAATCTTGGGCAAGGGGGATAAGAGGATGAGTTACCCTTACCTTATGGGCTAAAAAGGTATGTTGGGAGGGGCTTCGGTGGCTACGTGACGATTAAAAAGGGGCTGCATGAGTGATGCGTTTGGGTGGTAGGAGTAAAACCCCATTTTTACGCTCTCCTTTAACCAATGACATGTGTGTGCAACGAAAATCTTTGCATCGATGACCAAGGAGTTGATTAAGGCGTAACAAGTTGAACCTCAAGCCAAGTATCTTTTTTGCTTTTTACTTTTCTATTGTTTTATTTCATATTTTGGTTACTTCCCTGCCCGAGGCAAGCCCCTCTATAAAAATATATAAAATTGTGACAGATAGAGAGAATACACCAACCCCCTATGAGATCGACCCTATACTTACCACTAGCGGAACCTAGTATAAATGATAGGAAAACTTATAAATTTATCTTGACTGAGTGATGACGACTGAGCCCCGTCAGTGATAAACTAGATATTAATCAATGTTCGTAGACTGCAAGAGTCACTACAAAAATTTTGAGTATACGTAACTGTTGGGTTTGAATGGTGGAAATTGGAACAATAACGAAAAACAAGTAGAATAAGATTACAGGAATTACGTGGTTCGGCTCAAAATCAAGCCTACGTCCACGGGAGAACAGAGAACAATTCACTAATTTCAAAATCGAAAGGAGGTTACAGAGATTACAATGAAGACACTCAAGGATTTACTCTCTTTCTTTCCCCTCGCGTATCACTCTCCCTCTCTCTCTAGAAATTTTAAGTGAATATGAGATTAAGCCAAAAAAGTCACTCTCAATCACAAAGTTTCGAGCTATATATAAGACACACGAAATAATCCCATGAAAATCACTAGAAAGATGTAGATGACAATTCCCGAATATTCCAGATTGATTCCGTTAGATGCAACTAACTCCCGTACAACCCAGATGATTCCTGCCACTGTACACTGCCACATTCTGTTGTAACAAACTCCAACAAACTCCGACAGCTGGATTCGACCGTTAGAAATGGTTAAAACCTCTTTCTAGAACTCCCGGGAACATTCCCGCTAACAACAGATCAATGGTCAAAATCCCAGAACAGATCGTTATCGAGCTGCTTGAGACAATTGTTCTTTAACGATCTGTCTATCACCAGACGACCTGTTCTGCCACAACGACCTGCACCCGGTAAACGACCTGCTAGCCTTCACCCGGTAAACAGCCTGTTCCACCTGCACTTCACTGCAGCGGGCTGCTCCCGCTGAACCACAACGGGTTGTACTTGGCAAACGACCTGTCCAACGTCCTAGCATACGATGTCCCACACCACAGTTTGTCAGAATATGATCTGCTCATCACCAGCAATCGATCTGCTTGCCAACAGAATGATCTGTTGGACTATCAACGAACGATCTGCTTTCCCAGCAGAATACACGATCTTGCCAATACTTGAAGCTCAACTTCAGCTCATGTGATCACCTCTCAACAATCTCCACCTTGATTAGATGATCTGAATCAATGACTTCTCCACACAGCTCGCTGTCGAGCTGCACCAGCCCCCTCACGGGCTGCTCCACCTCAATCTCGAGGTACCAAGCTTACCAGATCGAGGCAATGATAGAACTTTGCCGCTAGCAATGCTTTTGTTAATGCATCTGTTGCATTATCATTTGTTCCAACCTTAATGACCTGCACATCACCTTCTCTCACAATATTTCTTATGAAGTGATGCCGCACATCAATGTGCTTAGTCCTTTCATGGAACACTTGATGTTTTACAAGGTGTATAGCACTCTGGCTATCACAGTTCACCTGGATCAATCTCTGCTCCACACCCATCTCCTTTAGAATTCCTCTTAACCACAAGGCTTCCTTCACTGCTTCAGTTAAGGCCATGTACTCCGCCTCTGTAGTTGATAACGCAACCACAGATTGAAGAAACGATCTCCAGCTTATGGCAGTCCCATACAAGTTAAATACATAACCTGTCTGTGACTTCCTTGAATCCAGATTAGCTGCATAATCTGAGTCCACATACCCCATCAACGGTTGATCAGGCTCCACCTTCATCCTTTGATACTTCAAACCAAAATTTGAAGTTCCCTTCAAGTATCTCATCAACCATTTTAATGCTTCCCAGTGGTATCGACTTGGATTTGCCATATACCTACTGGTAACACTGATCGAGTGAGCTACATCGGGCCTTGAGCAGATCATCGTATACATCAGACTGCCACCAATGTTGGCATATGGTATCTTTCCTATAAACCTTCGATCTTCTTCCTTTACAGGCCTGTGCTCAGCAGACAGTTTGAAGTGCTGAGCCAGAGGAACTTTAACCTCCTTCATTGAATCCATCTTGAACTTTCTCATAACACCCTTGATGTAATCGCGCTGCATCAACCACAAGCTACCTGCTTGCCTATCCCTTATAATGTCCATACCCAATATCCTATTTGCATCTTCGAGATCTTTCATGTCAAACTCTGCTCTCAACTCCTCCTTGATTTTGTCGACCTCCTTCATGGTTTTGCCAGCAAGCAACATGTCATCAACATACAACATCAGATAAACTTTTGCTCTCCCATCTCCTTCCTTGAGATACACACAACTATCGAACTGTGATCTGGAAAAACTAATGGATGTAACATAATCATCGAATCTCAAATACCACTGTCTGGAGCTCTGCTTCAGACCATATAGAGATTTCTTGAGTAAGCAAACCTTGTCTTCATCTCCAGGTAGGATAAATCCCTCGGGTTGGGTCATATAAATGTTTTCCTCCAAATCACCATGGAGAAAAGCTATTTTTAAATCGAGCTGTTGTAGTTCCAGGTTGTTCTGAACAGCTAGAGATAGCATCAACCTTATACTACAATGCTTGACAACAGGGGAGAACACTTCATTGAAGTCTATCCCCTCCTTCTGGGTAAACCCTCTGGCCACTAATCGAGCTTTGTATCTGACCTTGTGCTGCTGGCACACCTCGATCTTTTTCTTAAAGATCCATTTGCAGCTAACACATTTCACACCCTTCGGTCTGTCTACAAGCTCCCAAGTGTCATTCTTATGCAATGATTCAAGCTCCTCTTGCATAGCAACAAGCCAATCTGCTCCCTCCTTGCACCTCACTGCCTCCTTGTAACTTCTAGGTTCATCTGGCCCCTCCTCATCTGCTATGGCTAGCGCGTAAGATACCAGATCAGCATGTCCATATCGATCTGGTGGATGGACAGATCTCCTAGCTCTGTCACGAGCTAACTGGTAATTGGTTAAATCATCACTAGCAGGTCTCTGCTTCTCTTCCTCATCAGAGTTGATCTGCTCATCCAGATGATCTGTCTTCTGGTTGTTGTTCTGGAACTCCACCTGCACCCTTGCATTCTTGGAGTGATCACTTCCTGGATCAATCTGCCCAGGTGTTCCTTCTCCTCTGGCAGTGGGCTGTTCTTCTCCACCAGGAGCAGATCGTTTTAACAGAGGCATCTGATCCTCCATGAATCTCACATCCCTACTAATGATGGCCTTCTGGTATCCTGGTTCCATGCACCACAGTTTGTATCCCTTCACTCCTTTGGGATATCCAAGCATGACACATTTCAGTGCCCTGGCCTCCAATTTATCTTGCTTGGTGTGAACATAAGCAAGACAACCAATAGCCTTGAGATAACTGTAATCTGGAACTCTTCCAGACCACACCTCATCTGGAGATTTGAAACTGTTTGACACAGCTGGACTTTTGTTGATTAGGTAACAGGCCGTCATGGCTAGTTCACCCCAAAAGTTCATTGGAAGCCCACTGCCTATCCTTATGCATCTGATCCTTTCCAGGATCGATCTGTTCATCCTCTCTATCACATCGTTCTGCTGTGGGTTTCCAGGTACAGTCTTATGCCTCTTGATTCCATTCTTAACACAAAATTTCTGGAATTCCTCTGACATGAACTCGAGCCCATTATCTGTCCTCAAACACTTCAATTTGACGCCCTTCTCATTGGAAACTTCAGAGTGCCATTCCACAAACTTTTGAAGTGCATCAGACTTGGACTTTATGACATATATCCATAATTTTCGAGAGAAATCATCAATGATGGACATAAAGTACTTTCCCCCAAAAATAGTTTCCACCCTTGCAGGCTCCCACAGATCGCAATGCACATAGTCAAGAGGTGAAGTCAATCTGTACTTGCTAGTAGGATAGGGCAGCTTCGTGTTCTTGCCTAGGATGCATTCTTCGCAATCCTTGACCTTGAGCACCCCTCTGGCTTTGATAACCCCCTGTTTCCTCAACTCATAAATCCCTTTTTCATTGAGATGACCCAGCCTCAAATGCCAAACTTTGCTTTCATCCTCATCAACATTTTCAGAATCTCCAGTGATGACATCTGCCAACAGATAGTAGAGACTCCTCTTCCTCACACCAGTGAGCATAACCCTTGAACCATTCATAACTTTGAGGTACCCATTTTCATAAACAAATCCATATCCATTGCTTTCAAGCATTCCTAGGGATATCAAGTTTCTCTTGAGGTCTGGAACATACCTCACTTCCGACAGAATTTTAACAGATCCATCGTTGGACTTGAAGGTAACCTTGCCGATGCTCCTCACTCTGCAAGCATGATCATTACCAAGAGTGACTAGTCCAAAATCACCAAGCTGGAGATCACTGAACCATTCCTTCATGTGCGACATATGGAATGTACACCCTGAATCCATAATCCATGCACCATCAATCTTGGAGCTGATCACGTTCATCATCTCAGCCTCCCCCAGATCCTCTGCAACATCAGCAACACCTTCTTCTCCGTTGGTGCCGTTTGCAGCTTGCTTTCTCTTCCATGAGAAGCAATTCTTCTTAAGGTGGCCTGGTTTCTTACATAAATGACATTTCCTGGTCTCCTTCTCATCCTCCACCTTGCTCTTTCCTGGCAAGTTCTTTTGGAATTTCTTCTTTCCAGATTTTCCAGATTTAGCTTTAATAGCCAAACCCTCCGCACTGGCCTCACCTTTTCCATTATGAAGTTTGCTTAACTACTTGGACTTCAGCGCAGTCTGGACTTCATTCATGGTGATGGAAGTCTCTCTCCCATAAAGCATGGCATCCTTAAGGTGTTCGAAGCTTTTAGGCAGAGCACTCAATAGGATAATGGCTTTATCTTCATCAGTGACCTTTACCTCAATATTCTCAAGGTCATCCAATATTTTGTTGAACTCATCGAGCTGGTCATGGATCGACTTGTTCTCAACCACCTTGAACGCGTACAACTTTTGCTTGGTATACAATCTATTCGCCAACGATTTGGTCATGTATAATGACTCAAGCTTCTGCCATATCCCCGCAGCAGTGGTCTCCTTTGAAACTTCCCTCAGGACTTTATCCCCCAAGCATAGGATGATTGCGCTGTGAGCCTTCTCCTTCATCCTTTCCCGTTCTTCATCTACCTTTAACTTATCCTCGCCTTCCTTGGAGCTCGAGCTAGACTCCAATGGCGGATCTGGCCTGAGCGCATCAATTAATCCATTTTGGACTAACAATGCTCTCATCTTAATTCTCCATAAACCGAAGTCGTTTTTTCTGGTGAATTTCTCAACATCAAATCGAGTTGTCATCGTGATTGATTCCTTCCTCTTCCCACAGACGGCGCCAATTGTTGGGTTTGAATGGTGGAAATTGGAACAATAATGAAAAACAAGTAGAATAAGACTACATGAATTACGTGGTTCGGCTCAAAATCAAGCCTACGTCCATGGGAGAATAGAGAACAATTCACTAATTTCAAAATCGAAAGGAGGTTACAGAGATTACAATGAAGACACTCAAGGATTTACTCTCTTTCTTTCCCCTCGCATATCACTCTCCCTCTCTCTCTAGAAATTTTAAGTGAATATGAGATTAAGCCAAAAAAGTCACTCTCAATCACAAAGTTTCGAGCTATATATAAGACACACGAAATAATCCCATGGAAATCACTAGAAAGATGTAGATGGCAATTCCCCAATATTCTAGATTGATTCCGTTAGATGCAACTAACTCCCGTACAACCCAGATGATTCCTGCCACTGTACACTGCCACATTCTGTTGTAACAAACTCCAAGAAACTCCGACAGTTGGATTCGACCGTTAGAAATGGTTAAAACCTCTTTCTAGAACTCCTGGGAACATTCCCGCTAACAACAGATCAATGGTCAAAATCACAGAACAGATCGTTATCGAGCTGCTTGAGACAATTGCTCTTTAACGATCTATCTATCACCAGACGACCTGTTCCGCCACAACGACATGCACCCGGTAAACGACCTGCTAGCCTTCACCCGGTAAACGGCATGTTCCACCTGCACTTCACTGCAGCGAGCTGCTCCCGCTGAACCACAACGGGATGTACTTGGCAAACGACCTGTCCAACGTCCTAGCATACGATGTCCCACACCACAGTTTGTCAGAATACGATCTGCTCATCACCAACAATCGATCTGCTTGCCAACAGAACGATCTGTTGGACTATCAACGAACGATCTGCTTTCCCAGCAGAATACACGATCTTGCCAATACTTCGAGCTCAACTTCAGCTCATGTGATCACCTCTCAACAGTAACAAATTGTGTAAGGAAAATTTTGTTCTTGTTACATTTGCATAATCATATGTGAGTATATATTCTCACATCAATAAAATTCATATATAATGTGAGAAATGTGTGAGTTAACTAATGTGTTTTTGATTATTAGTATTTGTGAATACGATACTCGACTGCCCTATTACTACACTTATTTTTGTGTTAGAAATAGTGCGATCGCTTATAAGAAAAAAAGACAAATATAACCATAGAAAATGGATCAAATGAGAACTAATCCTTATATAGGAACTATGAACCAATATGGACTGTTGATCTTTGTAAAATTTGTGGTTCAAATTAATTTTGCATCAAATTTATGTATAAAATGCATTAAAATTATGATGCATTGATTAATGAATATTAAAAATGCATTATCATGCATTAAGATACTATATATGTTTAATGCATCAACATAATACATAATATGCATACATTTTAGTTCTTATATAATCTCACCGGATCCTATCCTATAACCATATCTTTATATAATTATAGATTAATTAAAAAATCAAATAAAAGAGTGAATAAAATCAAAATCCGGTAGCTAAAACATACTCTCCCCATCTCCCTTTCTCTCTTCTCCAATGCCGGCACCACCACATCAGAAAATTCTAAATTACAAGGGATGATACTTTACCCGTGGGATAAACGATATCTGCGGGCGATTAACGACTAAGGATGACAATTTACCTGCACTTAGCCAATTCTAATAGGTTTTGTTTTGACTAGCATTTAATATTCACAAATAACTTTATTTTATTATTATTTAGTATTCATTTAGTTCACATGTATGAGTATAAATAATTAATTAATATCTACATCCGCGAAAATTATTCGTAAAATACTCATCCACCCGCTTAAAATTAACCATAATTTTATATATTTCTCTAAAATAATACTCTCTCCGTCCTCCCAAAAGTGATCATATTTCATTATTGAATCGTCTCATTAAAAGTGATCATTTTCCTAAAAAGTAAAAAACTTTACCTTTAAAATACATCACTTCTATTTTGTTAAAAAACTAACTCTTTTTATTTTCTTAAACTTCATGACGATTCGCATTTAAATGGAGTGTTTAATTATCGTCTAAAATTAAAGTGAGAGATTGACGAGTACTCCAAGTGGTGTAACAAGTGGTGGGTGACTGTATCCAAAGAGACGGTGGTTTTGAATAATTTTAATGGCGACGAATCAAGTAATTGAAAAATACGTTGATTGTCATACCTACGCATGACTATTACATAAGCATGAATAGTCGTACCTGTGTAATTAATTAATTGCTAAAATATGATTAGTGTTCGTAGTAGTCGTGTAATTTTATAAATTGATATTTTAGCGATCGAGGCATTACCCCAACTGACATTATATTAGAACGATTACTTATTGACTCCATTTAAATTACTATGGTGATAGGCTGATTGATAGCATAAAAATATGGACTAAAAACGATTTTTCAGAAAATTTATGCTACAGAATGAGATAACACACGTGACACGTGCCACTTGCTTTTTATAATATTGAAAATTCTCTTTTAAAGTCTTGAGATCTGAGGACCACAATAATAATATATTGCTTTCCTCTCCTTGAAAGATATTATTATATGCAAATTCCATTTGAGATCTGGATCTAGATCTACCTCTTCCGTTGTATCAACTCATTCTTGTAAAGGTAAGTTTGCTCTCTTAATCCTTCCATAATATGCATATTTTACTACATTCACTTATTAATAATTTGTTTTTTGGTTAGTGTCCTAAAACCCTAAGCTTTCACCTAGTTACTATTTTAATTCTCAATAAAAGAATTGCATTAAATATCCAAATTTTCTTTTGATTATGATTTCAACCACTTGGAGAATATTTGGTTACTTTGAAATAAAATAAAAAAATTAATATCTAGAGATTATATTAATTAGATAATTTGGATACTCAAAATACTATACATATTCGAAATTACCCGAAATGATATCAATATTTGCAAAATTTTAAATTATTTGGGTAATTCCGGGTACCGAAAAACCCAATTTGAATATCAGGTACCCACAATTTTGTATGGGTTGGGACCAAGTATCAAATTGTGGGTATTTCGAGTTCGTGTACTCTAAATTTTAGAGATGAGTACCCGGTCCAATCCGTTTCGACGGCCCTAGTGATTTATGTGTTAAAAACAAATTATCAATGGAAAGTGTGGATATTTAGAATAATAGTGTTTTCTTGGCTTGTGAAAAGAAGAATTTGGTGAAGAGTAAGGATTTTAAGAGCATTACCCCTCAATGTAATTAACAACACGTTCCAAGTTTTTCACTGCTCAATATTTGTCCAAAAATTAAAATCATATTGTATTGCATGTGAATCTTGGGTCTGTTGAATTTAA
>JAPKLX010000073.1:342999-372768 GCA_026898415.1 Leonotis leonurus
ATGATGATTCTGCTCATCTCTTTTACAAAGTATGTACCTCATTTATTAATTAAATAATTGGGGTTCTAACGCTCGCCTTTCCGAAATGCATGGTACTGACTAACTTATTTAATTGCAGGTATCATTTGGCAACCTCAAGGTGTTAAGGGCCGACATGATTCCATTTTGGGGTCATAAATTTCCTTTATCCCACTTTTATGGATTAGTAGTGCTAATATTCTATGAGGCTAATGGCTGTAAGAGTTTCATTCCGTCTTCTGTCGCAATAAATCTTTTCAAGCTGAGAGAATTAATGATATTAAAATGTGATGAGATGGTGAAAGTGATTGAAGACAAGGAAGAGAAGGAGAAAGTGGTGAGTGGTGGTGAGAGGGCTGTTCTATTTCCAAAATTGGAGAAGCTTTATTTGCATGATTTACCAAAACTGGTGACCTTCTGCGAATGGGAATGCGATGTTGAATTGCGCTCATTGAGGAAAGTGTCTATTAAGGGGTGCCCTGATTTGGAAAATTTTAGCTTGGGGATTGAAATTGAGGGTTGCTCTGCTCCAAATTTGGAAGCTTTCGCAACAGATTTCCAGAATAATTTTGAAATTGGAGTCCATGTAAATTATGAATCACCAATCTTTTATCATTAAATTTTCATTATTTTGATGAAGTCACTTAAAGTACTAAAGTAGATCATTTGACTTGCAGGAAAGCGTGGAGAACTCGGAGAGTGAGAAGCCCTCCTTCTTTTGTTATAAATTTTTTATATCCATCTTCAAAGGATTGAAAGAGTTAGAAGTCCATGAGTTTCGGGGAAGTTTGAGTTTATTTACATCTTCCGTCTCTAAGAATCTTGACAGTCTCAGAAAATTAGAGATAATGGATTGTAGTGAGATAGTGAAAGTGATTGAAGATGAGGCAGAGGATGAGAAAGTGGCGAATAGTGGTGAAATGAGTATTCTATTTCCTAAACTGGAGGTGCTTTGGCTGACGAGTTTACCGAAATTGGTGAGCTTTTGCCAATGGAAACGTGATGTTAAGTTCCCTTCACTGAGGATATGTTACATTCAGAGTTGTTCTGATATGAAAAGTTTCACCCTGGGATTCATAACTGCACCAAATTTAGAATATATCCGAATAGATTCTCGACAGATTGGTGTTAAAAAGGATTTGAATGGCGCGCTGCAGCAACCCTTGGCTCGAAAGGTAATAAAAACTACCGCTCAAATTAATTTTTCGCTCACAATAACACATAATGTGCTTTTATTACCCTTTGTGACCTTCACAAATAATATGATGTTTCTATTTTTTAGACATGATTTACAAAGCAATGAGTATTTTTAACATCAAATTTATTCAATATGTTGGTCCCTTTCTCCACTTAAAATGCAGATCACATATTTTTCTTAAAGTTTCTATCGATTTTCTCATAACTCACTTAAACGGAGGGAGTATTATTTAATGACTAAAATTAGATACTCTTTGAAAACAGAACTACTCACCCATCCATTTCCACATTAATGTAGCAGAAAAAGCAGGATGAAGACAATAAAGAGAAACATGACGAAGACAGTGAAGAGGAGCAGGAAGGATAGAGGAGCAAAATTGATAATTCCTCATCAATTTGAAGTGGTGAGCCATCTACTTTATAAGCTTCATTAATACCATATATACTTGTCATCCTGGGGAAAAATCCTTTATTATATATTTAGAGGTACTACAATCTTCAAATCTAATATTGTTGTAACGAAATATGATTAATTGTGAAAACAAGAAATAAAAACATAAAGAAGACATAATTTACATGGTTCACCACGGGCAGAAAAGAGAACAAATTTTATTGAACGGCTAGGTTAAAAATTCCTAGGGTTCCATATATAGGATCACCTAGGTTCACCCAAGATTACAAATAGTAGAGTTACAAATTACATATCTCAAAAACCAAATACAAATTAGAATTCTAGACATAACAACAAATATGGTAGAAGGTATTAGTGCAGTACCAATTAAAATCTTTGGTCTCGCATCTTTGTCTGTACGGCCTTTAAATTTCACGCATGTACAAATAAAAAAGTGTTACATAAATAGAACTTATGTATATACTAACATGTCATGATTTGTTTGTGTAATTTAGTCGTTCACGTATTAGAAATTTGTGTGCTTTAATTGAATTTAATGTGCATTTTAGGTTTTGTTTTGTTGCAGAAAACACACTGCTTGATTTGGAACAGCAAAAACATTCTGGACAAGAAGAGTCTATCTTCTTAGAATTAATTTATTTAGTTTTCTTTTCTTCAAGAGCATAATTGGTGTTGCAATTGAAAACTATTGGTGAAGAATTCCTATTTTATTTTATTAGAACCATATTACGTTTAATTTATATTCTTCGACTCTGTTTGTATTCTGCATTATGAGTAGTTCAATTTTTATTGGGCGAGTATAAAAAACATTAGGTCCAATGATTGTGAGATATATTTGTTTGATAATTAATTTCCTTTGAATTCCGATTTATTCTTGAGTTGTGAGTTAATTTAAGTTTTTAATTGATCGTTATTTCTCTATTAATTTTTTGATATTTTTGGTGAAATTGATCTTGTTCTGAATGAAACTCCCTTTATTTGATTGATTATGCGTGTAATTTCATGTTTCCTTAAGCTTGACAACCTTAGATCATCTATAATATGTTGGAATATAAATAATTAGTGATCAAATTAACACAGTGACAATTGAAAAAAATTAATGGACGACTTATTTCTTGCGTTCTTGGATTATTTCTCCAAATTGAATTCAAAAGGCCACTGAAATATTTAATATATTAAGTTGTTTAAATAAGGTAAATAATTAGTTAAGTCTCTTTCATTCTTGCATCGATGATATGAGCAATTACACTAGTATACTAATGTGCATTTTTTTTCTCTTGACTATTATCTCTTTGCGGTTTTACTTAGTACACGAACTTTTGTTGAAGGCGGATAGGATTTAATATTGCATTTTAATGTTTTACACATTATATTTCATAATCTAATTTATCATTTTAATTAACATTTATTAAAGATAAAATTTGTTATAGTCATAGTTAACATTTGTTTAAATTTCAAAATGTACCTAAATCTCCACTAGGATTTAGTGATAATAATTCATTATTCTCAAGAACACCTTATGTAATCCCATAATCATCACTGGGCCTCTATTTTTTCATCATCATTCCCTTATCGGTGCTTCATAAATCAGACCGGACCGATCGGTTCGACCGATTCAACTGTGAACCGGTCAGGCAATAAGTTTGAATGAGTTTTGATGTATGACTCCTATCTATGTTGGCTTGCCAACGAGAAAAATCGATCGGATCTTGAGTTGGATAAAATTTGAAGATTAATGTACACGTGAAGTCGGTGTACTGTGAATCGTATGAGCCGGTACTTTGTGAACAGTGAGCCTTTATGTGATCAGTCCCGATGAAGAAGTTAAGTGTCTGCGAAAGTTGTACAGCTTTCCCGGAGTGAAACAGATATAAATGACATGAATGAAAGAGTGGTGTTATCCGCGTAATGAAAGAGCGGTGTGTTCCGCGTAATGAAAGAGCATTGTGTTCCGCGAGAAATGCTAACGAAAATATTTTGTGTATATAGGAGTATTTATAAGTCCTCTATGATTCACTATGATGAGAATGCATGACTATATTTTTAATGTTTTTATAGGCTTATACCACCGAGTGTTTCTTGGTACTCAGTCCGGCATGTATTTCTAAATGTGCAAGTTGTGTGCTGACATGATGGCGAAGTGTTGAGCGAGAGTTGTTGTTAACTGTGTTCGTTGTTATGGCCCAGAGATAGACATCTTCATATATTTGTCTCAGCTATTGTTTTCCGCTGCAATACTTTGAGGTTTTGTTATGCTTTGTTTGTTCAGAGATACTTCGTCTATTGTTCTTGAAGTACACTATAAGTTTGTAACCTACTTGAAGCTTCTATATATATCCTTCCAGATCTTGTATTAATATTAGTAGATTCTTTGATCGTTGATCATATTGTTCATTTCGTGTCTTCTGTGTTTATTCTATTTTCTCATTTCTTTCTCGCTTCCTAATTCCAACCCCGAGTCACACCCTGGTTTACGCCGTCCTTTGGGATCGGGCTGTGACAATTTATAATTATATATAGATATGGGTAGGAATTTTGTTTGACTTTGGTTGTAATAAGTGCTCTTGTTTGCTCCAACCATGCCCAGAGCTCTACCGATGCCGGAGATAATACAGGTTTTCGATTTGGTTTTGGAGCTGGAGCTGGAGCAGGGGTAGTGTCGGTGCCAGTGATGGAGCCAGAGGTGGTGCCAATGCCGATGCCGGTGCCGGAGTTAGTGCTGGTGCAGGAGGTAGTGCCAGTTTCGGTGCCAGACGTAATATGGATTATGGATTAGGTTTTGGAGTTGGAGCTGGAGCTGGGGCAAGAGGTAGTGATTGAGGTGGTTCAGGTTTTGGATAGGAATCTAAAGACAAAGCTGGAGTTGGTAGTTAACCAAGGAATTTCAGGAAATATGTACTACTTCCTCCGTCCACAAAAGTTCTTGTCATTTTGACCCAGCGCGAGTTTTAATTAATAGTTTGACTTTGTGTAAGAGTATGTAGTGAGTAGAGTTTGGGACCCATCTATTTTATTAGTGTATTGAGTGGAGTTTTGGTCCCACATAATTTATTATTTTTAATAAGAAGATTAAAGAAGAACACAACAACAGAATACTTAAGGAAGAAGACGAGAAATATGAGACACAGAGAAAAAACAAGGAAACGGGAGTAGAATCCATTTATTCAAAGGAGAAAATACTTTTAAGACTACATTCTGCAAAATGACAATGAAAATTACAAGGAATAACTCTATTTATTGTGCTACACTAATCACTACACTAGTCTAATTATCTAACTCTAATAATTGTTACTCAACAATTATTTACAAACTTTATAGTGCTATTAGTACAACGTCCAGAATTTTCAGATCTGAGTTTACACTTTCAACAGTGCTGCGTTACCACTACTCACTATATTTTGGAGTTGTTCTCTCTCTCTTAGATATTTGATTATTATCCTATGCAAGAGAGGGAGTAAATGGGGAAGTATGGGAAAAAAGAAAAATAATAAAAAGAGAAAATGAGAAAAGGAGATGGTGGCAACGACAGCAAGGGCGACGGTTGCGCTGGAGGTGGTCCAAGAAGATTGTTGAAGAATGAGTGAAGAGATAAAAGATAGAATTAAGTAAATTTTAATTAAGGTATATGATAGGATGTGGCCCTACTACTAGGCTTAAAAGCTGGCCCAATATAATTGGACTTAATTGGACCTCGACAAGTAAACATAAGCTTAAGCGAGCTCGGCCTATTAAGAAGCCCAGAAGTCACTTCGGTCCAACAAACACAGCCCAATAGCTCAGAAGCTCGGCCCACCTCGGCCTACTTCGACCCACGACCTCGGCCCACTTCGACCCACGATCTCGGCCCACGTAACCTTGGCTATAACTGTAACTTGTTACCTATAAATAGTGCTTCTAAGCTAGATTGAGGGGAAGATTTTTTATTCTCTCAAGAACTCGAAAATATTAATATAAAGGATCTTTTTATCCCGTGGACGTAGATCTAATAAAAGATCGAACCACGTAAACCTTGTGTTCATCTTATCTTATATTTTTCCATCGTGCAAACACTCTAAAAACCGACGATCGAACACAGGCGCCGTCTGTGGGAAACTTTTTTTTTGTGAAAACGATCAACGTTTTTTAGTGAAAGATACGATGGTGAAATCAACCCGTTCCACTGCTGCTGCTGCCAAGGGAAGACAGAACCAAGCTGACCCTTCCATCAATCCACCACGCACATTAGCCAATGAAGATGACGTGCACCAAGTCCAACGCGATTCCGTAATCCGTCGGACTCCTGACGGTCATATGGAGGATGTGTTATCAGGTCGGTCCAATAATTCAGCTAGTAATGGTGAACCCAACCAAGGAGGACATCGACGCGGGAACGCCGCACTCCAGCCTCAGCTCGAAGATGCACTTAAGGCGTATTTAGACCTCCACGAGCAAGATTTCCTCAAGTTCGCCGACCAACATCGGCAGCAACATCGGGATGGAAAAGACAAAATCGGACCATCACGACAACGATCCCCGAGCCTCCAAGTTGTCGGGGGCGAAAATGATGAACTTCTCCAAAGGCAACTTAATCATGATCAGGGGAACGACAACCGCGCTTCACCTCGGCGTGGTTACCGCGCTTCACCTCGGCGTGGTTCAACGTCACCTCGTCGAAACGCCGGGCCATCCCGACGTGACGAAGATGACTACAGACAAGGAAGATTCACTGTTTACAGTCGAATCACTACCCCTTTCACCAATAAAATACTTTATACTCCGCTCCCGTCGACATATAGGGTACCACCCATTAAACCCTATAATGGATCTTGTGACCCCAGCAACTTCTTGTCACAGTACCAATACAACATGCTAAATCAAGGGCTCGCCGAAGATGTCTACATGTGTAAAGTCTTTCCCGAACTGCTGATAGACAACGCTCGAAAATGGTTCGATAACCTGCCGCGCTGCAGCATAGGATCGTATACCGACCTACTAGACGCTTTCGAACGTCGTTTCTTTCAAAAAGCCGAGGCCAAGATCAGTCCGGCCCAACTCCTTACGCTAAGACAAGGACGAGGAGAAACGATCAGCGATTTTCTGGCTAGGTTTTACAACGAAAGCCTTAGAGTCGACCGCCTATCCGACGATGTCCTCATCTCGGCATTCCAAAATGCCATTCAGTCCGGCACTCTCTTTAGGGAGCTCGTAAAAGAGCGCCCTCAAACCTCCAAATAGCTATGGAGGATTGCTGACACGTTTGCCGAGGCGGATGAGGCTGATAGGAGGAAAAGGGCGGCAGATCGACCGGAAAATCACGATAAAAGAAAAAAAGAGGAGCGTACTGATCATGGGAAAAATCGACGAGGTGCTCTTGAGAGAATACAGCGAGGTCCACTAGAATCCCGCCTTGGACCTCGACCCAATCAAGATCGAAATCAGCTCACCTCACTAACGAAGCCTCGAGCCGAAATATACGAGCTTCACGCGAACTTATTCCAGAAGCCGCCGCCCTTGTCTCGAAGTGGATCGAAGCGACGATCCAAAGACAAGTACTACAAATTCCACAATGACCATGGTCATGACACCGAAGACTGCCGAAACCTCGCCTCGGATATAGAACACCTGGTACGTGATGGTACCCTTGGCAAATACCGAGGTCGTAGCCAACAAGATGCCCGATCTCAAGGGAAAGGCAAGAGAAGTAAGAATAGGGGAGGGGAAAACTGCTACCCCCACCAAGACAAGAAGCCAAGGTACGATGACGAGGACGAAGACGAAGACCAGCCTCAATATGACGGAGTCATCGCTGCCATTACCGGGCTACCTCAAGGCACAACGAAGTCCTCATTAAAAGCTGAGGCCCGAAGTCAACAGAAGGAGGAACCTTCACAAAAAAGGTTCAAAAAGGATGAGGTCGTCACCTTTTCCAGCGACGACCCAGTCCCCCATGCCCTACCTCATCAAGATGCTACCATCATAGAAGTCGTGGTAGCCAATAAACTGGTTCACCGAGTGTTCATCGACAGCGGAGCCTCGATAAGCGTGCTCTTCAAGAACTGCTTCGATAAACTCGATATCAAAGAAGCACGTTTAAGACCGGCACCTGTCCCGCTGAGGAATTTTACACAAGAAGAAACCACGACGGATGGTATTATTTCACTTCCTGTGACTGTTGGGAGAAGCCCGTTATCTTCTACAAAGATAATCCCCTTCTTTGTCGTTAAAGTCAACTCCCCCTACAACATCATCCTGGGAAGAGATTGGCTAATAGCGACGAAGGCGATCTGCTCGGCCTACCATCTAACGGTTAAAATCCCGTCTAAAAACGGGGTGATTACGCTTAGAGGAAACCAAACGCAAGCCAAGGAGTGTATGCAGGTCGCATTCCGAGGTTCTGGGATGCAGCATCCTCAAGCATAGCAATTACAGAACCCCGGAGTGATGGAATTGATGTCACCATCATCTGTGGAGCCGGTTGAAGACGTCGTATTGTACGAAGACGACCCGTCCAAGGTCGTCAAAGTAGGGTTCGTCGGAGGAAGTGAACTCTGGGGTCAAATCGTTTGGCTACTTCGGCAATTCAGAGATATCTTCACCTGGTCACCCTTGGACATGACTGGGGTATCACCAAGCGTCATCACTCATCACCTCAATATAGATCCCGAAGTGAAGCCAGTTCGGCAGAAGCAACGAACCTTTGCAGCCGAAAGGAATCAGGTAATCCATGACGAGGTACGCCAGTTACAGAAAGCTGATATCTTATTCGAAGTGAAATACCCGACGTGGCTGGCCAACCCCGTGATGGTAAAAAAACAAGGAGGAGGGTGGCGAATGTGTATTGACTATACCGACCTCAACAAATACTGCCCGAAGGACTGCTACCCTCTTCCCAATATTGACAAGAAGGTTGAAGCCCTTGTTGGTCACAAGGTATTCAATTTCCTAGACCTATACAAGGGGTACCACCAAGTTCTTATGAGTGCTGAAGATGCTCCAAAAACGGCCTTCGGCATCTATGCGTATAAGAAGATGTCTTTTGGACTAAAAAATGCTGGAGTTACATACCAAAGGATGGTTGACAGGATATTTGAACCTCACATAGGTCAAATTTTCGAAGTGTATGTAGACGACATAGTCGTTAAAAGTAAGGAAATAGTTACTTGTGTAAACGACCTTCAGGTCGTCTTTGACTTACTTCGTAAAGCAAACCTAAAGCTAAATCCAGGAAAATGCATTTTCATGGTCCAATCTGGAAAATTTATAGGGTGTTGGGTTTCTCACGAAGGGTTAAAAGCCAACCCAACCAAAGTCAAAGTCATCCGAGAGATGCAAGTGCCGAAGTCCATCCACGACGTGCATAGACTGACGGGCTGCCTAGCCGCGCTGAATCGTTTCCTATCTAAGGCCGCCGAAAAGCAACTTCTGTTCTTCAAGATACTAAAAAAGGCGCCGGCCTTTGAATGGAACGACGAGCATAAGCTGGCTTTTGAAAACCTAAAAAAGTACCTCGCAAATCTACCCACCCTGTCCGTTCCAAAAGAAGGCGAGACCCTTTCTTTATACCTCGCTGCTTCGGACGAGTCATGCAGTGCGGTCCTAGTGCGAGAAGAAGGACGTCGTCAATTACCTATTTACTTCATAAGCCGAGCCCTAAAGGGACCAGAGACGAGGTACCAACCCTTGAAAAAGGTCGCACTTGCATTGGTAAATGCCGCAAGGAGGCTTCGACCATACTTCCACGCACACCCGATCCAAGTCTTGACCGACCTTCCAGTCCGGCAAGTGCTCACGAAACCCGAGGCTTCAGGACGAATCGCCAAATGGGTGATAGAGCTCGGCGAACATACGATCTCCTTCGTACCCCGTCAAGCCATCAAGGGACAGGCTCTAGCGGACTTCTTGGTAGAAGCTGTATTCGTGGAACCTCCAAAGCTCGCTGAACCTATCAAGGATAAGCTTCAAAACGAAGCACCGAAGCTACCACCAAAAGATTGTTGGAAAATCTACGTGGATGGTGCATCAGGCCAGAAAGGAAGTGGAGCCGGAATCTTACTCATCAGTCCGGAAGGAAAAGAAACAACTTATGCTCTTCGGTTTAACTTCTCAACAACAAACAACGAAGTTGAATACGAAGCCTTAATCGCCGGACTTCGCCTCGCGCAAACCCTTCAACTACGAGCTGTCCAAATCCACAGTGACTCCCAAGTTATAGTAAGTCACATGTTAGGCAAATACGAGGCCAGAGGTGAACGGATGAAGAAGTACCTCCACAAAACCAAAACCTTACAACAAGGTTTCTCATACTTCGAGTTGATACGAATCCCGAGAGGTGACAATGACCGAGCTGACGCACTAAGCAAACTTGCATCATCATCCATGACCTCTCATGTGGAAGAAGTACAAACTCGAAGTATAGAAGAGGCCGAAGTGAGTATGGTAACTGACGATGAACCGAACTGGATGACACCACTTCGCAACTACTTAGAAAAAAGCGAACTCCCTGCTGATAAGGGCGAAGCTAGGAAGCTTCAAAGTAAGTCCGCTAAATACGTTCTAGAGCAAAGAATATTGTACAGAAAATCGTACCTTCAGCCTCTTCTAAGATGTGTGGGATCCAACCAAGCGAATTACGTACTACGCGAAGTGCATGAAGGATCCTGTGGAAGTCACATCGGAGCCCGTGCTTTAACCAAAAAGGTCATGAGATGGGGAAACTATTGGCCGACCATGCTTCAGGACGCAATTGACATTGTCAAACAATGTCCGAAGTGCCAGCTCCATGCAGTAGTAACAAGAATACCGCAAACCGAGCTGACCAGCATGCAAAGTCCTTGGCCATTCATGCAATGGGGAATAGACATCATTGGTCCGTTCGAGCAAGCTCCTGGCCAGCTGCGGTTCCTTATAGTAGCCATTGACTATTTCACGAAGTGGGTAGAAGCCGAACATTTAGCGAAGATTACAAGCAAAAAAACTCTAAACTTTGTTTGGAAAAACATAGTTTGTCGCTTCGGCATACCCCGCGTCCTCGTCTCAGATAATGGAACCCAATTCACGGACAAGACATTCAGAGAATGGTGCGACGAGCTTAATATCCAACAAAAATTCACTTCGGTGGCTCACCCCAAGCGAATGGCCAAACCGAAGTCACAAACCGGACGATAGTCAAAGGGTTGAAAACCCGCCTCGACAAGGCCAAGGGAGATTGGGCGGAAAACTTGCCCCAAGTTCTATGGTCCTACCGAACTACTCCCCAGACATCACATGGTGAAACGCCGTACAGTCTGGTCTATGGAACCGAAGCGGTAATTCCGGTGGAGATTGGCTTGCCGAGCTCTCGAACGCTTAACTTCGCTGCCCAAGATAACGAAGAAAGACTTCGAACTAACTTGGATTTGCTGGAAGAAAAGCGGGAACAAGCTTATATACAAGAAGCTCGATATAAACAGCAAGTAGCTCGGTATTACAATAACCGAGTGAAGCATCGGCAATTTCAAGCTGGCAACCTCGTGCTTAGAAATAATGAAGTTAGCAAGGCAGAGAAGCTCGGCAAGTTGGAAGCCACTTGGGAAGGACCATACCGAATTCAAGAAGTCCTCGGCAAAGGGTCATACAAGCTCGCCCATTTATCCGGTGAACCAATACCCCGAACTTGGCACATTTCTCATTTGAAAAGATATTATCTATAGGTGAAGTTAGGTAATTTGTTAGATTAATTCAGATCTTCCCTTTCCATGTTGAGTCTTTACATATTTCAGCTCGCATATGCTTATATATTTTTGTCTTAAAATTTAAAGTGAACAAAAGAAACACAAAACTCCAATCTCGGAGTAATATCTAAACGCGCGTAAGGAGACCACTCCTATCGATAAATTCGACAAACAAGGAACTTGAAAGCCCTAACTTCGTTTCTAAACGAAGTGGCAACTTGAAAGCCTTAAACTTCGTTTTTAAACGAAGTGGTTACTTGAAAGCCTTAACTTCGTCTTTAAACGAAGTGGCTACTTAAAGCCTCAACTTCGTTTTTAAAACAAAGCGGCTACTCAAAGCCTTAACTTAGTCTACAGACGAAGTGACGATTCGAAAGCACCACCAACAATCTTGAAGCAAACTTGATTATATGATCAAGAAAAGTTTTAGAGACGCCATAAAAATAAAACTCTATTTCACTTGAGAAAATATTACATCAAGGTGGAGGGTCCGAGCTCGAAGGTTTACTAAAGCTAAGATACTTCTCTACAAAGCCCGGACCCGAGCTTGAACTAGAACCATGGCTGAGCACCGAATCTAAAAAAGCCATTCCTTAACCGCGGCCGAAGCCCCGTCCTCGGCCCCGACCTGCAGGAGCAGCTCGACCTCGGCCCTCTGAAGCACGCCGGCCACCACCTCGGGACATTATAGCATATGTTTGCTCCCAGGTTAAAGCCGCGCTGGGGGGGTGCACGCCCGTTAAGTTCCCTTCCAAAAAGTCCTGCGAAGACGAATCAAGCGAAGCATTCCTGGACTGCACCCACCTTTTTAGCTTCGGGTTCCTATTCAAAACTGTCTTGTATAAGGACCCCAGCTTAAGAAGTTCGTCATCTTGCTCACGAACTTGCCAGGAATCCGTGCCATATTCCTCGATGTATCTCTTCACCCGAGCACGGACTTCTTTAATCTTCGTATGGGTCTCGTAAATGGTCAAACGTCCGCTCTTGTGAAGGAGATCTTCATACTCTGTATGCTCTTCCACCATGGCCTTAAAAGTTTGGATATCATCCACAGCCTGCTTGAATTTGTCGTCGAGCTCCAGATACTTAGCATGCATCTCGTCAAGCTTTTCCTGAGCTGCCTGAAGCTTCACTTCGGCCTCGATCTCGATGTTATTAGCTCGGTCTTTCCAAGACGAAGCATCGACCTCGGCCGCATCAACAACTCGACGAAGTGCAGATATTTCTTTTACATAATGAGAAGCGTCGTAAAAATCAGGAGCAGACTACAAAGCAAAACAAGCACAATTCAATAAAAGGTGTTTTTATAAATGGCTGAAAGAAGCAAAAGAAACGCCACCCTAATGGCGACGAAGTACAAAGCTAAAAGTCAAGAAAGAAAAAACAAGAAATGCATGAAAGGAGTCACTCAACCCCATCACGGTTTCCTTCTTCCGTGCCGACCTTTTGCTCCTCCGTGGCGCCGACCTCCTGCCCCCCTCCAACGGCGCCGACAGCAGAATCTCTCACCAGCTCGGCAATGACAGCTTCCAGCTTGTCATCCCTATCCACCTGGCAATGTCGAACTGCCCTCTCCGACAACAGGGATTTATGCCGAGCCAGCCTCTCCACCACCGGCACCTCCGAAGTGCACCCCACCAGCACCTCGGCGTATTCCCGCAGCATCTCCTCCTCTGAAATCGCCGCATACCCGTACTTGGCCTTATCCAAGTCCGGGTAGTCTTGAACGATCAGATCGATGGTCGCCGCGGAAATCGAGGTGCTCATGGCACCCACCAGTTGCGTGGCCACCCCTCCGAAGTGCTGGGAACGGAATATCCGTTCAGCAAAGTCCCGGAGCACACTGCCTTGGCCAGCAACGGCGCGGGCCATCTTCTCCCGCTCTCCCGCAAGTTGAGCCTTCAGCCCATCTACCTCGGCCTCCAGGTCGGCCGCCCTCTTCCTCGCCTCCTCGGCGACTTCGAAGGCCTTAGCTTCCTGCTCCGCCACCTTATTGGCCTTGGCCTCGGCCGCCGCCACCTTCGCAGCCAGGTCGGCCCTCGCTGCTCGAAGCTCAGCAGACAAGCTTTGGAACTGAGCGACTCCGCCGGTCACGAAGTTCGCCAAGCCCTTCAGCCCGGCCAACGCCACCTCGGCCTCCTGCACAAGATATATTAATACATAAAAAAAAGAAGAAAGAGAGAAAGAAGAAAGTAGCCCATACCTCGGGAAACGACATCTCCCGAGATACCTCCAGGCCGGAGGGTTGGCCACCCGAACTGCTCACCACCTCCCTCCTAGGTGGAGACAGATCTATGACAGGCGAGACGAGCTGCGAGCTCTCCCCACCCGCCATAGGCAGGTCTGACCCCCTCTCCGCCGAAGCCTAAGGCGGCGACCTCTCCACTGCCGAAGAAGAAGGCCTTGCTCTCTTCTTCTTCCTCTGAAGAACTGCCTGGAGCGCTTCGGGATTCACTGCAAATACAAAGAGAATCACATTAGAATTCAGCTCGGCTAAAAATCGTATCCTCGCTTCTACCCTTTTTAGGGGGGGGATGTGATAGGATGTGGCCCTACTACTAGGCTTAAAAGCTGGCCCAATATAATTGGACTTAATTGGACCTCGACAAGTAAACATAAGCTTAAGCGAGCTCGGCCTATTAAGAAGCCCAGAAGTCACTTCGGCCCAACAAACACAGCCCAATAGCTCAGAAGCTCGGCCCACCTCGGCCTACTCCGACCCACGACCTCGGCCCACTTCGACCCACGATCTCGGCCCACGTAACCTTGGCTATAACTGTAACTTGTTACCTATAAATAGTGCTTCTAAGCTAGATTGAGGGGAAGATTTTTTATTCTCTCAAGAACTCGAAAATATTAATATAAAGGATCTTTTTATCCCGTGGACGTAGATCTAATAAAAGATCGAACCACGTAAACATTGTGTTCATCTTATCTTATATTTTTCCATCGTGCAAACACTCTAAAAACCGACGATCGAACAGTATATTATATATTTTTTCATTAAGGGTATCTTATTATTTAAACCTATGGTGATTATATTTGTTTTAAAACTAAATTAATATATATTATTAATATTTGGTTATCTTGAGTTGCTATATAATTAATAACTTAAATTATAGTCAAGTGAGTATGAGAGATTTCAGTGTTTCATACTTATGTTTAACACTATATATGTCATAATGCTAAATTTTAACAAAATAATATTTCCTAATTTTAAGGGTTTATCCCACCCAAAGGGGCCAGTTTCATACTTATGTTTAACACTATATATGTCATAATGCTAAATTTTAACAAAATAATATTTCCTAATTTTAAGGGTTTATCCCACCCAAAGGGGCGGCATGGCGGGCATGAGGTTGGTGAAATTTCAGGCTTGCATTGCGGTGACTGGCCTTGGGGAATTGAGTTCGGGTAACCCGCAGTAGGTTTGGTTTTAGGAAAATAAGAGGGATAGGATAAATTATAAATTATAATTGAGTATATAAAACTATAACAATACCTGAAATGTTAATGGAACTGAGAACCGGTAATTTCAATATCACCAATATATATTAAGTTAATTATAAATAATAGTCAAACAAGATAGTGAAAGACAAACACTAGCCACCAACATAATACTATTTAAATTCTAACCACTTTCTATGTGTCATAAATACCCTTTTAGTTAGAATGATAATTTTTTATGTTTTCGCATTTTGAATACGAATTCCGTATATTAGGTATGAATCATACCTTTCACATTAATATAGATATAGTATGAATTAGACGATTCACGTATAAATGGTATAAACCATGAAAATAATATCATTTCATATGCTTCATACCAAATCAGACCACTCATACCTAAAACATGAACTTTCAACAATTGGGAAGGGATGGGCGCGGCGGCGCTGCGCAGTGGTAGTGGGGAGGGTATGGATGCGCAGAGGTGTGTGGTGGCTGTCGAGGGAGAGGTATGCGGCAACGGTTATTGACGGCAAGTGGGAATGTAATGGATGCGCGGAGGTGTACTTTCCCCTTATTGCCCTTTTCGTTAATATTTATTTTGTTTAAATAAACTACCGTATATACCCATTAATCTATTCCAATTTCTAACTGTTTAATAGAGAAAGAAATCGTATATCCATAGTCTCTGCAAAACTTTGACAGCGTGTTCTCACACTTTACATTCATATTTCTTAACTATCTAATAGAGAAAGAAATCGTATACACTATTTACTCATTTAATATTTTAACTCTCCTTTAAAGATCACTTGGTGCGAAAGTGACCTTTAGTATGCATATTTTGTAGTATCTTTTATTTATGTTACTTATTTTTTATTATTAACATTCGAATGGTTAAATGTACTCTCTTGTTTCAATTAAGTTTATAGTTGGCTATATTAAATTTATGTAATATTATGCTAAAAAGTCACTCTAAATTTGTGTAATATCATAGTAAAAAAAAGATCACTCAGCTTGTGACTAGTATAATTTATTATACATGCCACCAATGTGGTATATTATGTAGATAAATAATAAATGATAAAATTTTATTAATTATCACTTTTCGATTAGAGTTTATTAATTAGGGTATAATTTAAAATGTATTTAATATAAAATAATAAAAACAAAATTTATTTTGACTCATATACTTATGTGACATGTCATATCAGTCGCGAGCATGTTAAGTTGTGTTCATTGTGGATAGTGGAATGGTTCTATTATTATTGTCACAGCCCCAATTTCCAAAGGACGGGTCAATCGGGGCGTGACTCGGGGTTGGATAAAAGAAATGAGATAGAAATAGAAACAACGGGGGAACCAATGATAACTGAGAAGTAATAAGGAACAAATGAGTCTCTTCGTAGATAATAAGAAAATTCAATGGCTCAAAACCTCAAACATTTCATAAATGTAATACACATTCTCGAAGGGTTAAAGTACTAAACAACCTAAACAAAGAACCAAAGTATAATTCGAAGGTTCGTAGTCGCAAAGGAAAAATCGATAGAAGACAAGGTATTTCAGCGGAAGATAAAGTACTTAACACATATATGAAGATATGCATTATTTCTGAATACTCAACTACAAGCAACCTCCTCTCAGCACCACCGCCATCGCCACATCGCTCAACCTGCAAGTGTTTGGATATACAAGTAGGACTGAGTACTTGATGTGCTCCGTGGGTTATGCCTAAAACATTTTATCATCATGCATCACAATAGTATCTCACAAGGTTTTACATAAATGCTTGTGAATACTAAACATTCATTTTCCTTTCATAAACTTGGTACGGATATGTTTTCTTTCATTTATGTATTTTCCATATTTGTAACTACGCTGGGGAAGAAGGCCTTCTTCCGCAAACGCATCCCTTCACCGAAATCGGCCCATTGGGCTCACGGTCCACGGCTTCTGTGTACACTAACCTTGGCCAGTACGCTCACATGGCTCAAGATCCGATCAATTACATACGTTGGCAAGCCAACACAAATAGTCATCATACATAAAACCGTACACATTTTATGCAAGATAATTCTTTCAATAAACATTCATTCATTCAAAACATGCTTCAATATAGCAAGAGTATAGTTTGTAGTAAACCCACCTCTTGGAATAAATCTGTCGATTAAAACCTCCTTCGAGCTTAGTAAAGCAGTGATAATCATCAAATTCAACTTGGTTTACACCTTGTACTTGACCCTTAGATAACGAATCACATTTAGAGATGTTTAAATCCTATAAATAACCTCTACTTTGACTATGTACGCAAAACTTAATATATTTTGGGATTTTATATTCGTTCTATTGAATCATAGCAAAGCTTAAGGTTTTCTGTGAAACTTTAACTTCTTTTGTAACAGTAAACATATAATCATATTTCAATCACTATTTAATTTATTTAATTAATAAGTTTGGACTAATTTCATTAAGAGAGCCCAAATATTATTATCATTTGTGCCCATATAATGGCCAGACTGAAGTAAGATAAATTTAATTCGGCCCAAATCTATAACCCGACCCGATTCTTTTAATTTATTTCTTTTATTTGCTCTTATATTTTTAACTTTCAACTCACCTTCTTTTAATAGTAGAACTCTCCCTCCCTCTCGTTCTAAACCATCAACACTTCATATCCAACGCCACCACACTCCTCTGCGCGGCGCCGCCCGACGATCTCGCCGCCGTCATCTCCTCATCCTCTGTCTCGTCTCGTCTCTCACTCTCACAAACTCTCTCTCCCTTCTTTTGCTGCACTCTCAAAAAAAAAAATGCAGCCATCTCCCCCTTCTCGGTTGTTCTCAGAACAGGGCCACCCGTCGAATTCGCTTACGCCATCGCCACCCTCGTCTCTGTCACGCTCTATATCTCTATTTTCTTGCCCAAGATTGAAACCCAAAATCCCCTTTTCTATCATTTTCGATTTTCCATTTAAAGCCTTGAATTTATGTTAGATTTTACCCGATTCATCTTTATATCTTCTCCGATTAGATTAAGGAACTAAATTGGGTCAAAAGTCCTAATTTTTCGAGTCCCTTCCCATTGAATGGCGGTGCCACGCCCAACCATCGTCTCCATGCCATCAACGCTGCAGCAATGCCTCCACAGCACGGCGATGGCACATTCCTCTCCTTCGAGCATGCGACATCTCAATCTAGCCGCCGCCTCCGTCAGTGAAATCGAACAGCACGTACTCACCTAACCTCCTTTTAAATTTTATATCTCTATCCCTCTTATTGTTTATTTTACATTAGTTCCTAACTTCTTAAATAATATATAAAGTAGTGGTTTTCTTTTCTTATTGTCTCTAGTGTCGATTATCCTAGTTTAAATTCAAGAATATGCAAGATTCAATATTTGGTTTGGTTGTTTTATAATAAGTATACTTAGGTGGTGCTCCTATAGGTACAGTTGTGCTAACGTTTGAGTTGATTCAAAAGCTTGAATATAAAATCATGACACACTTGTATATAAACAGAATAAATCTAAGTTGTTAAACATAATAAATCTATGTTCTTTAATGTTAGAAGCTTACTTGATTGTTGTGAAGAAGGTGAAAATAATATTGTTGCTTTAGTGTAAGCAAGGTGCTGCTGTACTCTTTCCTTGTCCTTCTTTGTTCATTTGGTTTCTACCTTCTTTTGCAGGTACAAACACAGAGGTATAGGATATATGGTTGGCTTGGGGATGGTGATGTCGATGAAAATGAGTGGTGGAAAATAATGGAGTAGGTAAATTTTTGTGGTGAGGGATGAATACACTATGTGTTCATATTGTCTACTTCTTTTCTTCTTTTTCTTCTTTTTAAAAATTAGTTAGATACTACCTCCGTCCCGCTAAAAGCGTCCTCTTTTATATTGAGATAAGTGTATTATTTTAGTGAAAGAGGACGCTTTTAGCGGGAGCGGGACGGAGGGAGTATTTGTTTTGCAATTAGCAAGTTCGGGAGAAAGACACGCGATGAAGAGGTTATGGAGATTTCACTTCTCCAATATTTTAATGCAATAGCTTTTTCTTTGAATGTTATAATACTAGACTTGCAATTGAATTTAAACTATGTATTGATTTCCTTAGGAACATTGAGTTTCTTCATTGCACATATATCATATTTATTTATTTATTTATTTATTTTTTTGACAATTGATCCTCTCATTAAGTCTAGTAGTATTTAATTACATTCTATATTTGTTATATAGCATTTAAGACTCACTAATAATATTAATTAATTTCTATCTCAATTGAACCAATTATCAAACATAAATTCCATCATTTCAAATGTTCATTCCAGTTTAAGCACATTTTATCATAATCAAAACTCAATCACGGAGTTTCGAAATTCCTAAGAATAAGATTTAGTATATATATAAATAATTTTTTTTTCAATAATTATAACGAGTAAATGACGGGGTATTACAATTATACTTTTGCATTGATTAGATTGTAGACTACAAAAGCTATTAGTATAATACATTATTGTCATGATGTAATGTTTTTCTTACTCTTATTCTTGGATATCTAATACTAAAATTTTGTCCTTTTTGGTATTTTGCATACAAGTTCAAAATGTGTTCTTAATTATAAAGGGACTTGAATAGACAAAAGAGAATACTCATAATAAATATTGGAAAAACTCAGACTAGATTTGGGGAAACTGAAAAGTGAGAATTGACGCCTAGACTTTAAAAAATATATTTTAGGTAACAGTGGTTAGATTTTTAAATTTTTATTTAATTGACTAATATTCGAATTTACTATAGGTTTATGGGTATTATAGAAGTATAGATTCCAGTTTGTTTAATTAAAGTTATTTATTTATCTACCAATTAGTTGGAACTAGTTAAGTGTTTTCATGCATCTGTCAATTCATTTGTAATTTTTTAAGTACAAATAGAAAAGCTAGAGTTATGATCGACATCCACATAGATTTAAACTCCATAATTCTAAGAATATTATGAATACGTTTGCAATGAAATGAAATAAAAATTAAAGTTATTTGAATTTTAAAATTGAAAACTAATTATATTTTATAGTTTTAAAATTAATAAATGTAACATATTGAAAATTTTAAAAGTTGAATGATGATACATATTTGTACGTAATCAAAATAATTAGAATTTTCAAAATTTCAAATACATTAGTATTGATATTTTAGACTCCGAAACTGTAAATGGCAGTTTGAAACCGTAATCATAACATTCTTACGCAGTTTGATTCCAAACGGCAAATTATACATCTATAAATATATAACTTGTGCAGGGGAAATTATGATACGTGTTAAATAAAAGTGTTGTCCGAAAATAAATTACTACATGATTGGATTTACTTAATTTGTTTTTTTTTATAAAAAAAATAGTATTTAAATTAAACATTTAATGGTTAAGAGTAACCACTCTATCACCATAAAGCAACACATGATTGAAATTTTAATTTATTACGCTAAAACAATCTAGATAAAGGGTTGTAAATGAGACATGCTCTCACAAATACCTCAAAACAATTGAACCCTAAACCTAAGCGACTATGTTTTATTTAGACAATATATATATCTTCTATTTTGATCTTCTTCATTCTTCATGGAATCCCAACTTCATTCTGTCTTATGCCTTGGCCTCTTTCACTTATTTCCTCCTCCTATTCCACCGCTAATTCCCCTGTTGATTACACCTCCGACTCCGTTGACAATTCCTTCGATTCCACCACCAATTCCCCCAATAATTCTACTCCCAATTCCGCCGGTTCCACTTCCAATCCCGCCATTTCCACTACCAACTTCGCCGATTCCGCCAGTTTCAGTGCCAGTTCCAATTGCTCCCATTCCACTACCAATTACGCCAGTTCCACTACCAACTCCGCCAATTCCAGTTCCAGTTCCACTGCCGATTCCAGTTCCGCTAGTTCCACTACCAATTCCTGACCCAATTATGCCAGTTCCACTACCAACTCCGCCAATTCCACTGCCGATTCCAGTTCCAATTCCGTCACTTCCGCTACCAATTCCACTTCCAATTCCACTAGTTGGACTGCCAATTCCACAGCCGATTCCTGGAATCGTTAACGCCTTTTCATCACTGACCGTTGAAGCATCAGTTGAGGCAACAAGCTTCCGGGCATCAGCATTGCAAACAAGAGCGCTGAGAACAAAAACAAGAACCAAATTTGAAGTCATATGTCTATATATATTGTTAATTTGCGAATAAGATATAATGTTTTTCAAAATCTTATGATGAGAATCTATATATATACAAAATTAATCCTTACATCATCAATTACTATTGAAGTGTGCATGACTTGAGTGTTGCATAATAACCATGTAGTAAAATGTTAATTAATGCAAATAACAGCTGTTGGGATTCTTTAATTTTGAGGGATGAGGTGCATACCATAGCAAGATCATAGGCTTTACTTCTTCAAGTCAATGCTAATCACTTTGTTAATTTACCTTTATTACTATTACTATTAGCTAGAGTATTAAATTAGAGCTTTAAATGGTTTGTTAATCAACCACGTATGTGCAACAAAATTTAAAGTTTGGCACCGAAAATTCATAATTAATTATGTTAGGCGACACTTGGCCATCTAGATATGATTACAGTTTCCTATTACGGTTAGAACCATAACCAACCATTAGATAGGGGTGAGCAAAAATCGGACCAACCCAATAAGCAAAACAAAATCATGGATCGACTTTAAAATATTCGGTTTTGATTCGATTTTAAATTTTATGTTTTTTTTCGGATCAAATTTTATTAAATATTATTTATTATATTGTAAATTTATGATAAATATATAAAGTGCATAAACTTAATCACTAAAATAAGCAAATAAATTGCATAAAATATGAATAAGTAAACTTACAAATTAAAAGTATTTGAATAAATAATTAATTTCTTCAATATTGGTTTAATGGTGTAAATTAACGGATACAAGACCAAATAAATTTTATAGACATAATTTGAACATCAATTTTCAAATGAAAATTAAATAAATTTATTATTGAAAAATTATGTAGTTAGAATTTGGATTATTGAAATCACATTTTAAGTTTACACATGGATCGATTTGATTTTATAATTGTGTTGGTCTGATTACTTTTAGTTTCAAAATTTTAGTTGATGTATATATAAATGACCGCATTATTTTAGACAAAAAAAAATAGATGTAGTAATAGGGGAGTCGAAGATCGTATCCTCAGAGACTGATAATCGAAAACACACTGATTAACTGACGCAATGTCCAATCATTATCTTGCCAGCAAGAATTTGAGTGGATATTATAATAATTAATTACATAGGCTGACAGATTTGCGAGCGCTGGTATGAAAATAAAATAAGAATAAAAGGATTTCAGGGCAATGTATGGACACTAAATCAATTATTGGATTCATATATTAAATTTAATCACCAAATTTAATCATAATTCGTGTGAATGTTCACTCATATATTTATATACTCATGATAGGGGGCAGTCTACGAACGTTGACTAATACATAATCTATCACTCGTGGGTATTAAGAACTAAATTACTAACTCTCAAAAGCACGATAAGAATATCGTCCACAGTTCCCCTATCTCCGGTAGGTCTGAAGACGAGATTTGTATTATATTTCAAGAGATCGATTGCAATAATAGTGATCAAATATTAAAACATGAGAATTAAAATCAAGAAACATAAACATTGAATAGAAAGGATATTGGGAAATTAATAGTATGAATCATAAATTGAAATATGTCTTACAAAGCCCTATAAAAACAAAAGGGATAATGGCCTGTAAATACACAAAGTATCCACGAATTATGGTATTGCACATGAACTAAAAAATCTTCCCCACAATACACAAACTACCAAGTCTTCGCTTATTTTGCAATCGGGCTTTATTTGGTCAAAACTCTGATGACGTTGACCCGATTGAACGACGTGGATCTCCAACGAAGCACAAACGACGTCGTTTAACATCTAAACAAAACGACGTCGTTTTGTTTATACTGAATGTGGTCGAATTTTAGGGTGAATAATCGACGTCGTTTAACATCTAAACCTTCCCCCAGCCCCAACACCTTCATCAATCCCAGCTCCAACACCTTCCATAACCCAGCCCCTTCACCTTCATCAACCCCAGCCCCTGCACATTCATCAACCCCAGCCCCTGCACCTTCCCCAGCCCCAATATCTTCATCAACATCAACCACAACCTATGCACCTTCCCCAGTCCCTGAACTTTCCACAACTACAGCCTCTGAACCTTCATCAACCATTGTCTCCCATCACAGCCTTCTTCTTTATCAAAATACTAAACGCTGGAATGTTGTTGCTTCAAGCCTTAACGCCAATCAATCGACCAACTGCTACTAGCTAATCACTCTATTGTTTTGTTACTCACTCTCTCTCACCTTAAACACTATTATCTCCTTGCTTAATTCCAAACTAACCCGATCGATTTTGGGGGTAATCTGAAGAACAAATGGGAGATATACAAAACGACGTCGTTTTTCAATATAAACAAAACATTGTTGTTTTGTTTAAATGTTAAACGACGTCGTTTGTGCTTCGTTGGAGATCCACGTCGTGCAATCGGGTCCACGTCATCAGAGTTTTGACCAAATAAAGCCCGATTGCAAAATAAGCGAAGACTTGATAGTTTGTGTATTGTGGGGAAGATTTTTTAGTTCATGTGCAATACCAGAATTCGTGGATACTTTGTGTATTTACAGGAAATTACCCCAAAACAAAAGTACTTAGTTACTCATAATGGAAATGATACTGGAATAAAATAAGATAAATGTAAATCCCTGTTGAGAATTCTCATTCTTTGGTTGTCAATCTCCGATCTCGAATCCTCCTCTAGATAATAAAAATAAAGTTATTCTAAAGTTGTATTTGGAATTGAATATTTCCATATTCAATTTCATGGCTCCACAATGATGTGAATTTATAAATCCATTGAGTCCATGTACCGAAAGAGTCCATGTATATTCATAAAATAATGGATAAGTACTAAAAATTTCAAGAAAATAGCAAAACATGCAAATATTCCAGCAAGTTCGATGACCACATCGGCGGTCTCCGACGTTATAGCTTAATAATTACATTTTCAGGGACCATACTCAGCGGTCGCCGAAGTTGCACTGTCCTGTGCGCGACGGTTTTGTTTTGACTCCTTCTTCCTCATTTCACCTCTGATTTTGAATCCGTTTGCGACTAAGGACTCGAGTTGAGATGAACTTTGATTGTATGCCTTTCAAGTTATCCATTTCCTAGCCATAAAATACGAAAACCTAAAGAAAATAAAAGAAACTAAACGAAAACATGAAATTAACACTATGAACTGAAAACGACTAAAACAACTAGGGGTGAGCATTCGGTTGGAACCGAACCAAACCAAACCGAACCGAACAAAACCAAACTGAATTGGCCATAAAAACTCAAACCGAACCGAACCGAATTAGGCCCTCAAACCGAACCAAACCGAACCAATATGGTTCGGGCAAAACCGATTTTTTTTAAATAAATAAAATATTTATATAATATTATATATATATATATTAATAATTTAATATGTATTATTTATTATAAATAAAATATTTATATAATATTTATATATATATATAAATATTTTTATATATAATATTTATCTATTTTATGTATTATTTATTATGAATAAAATATTTATATAATATTATATATATATATATATTAATAATTTAATATATATAAATCTAATTCGGTTCGGTTAATTCGGTTTCGAACCGCCAAATTTTGGCCAAACCCAACCAAACCGAAACCAAATTGCTAAAAAAACCGAACCAAACCGCCAAATTCAGTTCGGTTTGGTTCGGTTTTCGGTTCCGGTTTGGTTTTGCTCAGCCCTAAAAACAACTCTAAACGAATGTAAAAATCAAGTGATGAACAATCATAAAACTACTAATATATACCTAAAATGAGTGTTTAATCAATACATAACTGACATTGTATAATCTGTAGATGTATCAATTTGTTAGCCACATAAAAAATGTCATATTAATGTCGACGATTCTTTTGTCCAAAATTGAACAATTTATAAAGTTTGTGTATTAAATATTTTGAAATTCTTATTACAAATGATTTTTTATCAAAAGTTAACTTACATTCTTTGAAATCAAAAATCTTGTTTAAATTTATTTTCATTTATAAAAGTCGCAAGGCACTCGTCGGGTGGTGGAGTGGGGACTAGCACATACACGGCTAAACGGGAGCTTAGACAGGACTTAGGCGGATCGAATTATGATGCTTATTTTTATATTTTTTGCATCATATTCTATAATACAAATTATATATATAAATATACAATATTTATAATTTCATTTTCTCATCCATAATAAAAGGTTAGAAATGCATAATATGCTAAGTAAAAAATAATATTCATAAATTTAAAGTGAAATCCATATATTAGAATTTAGATTAAATGATCCATTATAAGTTCAAATATATTTGTAATTTAATCTTTAAAGTACGAATTTTATTTTTCTTTCTTATTTCTTAATAAAGGAGGAGTTTCTAGACTTTGGAGCAGAGCAGATGATGATGTTGATTTGATTTTGTGGATGATATGATATGTTAATGGACCAAAAATGAATTTGTGGGATATTATCTATATTGGGTCGTTTCCTCCCATTTTAGCTTTGTTTTTGTTTATGCATCCCCATCCACCTAGCCTGCCCGATTAGGCCGTCCAGCCCACCCGACTAGGACGCCTAGCTCGCCCAGCTAAAAATATCTAGCATGTAATCAAATTGGCAATGTCCCACCTAGGCCAATTTTTAGAATACTGATCTTACATTACCTTTAATCACGTCATTACAAATTAATTAAAAATGTATTATAAATAATAATTTCATACGTGATTTAAACTAACAATGAATTATAGATGATGTATATTTCAATACAGTCAGAACAACATAAGACAAACATAAGAATTGATATCATATACTATAAGAAGATATTTCAGTCAAATATATCACATATTATTTCATCATACGTAGCAAACGAGCCCTTATTATTACGTACAGTGCCTTTAGTTCTTGGACTTGCGAAAAAGGAGAACAAAGCCATGAACTTTTACTTTTAGACCAGATTTATATACATGCTACTTTTATTACCTATGTACATATATATTGCTTGTCTTCTTTATATAAGTGGTATGTATATGTAACATTTTGAGATTCTTTCTTCACGGCATAATTTCACCTCCTATTTCGCCTCCGATGCCCTCACCGATTCCACTTCCCTCAACTATTCCTCCTCCGGTTTCGCCGCCAATTTCGCCTTCGATGCCTCCTATTTCACCTCCGATTTCGCCGCCAATTTCGGGAAATACTAAAAACTTTTCATCATTGGCGGTAGAAGAATACGTCGAGACAGCAAGGTTTCGAGCAGTGGCATAACAAACAAGAGCGTTAACAACCAAAACCACAACCTACTTTGAAGCCATATATCCTTAATTAAGTTGCATATGTGATATTAAATGTTAGAAGATTGTACTCAGAATATTAAAGCTTGATGAAAAGATGGTTAAGGGGAGATTATCTATTTATAGGATTATTTATTGCATCATCAATAATTGAATTGTGCATTGCTGGAATGTTGTATTAATAACAAATGTTGCATGTCACCATGCAAAAATTAACCACGTAGTCAAAAGTTAATTAAGGTGAATAACAGGTGTTTGGATTATTTTGATGGAGGAGATACGTAGCTAATTAATGAATTAATTAACGTCTTCAATTATATGCTAATATTGCTATATCTATATTACCTAGTCAAGTTAGAGTGTTAAAAAGTCAATTTTATGCATAGTAACCATTAATTATCAACCACGTATATGCAGCAAGAGTGTAGCTACATGGCCAGTCATGCGGCTGACCACATAATATAAAGAATGATTTTTTTTTTAAATGTAATTTAAACTATTTGTATAAAGAATTGACCATTTCCATGTATGTGATGAGCCATATTTGTGGTCATTTAGAATTATTTGAGCAGCAAAACGTGAAGTTTGGCACCAAAAAACACACCCCCGTACCAAGAGATGGCAAAAATGGCTCGAACCCATAGGCGCCCGCCCAAAAGTCCGGGGGTTGGGCGGGTTTGGGCTTGGAAAAAGGAGGCTCGAAAAAAAAACGGGCCTAAAAAATCCGCCCGAAAGTAGCCTTAAGCCCGATAGGCTTTAATTTTGGCTTAAAAGCCCGGGGTTTTTGGGCTAAAAAGTCCGCCCGATAATATATGATAAAATACAGTTTTTTGCAATTTTTATTTAATTTAATTATCATTCTAATATTTATATTTTGTATGACTTTGATAGATAATGAATAAAATACTTTTAAAATTTTAATAGTATTGTTATATAATTTAAATTATGATCTTATGATATTTATATTTTATGTTTCTTAATTATTTATTCATAATTTTATTATTATTTAAAGATGTTAAATGCATAGTTTAATTTTACGTCGTAATTGTTAAAAAAATCTTTTTATTTTAAATGAATTGAACTTTGGACCTGCCCGGAGTTGGGTTGGGCCGCATATTTTGAAACCCGAAAATATTCGAGTGGGTTTGGGCGGGCCTCAAAAGTATGAAAAGTCGGACAGGCCGGGCCCGCTACTTTTGCCACCTCTACCCGTACCCTATGTAATACTGAAATTTAATCAATTGTCTTAAGGGCAACTTTTATTAAATCTTGTTTTTTTTACACCTTTTAATTGTTATAATGAAAATTCTCAAAACTTAATTAGGTTATATTTCTCCCATCAAAATTATTTTCCCCTGAATCGAAGATGAAGTAGATATTATGTGGTGAAACTTTGTTGATGAGAAAATCTAAACGATATTGTTTCAAACATTGTTCTAAAAGTCGCTAGGCGCTAGTCGGATAGTAGAGGAGGACTAGCGGTTAGGCGGGGCCTAGGCGAATCAAATTATAATACTTATTTTTTATATTTTTGTTTCATATTTTATAATTCGAATTATATAAACATATATTATTTATAATTTCATTTTCTAATTCATAATAAAAAGGTAAAAAGACATAAAATGAAAAATAATATATAATATCCATAAATTTAAAGTGAAATCCATATATTAGAATTTAGATTAAATGATACATAATAAGTTCAAATATATTTGTAATCTAATCTTTTAAAAGTACGAGTTTTGATTTTCTTTGTCGTTACTTAATAAAGGTGAGGCTCTAAACTCTCGAACATAGCATATGATGATGTTGGGTTAATTTTGAGGGCCATATGATATGTTAATGAACCAAAAATTAATTTTAAAGACGTATCTCTATTGGCCCATTTTAGCTTTGCTTTTTTTTAAAACAAATTTGGATTACATTAACATTAAATTACATAGCCGCGTCACGGAAGACTCGAACCTGAGACCTAAGTCTTTGCTTTTGTTTATGCCGTCTCGTCCGCCTAGCCCGTCTTGCCCGCCCACCTAACCCACCCACCCAGCCTGACTAGGTTGCCCAGCCAGCCCAACTCGCTTAGCCAAAACCGCCCAGTCCCTCCGGTAGACTTTTCATTTTAATTTTTTCAATCAAAATGATATGTTTTTTTTTATTGAAATGCCATTTTGATTACCCGTCAAAATATAATTTTGTTACATAAAGTTCATGTCATCTTTGATTGGGAGAGAATTGGTTTAATGGGAAAAATAGAATTCAATCAATAGATTAAAAGAATTTGATAATAAGATTTTGGTGAAAATAATTTTGATTGAATAGCTCAATAAAATTTTCACAAGAATAAACTTTGTTGCTATAGCATAATATATATATATATATATTACATGATTAATATTTGTTTTAAAATTTTGAAGTTAAAAAAAAAGAAAAATATCTAATTTTAAAATTGTCAACCCTAACAATAAATTAAAAACTAATAAAACAGAAATTACAAATGCTAAAAAGATAATCATTGAACTAAGATTGTTTGCATTTTGATCCACCAAAGTCTAAAATCATTATTTCCCGTGAACTTCTCTGTCTCAAATTTGGTGAATGTCATTGATGTGATTTTGTTGCGACTAACAGCGCCAATTGTTGAGTAAAAGAGTTAATGTGATCCCAAATAATAATTAAAATCACGAACAATAGTGTGCGACAACTGAAATAATCAGTAATAAAAACAGAAGAATTTAGCGTGGTTCGTACACGTCCATAGATAGAAAATTCATGTATGCATAAGCACTAGAAAATGTAACCATAAATTATCTTGATTGAAGTTACATAGTGAATTTATCGCGAAAAGCTACCCAGAAACCAAACTCTACTGCTATATATACTATTCTTCCATATCTACAAGGAAACAAATCTTACGATATTTTTAGAAATAAACACAAGATATGCTGCAAGTTATCTCAAACGAGTGCACTATCAATATCTATTAAATTATGCGATTTATAGCTGGTAGAACATTTTCCGCCGTAAAGACAGAACTGTAATTATACATAATAGTTCATTCGCCGTACTATTCCATTGTTTCATGTTGCTCAAAACTATAAATTTGTATAAATTATAGTTTTAATTATATAAACTAACCAAAAAATATTGTAAAAGACAAATAACAAATAATAGCTACAAACATAAAACTATTTCTAGCCATTTTTAATGTGAATTACCATAAATATCCTTCTACTTAAATTTAATTATATGAATGGTAGGAATAGTATGAATACGATTAGGTACAGTTTAATAAAATTAAGTATCACGTATGGATGGTACGATTCGATACAATTCATACTATTTATACTCATAAATGTAAAAATATAATTATAAAGGTATTTTAGTACAAGAAATTTATAAATGACTAAAATTTTAATATTATTATGTTGGTGGCTATTGTCTTTTTGTTGGTCCCGAAACGAGTGAAACTGAGTGTATGGGGGGGAATACACCAGTCAATTTTTGTCAGTTAAAACTTTGTGTCT
>JAPKLX010000073.1:373168-388325 GCA_026898415.1 Leonotis leonurus
AGAGATGGGTTAGTAAATCAGATAGGTAATAACAAACCAAAAAAAATAAAATCAGAGCCTGGACAACTAGAGAATTGTCATCAGGTTGAGATCAAGAGAGACAAAATGTTGTAATTCCATTCAAAGGATTTCAGTACAGAGAGGATTCAGTACAGAGACTTCAGTAAGAATGAAAATACAACAAAAGAGTTAAGGAGCAGCTTTCTTCTTTTCTTCTCTTGTTATCTGAACCATTTCTAGCTGAGCTTCGGGAGATACAGCATTAAACATCAGGTAAGTGACATCCCTTAGCTTTCTGAATGGTCCCTTCAGACTCAGGTCCTTCCAGCCAAGTACTTGAGCAGCAACGAGTGCTTCAGATTCAATTGGCTTCTTGTCTATGCGATAGCTACCTGGCAGATTTGGTCGATCAAATTGTTTCCTACCAGGAGCAGAGATGGTAATTCCAGTCTTGGCAGCATCTTCTTTGATCATCTTTACAAACTCTGAATCTGGGTAATCGTCCATAAAATTTTGAAACAAGATGTCTCGATCAGTTTCTTCGCATGCGCCGTAAATCATCCAATGATCGAGCATCTTCACAAAGTCATCCTTCAGATCTTCCCATTCATCACTCAGATTTGGTCTAACCCAAGTGTCAGCATGGACGCGCGTGGGAGGATCATTCTGGGAGGTTCTCTTCTCCTTTCCTTGTAGCCTCAGTTGATAAAGACTTGATGCAAGTTGAGTGTCAGTGGCTCTCAGTTTAGCCTGACGGGCATCGTGTTCGTCTTTCAGCTTTTGAAGCATTTCTCTGGCTTCTGGAGGGAGGGTGACATGGATCAGAACATTTCCTTCTTCTTCTTCTCCAGAGCCAGGACTCATCTCTCCTTCGTAGATTTCTTCTTCATTGACTTCAGAATGAGCGGGAGAGAGTTTGGCATCCTTTCCTTTTGGCATGGCTGTGCCTTTAGGGCCTTCAGCAGCCTGAATGTTCTCAAAGGAGGGAGAAAGGAATAAGAGTTTTGATAAGAGATAGAGATTAGGATTCTGTGGTATTGAGATGTATACTCACTTCATCATCCTTTGTACCTGAAGACTTAGGAGGTGATTTGGACTGTGTTGGAGGAGGTGGCGGTTCAGAAGAAGTAGCAGCACCAGAGGCTGGCTCTTCAGTAATAGCAGCAGAACCTGAAGGCACGGCACCTGAAGGTCCGTCCTTGTCATTGTCATCATCATCTCCTTCAGCATCAGTGAGATCAATGTCAGGAGTGGGCGGCACCTCATCTTCATCTTCGTTCTCATCTTCATCATTTTCTTCTTCAGTTGCAGTTTTGGGCACTTCAGTTGAAGGCACTTCAGTGACTTTTTCAATGATGGCTTCAGAGACGATGTTTTCAGGCACACCATCTTCCCCCTTATTGGCAGCATCACGGGCATTCAGCAGAAGAGAATCAGCATGCCATGGAAGAATTTGGGCAGGAGGGAAGTGAAGATCAATCTTGTTAAAATCCGCAATAGAGCGGCATAGTTCTTCAACTGGCAGAAGACGGCGGCGGCAGTCAGCAATGATGAGATCCACCTTCGTTTGATATGAAGGGGATATAGATGGAGAGACAGTGGAAGAAGACTCAGCCCTTGACTTGGCAGCAATAGCATGAAGGCGAGCAGCATCAGCTGATTCTTGAGCCTTAATGGCAGCAGCAAGAGCAGAATCTGCAGTTGTCTTGGCGGTCTCAGCAAGAGTATGGCTGGAATCAGCCCGTTTGAAGGTTCGACTGATGCGTGAGCGTTGGCGATCAAGAGATTTTCCATGTGCAGAGCAGTCAGTGGAGAGTTGATCAAGAAGAACACGCATATCTGAAGTGGCCTTGACAGCGGCATCAAATTCAGTGCGTAGAGTGTGGGTGTTGGCGCGGTTGCGGTTGCAAGAAGTCACCAAATCACTGAACTTCTTGTGAGAAGGCACTTTGTAATGCTCTAGATGCGAGGGAAAAGTGCAACGCATTTCCTTCTTCACAAATTCCTGCAATGCTGAGTACTGGGCCTTAATAGCATCTTCAATTCTAGCATCTAAGGCCTCAGTGGAAGTAGCAGCAATTAGTTCAGCCTTCAGAGAGGCATTTTCCTCAGAAACAGCAACCATGGACTTGTGAAGATCAGTCACATGACCTTCAAGCTTCTTTGTGTATTTCGCCTGGAGGGCGTTGATCATGGAGGCAGTGGAGGCAGTTAAGCGCTTGCTCTCAGCATCAGAATGCATCTTGAGCTCGTGAATGGTTGCCTGGTAGAGAGAGCGATGAGCTGTCAGGAGAGCTCCTTCTGAAGTCAGGGCTTCAGGAAATGAGGAATCAGTAGGCTGAGTGACTGGAACAGATATGGAAGAAGAGGTACGACGAAAATAAGTTCTCCCAGCGTCAGCTTCAGCCTTGAAGATAAGAGCATCAATAAAAGCCTCAGCATTAAGAAATGCATCCTTGGCGTCAGAAAATTGAAACAGAGTCTGAAGCTCAGCTTCTTCAGTCAAAATTGCGCTCCATCCAGATAGCTCGATCTTATACTGGAGAGCAAGGGTATCGATAAAACGATACTGGCGCCATGTCCAGAGGCGCTGGCAGAGAGAGGTAATAGATGGGTGGTTGAAGAGTTCAGGGAATCGAGAGCTCAGGGTTTGGAAGGATTGAAGCTCAAGGTTGTTTAGGTAGGCTTGGGCTGGGGAGGATAGCACTAAGGCTCGGGTTTCAGAAGGGTTGGAAGTGGAGGCATGTAGGTGGGTTTCTGAACGAGGAACTTCAGCAAGGTTAGGCTCTGAAATAGTCTGGTACTTGTCCAATGAATCCCCAGTGGTTATCAAAGGCTCTGAAGGATTAGTTCCAGTACGTTCAGAAGGCAAAGGTTTAGGTGAGGTAGAAGGTTCAGTAACTTGCAGATCAGGAGAGAATGAAGGAACAGTGTCCTTTGCAAGATTTTCTGGTTCAACGGCAAGGGATATGTGGGTCGTGGAAACACTTGTAGGAATCGGGGGGGTGAGAGTGGTTTTGGTTTTGGAGAGGGAGGTTGATTTGAGAGGGGAGATGTCGATGATGGCGGGTGGGGGTTGGATATCTGAAGGGTGTATGGTGGAGATGGGGACAGGGTTGGGAATGGATTGACGGGGGCGCTTGGCGAGGGTAAACTGGTCCTGAAGGTCCTCATCAGAAGAGGAGTCAAGGACCTCCCGTGCATGCAAGTTTGCACATCCAAGTCAGTGGAGAACATCCACCTTTCATCATACGGTTTGGCAGTGGGGAAGGCAGAATCTGCATACTGGTATGACTCTTCGATCAGAATTGAAACCTTGGTGACAAGGTTCAGCGTGTCATTCCCAGTCATAGTCACTCCTCCAGCGACTTCCTTCAGTTTGTTGGCCTCAGCCATCAGTAGCTCTTCCATCACAGCTACCCAGTTGGCACCATCACAGCCATAGATGCTCTTCATCAAGGCAAGCTTTTGCCAACTTAGCTGTTCGTGGGAAGACTTCTTCCCTAGGATGCAGTGCTGAACTACATCCAGCAGAATTTTGTACTCAGGGCGAAGCAAGCCCTTGTTGTTGTTGGCGGTGGAGAATTGGCGAGGGGGATCTTCCACCTGAATCTGCTCGAAGAAAGCCTGAATGGCTTCCTTGTCCTTCAGGAACTGAATGGGTGTTGTGTGACCCACGTTCCTTAGTTTGAACACGGATTGCAGAAGCTCAGTGATGTTCAGTTGAAGCTTCTGGACTTCAGTAGCACCAGTGATTGGTGCCCTAGTGGAGATGTCAATGGATGTCTTCAGTTCTGAGCCTTCATAGCCCAGATTGAGATAGAAATGAACCACCTGATCAGGATAGGTGTTCTTCGGTCGCATGGAAGTCAGGCGCTCCAGTCCATTGGCCTTGATGATTTCAAACATGGTTTTGGCAACTGCGACATCCGTTTGAGTGTAGACAGCAGTAGGCTCGGTATAGAGGCGAGCCTTGATCTGTGATAGCTTCATTGCTGGTCCGAGAATGGCTTTCTTACCCATGATAATGTACTGAAAAGGAGAAAACAGATATTTAGAATCTAAGATCAAATAAGCAATAGATAGTTACAGAATATCTGTAGAGAAAATAAACATAAGCGTAAGATTTCATACATTTGAGGATTTGAAACAGAAAAGGTTTGAAAGAGGTAAGAAATCAGAGCAGCAAAGCACAAGTTTTGAAAGTATTTAGCGTAAGGCTTTGAGAAAATGCAGAAGTTGAAAATGTTTATCGAGTTGGAGAGGATGATCTTATAGAAGTTGACAAATGGATGGACGGTTAGATCTCTCTCCGTGTTTTACGCAATCAACGGTTAGGGTGAATCCACGCTTCAAAGTAGTTAACAAGGCGGGAAAGTGTATAGCGCGTGAGATATAAGCGCGACGTTTGAGTTTTCGAGGCTAAATGGTGATGATTAAAGGGACTGTACAGCTACAGTAGATATCAGAATGAATTAAATGCGAGATAGCGTATCTGATACGTTGAATCGTTCGAGGTACGATGTGCCTTTAATTACGTTTATACCATTCAATGCAGTTAGAGTACAAAACACTTAGAGAAATAAAAGCGAAAGAATAAAGTGTTGAGTCTCAGTTGCTTGATACTAGCTACTGAGTTTCTTCCTTTCAAAATGTCCTGTGCTTTCAGATACTGATGTCTTTCAGTAATCTTATATTTCTGTGCTCAGGTTCTTCAGTAACAGCAGTATCTTGGGTGGTGCGTGGCTAAGACTTCAGATTGTGAAGTGTTAGGATTTGAAGTTCTAGGACTTGACTTCAGTAACCTGCAAGGTTAGTTTCAACAAGTATTTGGCCATGTGTGATGATTTGGAATCTGAAGTAACTATGTAGAGTTATTCAGAATGTGATCATCACGTTGTTTTGAGTTTTATTATGATCATGACTTCAGTTTACTAAGAAGACTGAGTCAGTGAGTCATTAAAACATCAGTAGGATAGGGTTTGGAGTTATACCTTCAGTGAACACATTTAGGAGAGGTCTGGATTCAGTAAGCCAAGTCTTCCACTTAGCATTTTGAATCTAGCTTCTTCCAGTGGCTTGGTGAGAATGTCTGCTCGTTGAATGTCAGTATGGATCTTTTCAATGGTGACATCTTTCTTTTCAACATGATCTCTTATGAAGTGATGCCTGATGTCCACGTGCTTGCATCTTGTATGTAGAACTGGGTTCTGAGTGATGGCAATGGCACTTGAACTGTCGCAGTAGATTGCAACCTGAGTGGTAGGCACTTCATAATCTCTGAGCTGTTGCTTTAGCCAGAGAATCTGAGAGCAGCAACTTCCAGCAGCCATGTATTCAGCTTCAGTGGTTGATGTAGCAACTGAAGTCTGTTTCTTGGAGAACCAACTAATGAGTTTGTTTCCCAAAAACTGACAGGTACCTGAAGTGGATTTCCTATCCAGCTTACAACCTGCAAAATCAGAATCAGAATAACCAGTTAGTTCTAAGTTATCATCTGAAGGATACCATAAACCAAGATTGGGTGTGCCCTTCAGGTAGCGCAGAATCTTCTTTGCAGCTTCCATGTGTGACTCTTTAGGGTTGGCTTGATAGCGTGCACACACTCCAACAGCAAAGGTGATGTCTGGCCTGCTGGCAGTGAGATATAGAAGAGATCCAATGACTCCTCTATACTCAGTTTGGTTGACTGATTTTCCTTCAGGATCTGGTTCTATTCTGCCATTTGTGTTCATTGGAATCTTCGTAGCTTTGCTATTCTGAACACCAAATTTGTTGAGAAGTTCCTTTGTGTATTTTGCTTGATTGATGAAGATGCCTTCAGGGGACTGCTTGATCTGAAATCCTAAGAAGAATCCCATCTCTCCCATCATAGACATTTGATACTGAGTCTTCATGAACTTAGCAAACCTGTCACAAAGCATCTTGGACTTCGAACCAAATATAATATCATCAACATAAATCTGAACGATTAATATGTCTCCTTTATACTTGATTGTGAATAGAGTTCTATCCACTGATCCTCGCCTGAAACCTGAATCAATAAGAAAAACAGACAAAGTGTCATACCAAGCTCTAGGAGCTTGTTTCAGCCCATAAAGAGCCTTGTGTAGCTTATACACTTTGGTGTAGTCAGTTTCAAAGCCAGGCGGCTGTTCCACGTAGACTTCTTCCTTCAGTACGCCGTTCAGAAATGCACTCTTTACGTCCATCTGGTAGACTTTGAACTTCATGTGAGCTGCATAGGCGAGAAAGAGTCTGATAGCTTCCAGTCTGGCTACTGGTGCGAAGGTCTCATCAAAGTCAATGCCCTCTTCTTGGCAGTAACCCTTGGCAACCAGTCTAGCCTTGTTGCGAACAACTTCTCCTAGTTCGTCCTTCTTGTTCTTGAAGACCCATTTCACACCAATAACGCCTTGATGCCTAGGACGATCCACAAGTTTCCAAACTTGGTTCCTGGTGAATTCATTCAGTTCCTCTTGCATCGCGAAGACCCAGTTTACATCTTGAAGGGCTTCCTGAGCGTCCTTGGGTTCAATGTTGGAGAGATAGCAGCTGTGTAGGAAGTTTTCATCTGAAAACAGAGCAACATCAGCTTTAATCATGAGTTGTTCTTCAGTGTTGGAGTCAGTGGGGGGCTCGACAGTAGCTAATGGTTGAACCATTTCTGCTTGAATCTGATTCCTGGTCTGAACGCCTCTTTGTAGACTGCCAATCACCGAGTCTGTGGGATGATCTTCAATCCATCTTCTTCTTCTTTGCATGTCCTCTTCAGTGATAATCATCTGGTCCATCCTTTGACTAGAAGGAGGTGTTGTTACTGAAGGGTTGTGTTGAAATGGATTGAATTCTTCTTCAGTCTGAGGGACTATACTTGTTCCCCCTTGATTGTTGGCTCTTACATATTCAGTTTGATGAATTTCCTGCAAATTAGCTTCATCTGAACTGGCCATTATGGTGTTAGTAGTAACAGTTATAGGAATATTGACTAGGTTAGGACTGTTACTCCCTGAAATTGGTGATGAAATCTCAGTGGTGAGATTTTCAGTGAATGACTGTACTTCAGGTTGAATTTGAACGTCAAATAGTTCTTCAGATTGGATATCTTCTTCTTCTATAGGTATCTCATGGATGAGATTTTCAGGTTCAGTGAGTGAAGAAGATTCTGTTTCAGGCTCTGGAGTCCTATCTTCAGTAGACCCCTTTTCTGTTTCCAATCTGATGTTTGTATCTTCAGTAGGAGTATTTTCTTCATAATCATCTTCTGGACTCCAGATGAGAATCTCCTTTGGACGTTGGACTGAAGGTTGTAAGTTCAGATTCTGAAGTCTCTCAGTAATGACTTCTACTTGTTTCAACCTGTACTCAAAAGTAGATTCATCAAACATAACATGAGGTGTCATTTCCACTACAAGGCTTTGCTTATTAAAAACTCTATAGGCTGCACTCTCCTCTGAGTAACCAAGGAAGAATCATGGATCTGCTTTGCCATCAAAAGTTTTTAATTGTGTTTTGCCATTGTTGTGAATATAACACTTACAACCAAAAGCACGAAAATACTTAAGAGTAGGCTTCCTGTTGTTCCATAGCTCGTACGGAGTTTTGCCTTGGCGCTTGGTAAGGAGTGATCTATTTTGGGTGTGGCAAGCTGTGTTGATGGCTTCAGCCCAGAATTTCTTAGGAATTCCTGAATTGTGGAGCATCGTTCTTGCAGCTTCCTTCAGTGATTTGTTCCTTCTTTCAGCAACGCCATTTTGTTGTGGAGTTCTTGCGGCTGAAGTTTGATGTTCAATCCCCAGTTGTGCACAAAAATCTGAAATCTTGGCGTTGAGGAATTCAGTTCCTCTGTCAGTGCGTATGGTGATGACATTTGTTGACTTCTGGTTCTTCAGCTTTGTTAGCAGTTCAGGTATACGCTCCATAGTTTCATTCTTCTTTCTTAGAAACACTGTCCATGTAAAACGAGAAAAATCATCAGTAATAACAAGACAGTATTTCCTACCATTTACACTGAGTGGAGTCACAGGTCCAAAAAGGTCCATGTGTAAGAGTTGAAGAATCTTCTCAGTGGATGGAGTCTCTTTGCTCTTGAATGAGGCTTTAATCTGCTTTCCACTTTGGCATGATCCACAAATATGGTCTTTGTCGAAGATTAAGTTAGGCATCCCTCGAACAAGGCTGTGTCTTGCAAGCCTATTGATAGTCTTGAAGTTCAGATGACCTAGCCTGTTGTGCCATAACCAGCTCTGTTCTGAAATGCTCTTTGAGACCAGGCATGTTTCAGGGGAGGAGGCTTTCCAGTCAGCAGCGTAAATATTTCCCACCCTGAATCCTTTCATTACAGTGGTCTCATCAGTGAGCTTGTTGATCCTGCACTCATCAGAACTAAAAACAACATTAAAACCTTTATCACACAACTGACTTACTGAAAGTAAGTTGTGCTTCAGGCCAGAGACATAGGAAACATCAGTAATTGAAACATTCCCTATAATGAGAGTACCATACCCTTTAGTGAAACCCTTAGAGTTATCACCAAAGGTTACCTGAGGACCATCTTTCTCAGTATAATTGGAGAGGGCTTCTTTCTGAAATGTCATGTGCCTTGAGCATCCACTGTCTATGATCCAGCTGGACTGCTCCTTTCGTGCACCTCTCCTTGGTCCTGAGTCCTGCAATTACTGAGTCTTAGGATCCAGCTTGACACTCGATCCAGCTTCAGTATGCATGACATGTTTAGGCACCCAGTGTTGCCTTATGATGCGTGTGTTTGATGCAACTTTTGTTTTCTTCTGAGACTCAGATTTCTCAGTTTTCTTCTTTGGAGCATATTTCATGTTCACTTCAGGCTTAGATCTTGCCTTGAAGTTTGCATGAGCATGTGATTTAGTCCATTGTCTTTCAGTTTGCACTGAATGTCTTGGTGCATAATGATGGACTGAGGGAGTAAAGAACTTATGGGTTCTTTTGGAGAAATCAGAGTGATATGAACTAGGTGATGAATTCCTATGTTCATATCTATTGGAATATGATTCCCATCGTTGAGTTCTATGTCTCCTTGAGTCATAGCTTTTGGAACTAGAACCGTTTGATGAACAAGTGCAATGTGAGCACCTTGTTCCTTGGTAATGAGGTTCAGGAAACTGAGGTTGCCTTTGAGTCATAGGCTGTTTGTGTACCTTAGGCTTGTCAGTTGCCTTAGGTCTTTCAGTAGTCCTTGCTTTTGGTTTTTCAGTAACCTTCGGCTTATCAGTTGCCTTAGGTTTTCTGAAAACCTTCTCTTCAGAAATAACTTGCTTTCTGAAAACCTGCTTTGGTTTTTCAGTAGCAGATTGATTTCTTTCAGTGGCAATATGTTTCTTTACCATAGGTTGTTTTTCAGTGACTGGCTTCTTCCCTTGGGATTTAGAAGTAGTCTCAGTGATGATCATATCACTCTCTTTTCGATCAGGTCCTTTAACAAAGGATATGATAGTTACAGGTTTCTCTGGTGCCTTCAGGAAAGGCACAGTTGACTTATCCTGGTTAAAACCAAGCCCTTTTCGTTGAGATTGTTGAGATGAACTCAACAGAAGATTTGTGTAACCTGATTTAGTCCAAGTTTCAACCTTTCCTTTGTAATATTCTATCCTTTCAGATAGAAGGTCAATGCGCTCAGTCATCTCACTTATTTGAGATCTTTGAAAAACAATCTCGTCATTCTTTGTTGCAAGTTCAGAGTTCAGGTTAGAGATAGATATCTCCTGTTCCTGATTTTTAAGAGTTGTGTCATTGAGTTCCTTGCAAACTCTTTCAACGAGTTCATCCTTTCGAATGTCATTTGGTATGTTCTGAAGTGATTTTTCAGTACTTTGAGCCAACTTGGATGTTAGCTTCTCATTCTCATTTCTGGTAATCAAAAATATGGCCTGAAGATTGTGAAAATCTTTAGCCAAGATTTCATACTCCTCTTGAGTAATCTTGTCTTCAGTTTCAATGATCTCATCAGTATTGATCACTTCAGTTAATGAGTGAGACTCAGTATGCGGTGATGAGAATGATGTGGATTTGAAAGAAGATGAATCAATTTCACCATTAGGTAGGATATGAGCATATATTACCTGGGGTGAAGAGTCAGAATAGTTGCCCATCAAGCAGAACTCTTCTATGACTTCTTCATCCTCAATGGCCATCAAGCCCAAGTCTTCATCATCTGATGAATCTGAGAAGTGCTTTTCATGTACAATCATAGCTGGTGAGTTGAGTTGATCAATGTCATCTTCAGCAAGCATGGCTTTCCTTTCTGCAATCCTCTGATCTCTCTTTTGCCTGAGTTCTTCCCTTTCCTTTTTACTGAGATCTGGGCAGTCAGGTTTGAAGTGATCAGGTGACCCACATTCGTAGCAAACTCCTTTGCTGTACTGGGGTCGTTCAGGCCTTGACTGTGTGCCAGTCGTGTCCTGATTGGATGCAGGCGTAGAAGTTGAGGTTGTGCCTTCAGTGGTCGATGGTTTAGGCCATCTTGTTTTGTTGTCTCTGTACATTCTTCTGTAACGGCCATTCTTTAAATCTGCACGTTCGAAACGTTTGGCCATTAGAACATACTGTTCCATGAGTTCAGCCTTCGACATACCTTCGAGGTCGAGTCCTTCAGATTTGGATTCTTTGGCTGGACTCTTGTCTGCTTTGAAAGCAACAACGTCTTGAGTGGATGTGGGGACAATCTCTTTGGAAGGATTTGTGATTTCCAAAATCCTTTGTCTTGTCTCGTGGCTCTTCAGTATACTGAAGATAGCAGTTGTGGTGAGTGAGTTGAAGTCTGAACGCCCGTTGATCTGGATCTGATATGGCAACCAGTCTTCACGTCGAAGACACCATACAATCTTCAGATTGATCTCGCGTTGTGTGTATTTGTTAGGATTCAGAGCTTTTACTGAAGTAAGGATTTGCATGATCCTCAGTTCCAGCTCGTTTATTGATTCTCCTGGCATCTGCAAGAAGGAATCAAACTTTTGGCATTCAAGGGTTAGTTTATTTTCCTTGATTTCCTCCGAACCTGCACACATTTGCTCTAATGTGTTCCACATTTCCTGAGCGGTTTCACAATGTTGTATGTGAACGAGCATGGGTCGTTCTAAGGTTCCTGAAATGATATGTTTGGCATAATCATCCAGTCCAGCGATCTTCTTCTCATCACTGGTATACTCGTGCATGGGCTTCTTCACAGCACCTTCAGTAGCTCCTTCAGCTGTGGTCTGTGGATACTTCACGAGTATCACCATTGGTCCGGTGGTTATCACTTCCCACATCATGACGTGATGTGCCTTCAGGAATGAAGACACCCTGCAAGAGAAACACTAAAAGAAAGCAAAAGAAGCAATAAAAAGAAATAACAAAAAGGAAACAACCCGGATAAGAAAGAAAAACCAAAAGAAAAGAAAAGAAAAGAAGCGTACTAAACAGCAGTGAGAAGTCACTGCTGATCCGGCGGCGGTGGTGGAGTGTCATAAAGGGCCCAGTTCGACCACTGGGCATTAAGCTCTGCCATCTGGCGGTTGTTCTCCAAGATCTGCTGATACTGGAGGGCCGACTGCTCCTGAGATAGTCTCCATAGACGGGCTTGCTCAGTCATCAAATCATGTGTAGCAGTCGTCCTCTCCTCAATGCGCTCCTGACTCCGAAGCATGGAGGAGCTGAAGTCTCTAAAGTCCTGGTAGAAGGACTGCGACTCGTGAGCGTGGGCCCCAAAGTCCTGTGAGAAACTGGTGAAATCCTGCCGGAAAGAGCTGAAGTCGGACCGAAGAGCGCCGAGTTCTGTGCTCAAAGACTGAAACTGCGACGTGAGGTGATCAACACCACTAGAAGAAGAAGAACCAGCTCCAAAGTGATGCTGGCCGGCGCCTGTCGGATAAGAGGAAGGCCCGGATGTATAGGCATCCTGCATAGGGGCGTCCTCATAAGCCGCTTCCTCAGCCTCTCGGTCAGCTGCCCCCTCGGCATCTCCAACATCAGGTACATTGGCAGCTAAGGCAGCCAACTCGTTAGTGTGGTGCTTAAGTTCGTGCAGGAAAATATTCTTTGTAGGTTTGGATTTCCACGAGCTATCATTAGCGATGGTGGAAAACACTTCTGCAATAAACTTTTCGAAAAACTTATGAGGAAGAATGGGATCACACACAAGATTGCGACTGCCTATCATCCACAAACGTCAGGCCAAGCCGAGACGAGCAACAAGCAAGTCAAGAACATCTTGGAGAAGACCGTGCAGCCATCTAGGAAGGATTGGGCGATTAAGTTGAATAATGCGTTGTGGGCATATCGCACGGCTTACAAAAATGTGTTGGGGATGAGTCCGTACCGTCTAGTGTATGGCAAGGCGTGCCACCTTCCGGTAGAAGTTGAGCACAAAGCCTATTGGGCGATCAAGGCCTCCAATTTTGATTTGCACAAGGCGATGGAGCGTCGTTCTCTCCAAATGTCGGAGTTGGATGAATTGCGGAACGAGGCATATGAAAACGCCAAGATTTACAAGGACAAGGTAAAGGCGATTCATGACCGGAGGATTGCGCATAAGGATTTGAAGCCCGGTATGAAGGTGCTACTATTTAATTCTCGATTAAAGCTGTTTCCCGGAAAATTGAAGTCTAGATGGAGCGGTCCGTTCGTTGTAAAGGACATAAAACCATATGGTGCAATTGAACTTGCCAAGGAAGGAGATGATGATTCGTTTGTTGTGAACGGGCAGAGAGTGAAACCATACATCGAGGGTTGGCCTACAAATTTCACGGTGGAGTCGACACCGTTCGAAGATCCACCCTCCAATTGATCACATATTTCCATCGAGCTCATGACGTTAAACAAGCAGTTTTTATTTCTTTTGTTTTTGTTTTTGTTTTTGTTTTGTTAGTTTCGTTCCTTTATTTGGTTCTTATCGGGTGAAAAGCGCTGATCAAATCGATTTTCGTATTGCAGGAAAAGCGGGCGAAACCAAAATATGTCACCCAAAACAGAACCCATCCAGCGCAAGGGGCTAGCGGTCGCTAGGCCCCAGCGAGCGCTAGCTTTAAGTTCTGCCCGAATCCAGCATAAGGGGCCAGCGCTCGCTACCCCCCAGCGAGCGCTAGCCCCATTCCCTGCCTTCTACTCAGCGCGCAAGGGTAGCGCTCGCTACCCCCCCAGCGAGCGCTACCCCTGATATCTGCCCAACTTTTAAACCCGCTAGGGTAGCGGTCGCTACCCCCCCAGCGACCGCTACCCACCCTCGCTGCCTGCTATATTTTCTTCTTCCCCTTCTTTCTCCCTCACTTTTCTTTTTACTCACGCGACGCAGCAGCCACAACCTTCTTCCTCTCCAGATTTTCCACAACAATTCCCCCCAATCTACACTAAATCCTTCAATATTCTTCCTTCTCAGCCAATTCCTCCATAAATCTTCATCCTTTCTCTCTCTCTCTCTCTCTCATATTCTCCACCCTTCTCCTACCTCCCAAATATCAAATCCCTAAATTCCCAATTTCCCCCAATTTCTTAAACCCTAGTTCTTCCCCTTCCCCTCAATTCACCCTTTTCCTTCCAATTCCGGCCACACCCTCTTAATCCCGCTACACCACTGTTCCACCACCGACCTCAGCCCCCTTCCGACGACTTTCCGGCGAATCCCCGGCAACGGCGCCAAAATTTGTTTCACTCAAATAAGTACGTGGCGTTGTTGAGTCCAGACCCACTGTCCGAATAAGGGATCAGTATTGGGCACGAGGAATGTTTCCAGCCGATATACTTATTTCACTCAAATATATCCTTAAGTACGTGGCGTTGTTGAGTCCAGACCCACTGTCCGAATAAGGGATCAGTATTGGGCACGAGGAATGTTTCCAGCCGATATACTTAAAGGAATGTGTCGTGCTTAATGAACTATATTACTCGCAATTTGGACGAGATCATTGTTAATAGTGTAATTAAGCATAACCCAAATCGTACTCTCAAGGAAGGCTAAACAGGGCTTCATTCACGTTGAAGAACAGAAAAGCAGTAAAAGAATGGGGGTTTGGTTTTCTAACTAGGCGAATTAAAATAAAGAATTTAAAATACGAATTACCTAGGCAAAAATTAAGAAAGCAATTAAATTCTAAATCTAAGAACGAAGAATTAAAGAGACTGAATCTAAACATGCCTTGAATTGATTGAAGAACATGATTGAAAGATTTAAATTACTGAATTGAAAATTAAATAATAATAAGGCAGAAAGGAAATAAATCATAAAGCGATAAAGAAAGCAATTAAAGAACTCACTGATTGAACGGAAAAATACTGCATTAAAATACTCCGGGTTTGAATCACGAATGAATCCACAACTGAATTAAAGAAGAACGAGAAATAAAATCTAGACTAAGTGTTTTCTCTCGTGGTCTAAACCCTAGACTAGAAAATAAAAACGTGAAGTAAAACTGGTAGAAGAGTGTCCATCTGAAAATCACGCGGAGGATGTTTAAATAGGAGAATGGATCGCGCCAGGGTAGCGCTCGCTAGGGGGTAGCGAGCGCTAACCCACAGTTCTGTCTTGGAAAAATTGCGCTGGGCCAGCGGTCGCTGGGGGGTAGCGACCGCTGGCCCCAAGCTCTGTCCAACATGCAGCGCTCGCTAGGGGGCTAGCGACCGCTAGCCCCCAGCTCTGTCCCTCCTCCGTGGCTCAGGCCAGCGAGCGCTGGGGCCTAGCGGTCGCTAGGCCCCCGCTCTGTTCCTTTTCTTGCGATGATCCATTTCTTTCTTCCTTTTTTTTCGTCTCGTTTCTCCTCTCGAGCCTTGTTAACTCCTTTATATCGATCTTCACCTACAATGTAGCAAATAACATACCCAAGTATCAACTTGATCGACAATATCAATCAATACTAATCCGAATTACGAGAGAAACTCGACCAAAAATAGATAAAACAACACCCTGTACTTCCAGTACTCATAATCTTCGATTGAGAACATAGGTAATCTTGTGGAAGTTTCCATGGTAGACGTTAGAAGAAATGCAAGTGAGTTTTCTGAAAGATCAGTTTAAAAACCGTTGGGTCTTAGAAACAGTGGTAGTTAAACACACTGCTCTGATACCACTTGTTGGTCCCGAAACGAGTGAAACTGAGTGTATGGGGGGGGAATACACCAGTCAATTTTTGTCAGTTAAAACTTTGTGTCT
>JAPKLX010000073.1:388725-459981 GCA_026898415.1 Leonotis leonurus
GAGGTATTGGGATCTGAATCAAAACACTTATAAATATTTCCCAACACTTTTACAATCTTTTTTTTGGCTATTTTGTATAATCACTCAATTATATACTACTACTCATTAATAAAAATATTCCCTACAAGTTTGTTTCACATCTAACTTTTCAGATACCACATTTAAATTTTCATATATATATATATATATATATATAGTCAACTATACTTTGTAAGCTAGCTTTAGTTTAATGTACTTTTTTTTAGTTTAATGTACTTTTTCAAGGGTTTATTGCACCAAATTAAGCAATTTGCCATACGATATTTTTTAATATAGTTTTTAAAAGCAAATTTTAACTATATACCACACATGATCCACAAGTATCTCAATATCTTATAATTGACATTATTTAGCAAAACTTGAAGCCAAATTGTTGGGAAATATTTATAAGTGTTTTGATTCAAATCTCAATACCTCCCCTGAAAGATGTAATAAGTCCAAAACTGAAATCTCTAGTGTTTTGTCTAAGAACTCAAATGTTAGGGAGTTCTATTTTTCAGGTACACTGAAGGACAAACACCAATGAAGATTCAAGACTATACCAAAACTGAAGGACCACTCTACTGAAGGCAGTCCTGAAGTTTTGAAGTTGAAGTTAGAAGCTGAAGTCATATTGTCACTGAAGTTTACATCTGAAGCCCTGCACTGAAGTCTCATTCTGAAGTTTCCACTGAATGATAGTCTATTTTATAGGACTTACCACTTATAGCAAAAATCTCAGTAGGTGAAACACAATCTTGTTGCAGATACCAAAAATGGAAAAAAGGACGAAGACTCCAATGGGAAGAATTCAAATGATAGTCTTTCTCACAACGGATACATCCTATGAGAGACATATAAATACCCCACTGCTTCAAACGCTTCAACCACTGGTTACCCATTCTTTACAACTCGCTATCGCTATTTTTACTCTCAACATTCAAGCTTTCAGGCTATCTGTTTAGAACACTCAAGCTTTCAGATTTCATTCTCTAGTGTTCATAGCGATCCTTTTGTAACCGAAGAATAGTCTTAGCATTAGATTAAGTTCTAAGCTAGAAGTGATCAAATTTATTGTCTATCTAACCCTTCGTGGTTGATCACTGTAAGATTATTATTTCTCCATTAACTTGGAAACCCTCGACTAACATCGAGTACTCGTGGACGTAGGAGTTTTTATCTCCGAGCCACTCAAACCAAATCATGTCTCTCTTTCATTTACCTTCAGTATTTATCATTCATTGATTATCATACTTTGAATACTGATTAATTGAAAAGAGAAAGATTGCATTAAATTTTCTGAACAAACGAGTATGATTTAAAACCACCACATTCCGCACAACACTTAAGATATTAGTCCACCAGTCAAACACTAAGTGTAGACTGAAGGATTGATATTTAAAGTTTTCAAATCTTACTGAAGTCCCTCTCTTCAGTACAGGAGCTCACTCAAAGTTTTAACTTGAAAAAATTATTAACTCGTGTATCCCCCATACACTCAGTATACTCGTTTCGGGACCAACACAAACAAGCCCATTGTTGGAAAATATATATGAAGGTTTTGATTCATGTTCCAAAATCTCTCTTCAAAAATTGTCTAAACTCAGAAACCTCAGGTTTAGTTTTAGTCTTAGTTTTAAATGAACTTGTATGTTAAAAAATTCAATTTACAAATATATCCAAAACTGGAGACACCCAAATTGAATATTAGAGAAGCATAACGTGAAGGATAAATATTTCATACCTAAGGACATCATATTTTAGCTATAATGAAAAGATAAGAAAGTTAGAAATTGTGTTAAGTGAACTTCACAAGATTTGGAGTCAACTCAGACCGAAGCCCAAAGCGAAACAAGCCCATGGTTGGAAAATATTTATAAGCTCTACAGCAATTTGTTGTACAGAAATATTCTTTTGCATTAAGTAACATTAAGAGAAAATTTATGAAAAAAACAAGTATTATTTGTATTTTATAAGTCGGTATTTTTTTTGTTTTAAATTTGAAAGTGAGTAGTTTAGAGATTGGCTCATTATACAATTTTAATATTATTCACATGTCTTCACTCTAACACCTTTGTTTTATGTTTTAAAAATAAGTATTAATCCAAAATGAAGCAAATTGTTATTCATGCCTGATAATTGGTTGTTATCGAGTGGATATGATAATACTTTGTTAATAGTATATTCGACTCAAACACAAACCTTACCCAAAGTAACCAAATTTGATCACAACATGAACATAAATTTTACTCGATTTTGTTTTGGTTCACCATAAACGCCTATGACCAACATAACTACAACTCAATTTGATACAAAATGATGAATTATACATAACTAAAATGATGAAAAAAAAATAGTAAATTAAATAAGTATATTTAAAATATAACAATAATAAATCAAATAATATCCTTAATGATATATTAAATAATGTATTTAATAAAATAACCTCATTTATTATACATTTGGGTTACTTGAACGGAACTCGAACTCAAACCCACCCTGACTTACGCGAATTTGATTGCATTTATGTATTTAATGTGTTGCTGATTCGATTCACGTATGTTGTTGATAAATAATTTAAATGTCCTCTAAACGATAAATAAATTTGCAGATGGAAGTTATCCACATTACTTCTTAGCTAGCTAGAAAGACAGTTTGAATTAATGAAGTTAACCTAGCTTCTATGTATATCTTCTTTTAATTATAGTAGATAATATTAATTTGTGTACTTGGTTGATGCTTTACTTTTTTTACTTTCATTTTTATATGCTAATATATAGTAAATTACTCATTTCCAAACTTAAAATCCAAGTAATATGACTTAAAAGAAATTCAAATGCTATTCACTTTTATGAATATGACAATTGTTCGAAAATTTATAATGTTGATTAATTAGGTTCCAAACTGATTTGATAAGGAGCCAAACTTTAAGGTACAGTTTTGAAAGTCCAAAAGAAAAGTCTGTCTCAAGATTCAATCTTGAATTTTTCGCTGAAAGCTACATCCTGAAGGATTAGTTTTGAAAATTTGTTTTAAAGTTCGGTCTTGATTAATATATGTCCTGAAGGTCCAATCGGAAGGCCAACACCTATTTTAGAAAAAGGATGAACACTTCCAATGGAGTTCTAATTAAATTTTCCTATTGTTTAAGTTAGAGTTGTTAGAATTTTCACGTGTACTTTAAACCAAACACTTATTATATATCTGGAACTAAGAAATCAAGAAGGTTAACCTCAGGCTTTGTACTCGCTGTAAAGGCTTGCTTAATTGGAAGAAGTCTCAAATTCAATTAGAAACATTTAATTCAAATCGAGAACGTGGACGATATGAGGTTTTAACTCCGAACCACACATTTATTTTCTCGCGTTCCTTCGTGTTATTGTCTTTATTTTTGCACATCATTCATGAATATTTACTCTGACTGAACCCCTAATATTGATTGTGAGAAAACTCAAAGGTTCATTTTGATTTAGTTTTATGTAAGAATGCATTTATAAAACCACCAACTTTCGTACCTAGTGTCTTATATACTCGTTTCAAGACCAACAACATATCTTACCCTTTTGAGTTATGTACATGAAATTGTTAGAAAATATAACTTGTTGATTTTGTGTTAGTACATTCTAATTTGTAAGAGATCAATAAATTATATCATTCTTACAAAGATCTCAAAAGAATTTGAATAATATGTTTTTTGTTATTTTTTCCGCACAATATTAGGTTTCGGGTGTGGCATATATTTGTTTTATTCTCTTTGACTAACACATGTTATTGATATTATTTTATGAGTTAGTTGGTGTTGGCTCACTACCAAAAAAAAATAGCAATCAAACTTTATGTTATATGAAATTTCTTTATTAAAAATGTTAGTATCATATTTGTAACGAATTTATTCGTTGTACTATCGATGGTTATTAAAAACATTTAACAACGGAATATATTATGTTACTATATAACAACGGAATTTTCATTTTTAAAATGGTTTCTTCAATTTTAGTAACGGAATTGTAACAGAAAATTTCGTTACCAAATTTTAATAACGGATAATCCCATCAGTAATTCCGTTACCAAATTTTAATAACGGATAATCCCATCAGTAATTCCGTTAATAAAGTTGAACAACAATTTCATAGCAATTTCGTTGTTAATCCATTAAAATTTTAAAACGGAAAATTTTTCCGTCAGTATTCCGTTGCAATAAAATGCATTTTTTTGTAGTGGCATTTTTTCGGGAATCAAGTATTTTGGGTAATATTTAATACCATACCAAGTTCAGGTACTTGAATATCTAGTTTTCGAGTTTTTAGGTCGAGATCGAGTTATTATTTATTAGGATTTTCAATTTTGGATAATATTCGATTTTCGAACGTGTATTATCCGAAACTCGAATTTTTTATTTATATTTATTAGTTATAGAATATTATATTTAAATTTTATAATTTAAAATATATTAATATCCAAATTTTACAACCCAAAAATATGAATAATTTCAATTAAATCAAATAAAGTTTGGTGATTCAAACACCCAAAATTTTAGATATTGAAAATTTAGAATTTTTTAATTCGGATTGAAAATTTAAAATAGGGTACCCACCTACCAGAATAGACACCCCTACCCAAGATAATGGATAGAGGTCCTCATAAAGAAAATTGATATTGGATTAAGATCAAGTTCTTATCTCATGTACCACATTTGTTTTTTTTAAATCTATTTTACTTTATTTCTTTCGACTATAACTTTATATTATAGTTTTAGTTTATAAATATAATTTTTTTTCAAGGGTGGTTTATTGCACTGAATTAATGCACATGATATTTACTTTTTTCAATTTCATTTTTCGAAACGAATACTAATTATAAGTCATGTTCTGAATTTAATTTACTTTTTGACAGTCAATGATAAGTTGTATCAGCAGTTTTAGCCATTAATAGGGGTGTCAACCGATCCAATAATGGCTAACTGTAACGGTTTAACCGGTTCTAAAATCATAAAAGTAATTATTCATAATACCGAAGACTTGATTTGCCGGTTCTACCATTTAACTGGTTTATGACCAGTTCGATACCAATTAACTAGTATAATCGGTTAAGGATCAATTTTGTTATATCTTTTTATAATTTTTTTCTTAGTTTTATATTTTAAAATATTAATTTAAGTCAACAATTATAACATAAATATTTTTCTAATAATAGTTTAATATAAATATATCTAAATATAATCCGACAAATATTTTATAAAATGTATAATTGATTGTAAATATATAAGCTAACCACAATTTATGTTATTGCACGTGAATTTTAAATTGACTCGTAATACATGAACTATCATTTTTTCGCAATTGAATACATCGGACTACATTTTAGATAAAATCATACATAAGTTGATCCGATTACACACGTGGGGTAAGTACAGAGGAAGGTTTTATTGGTTTTGACAAATCGGGCTATATCAATCTCACCTCCACGCGTGTAATCGGATCCACGTATGCATGATTTTGATTTGAAACGCACTAGAAGCTGGCACAAGAGATCTGAAGGATCTTCCAGGTTGTCCCCAATAGTTGAAAGTTGATTTGAGATTTTTAAACTTTTAAGACAAGGATAACTGATAGACATTGTAGATAATGAGTGGGCAGCAATTTTGTATTCACACATTATTTATAGACATATATACCATCGTTTGCTTTCATGGTGAAAAATGAATTGACAAAAGAGAGAGTGCATCATGAAGTAAAAGAGAAGGCCATATACTTAACCAGCTAGTTAATACACATTCCAGATTTTAAGGAAATGCACATCAGAATCCTACAAGACACCAAGCAGCACTTCCATAATTAAGCAAGCACAAATACAGTTACAAGTAGCAGCTGCTTAAGTTTATGACCGTATCCAAAGTCGCATCATCGAACAAATGCATCAGATATAGAGTTGAGAGCTCCAATTCATAAGTTAATTGTCTGCAAAACTGTAGTCTGCAAAATTGATGAGAGTAATAATACCTTGAGCATTGCGTATGCAGATAGACGAAGCCATAACAGTCACGCCCTAACTTCTACACCTTCCTTGAGTAGGTGCTCTTTCACGGCTTGGATGGGAACCTGCAACAAATGAAATAAAATAAGGCACCTAACTAAATGATGGGAATAAAAACAAGTAATTTCTAGTTAGCTTTTCCCGTCTGTGTTGTCTAATAATGTAAACAAACAAAGCTACTCGCGAGCTATTCGAAGCTAGACTCGAAAAAAACTCATTCAGAACTCAGCTAGATAATACGAGCCAGAAGATACTCATACTCAGCTCCTCTTTTGTGAAAATCATTTGAGGCTTACGCCTTGAGGCTCGCCTCAAAACGCCTTGGCCGGAAAAAGCCTCAAGGCTTAAGCCTCAGTGACTTAGATTGAGGCGGGCGCGTCCTTTATGTGAGGCTTACGCCTCGTCACCACCGCCTCAAGGCGTTTTGAGGCAATAAACTTCAATTAGAAAAATTAATTCCTATTTGAGTTGATTTTTTTGGGCTTGTAAATTTTAAAACACAACTTTCAATTAAAGTTAAAAGAACAACCCATATTTATTTCTCATCATAAGTTGTAACATTAAAAGATCGAAATAAAATAAGTAGAAAACAAAAGGAAAACACTCAAGTCAGACACATTCCACATATATTCTTCCGGTCCCCCGCTGTTGTACTAGCGGCTGCCAGATCTTATATTATTTGGTAATCGATTTATCATTTTTCTTTATTATTTAACTCCATAATTATCTTAAATTACTTCTTTTTTGTTGTCTATCAAAAACGTACTTTACAAACTAGATTACTAGATAATGTAATTTTTGAGAACTCAATGGGTGAAATATAAAATTTTAAGAATGTTGTCAGTGTTGATGAGGAGGATGATTACGAGTGAGGGAGTGATAACTTTGATGTATTTAAATTAAAACAATATTAAGATTTAAGATTAAATTAATCATATGCGTTTTTAATTTGATGTTTTAAACTCCTAAGACTATTAAATTTGATGTTTTGTTTTTTATTTCTCAATTTTAAATATTTGTTCTTTTAAAAAAGTTTTCTTTATCTTAAGTTTGAGACTTACGCCTCGCCTCATTTAGGCAAAACGCCTTAACTACGCCTTAAGCTTTTGACAACATTGCTTAGCTCTTTGAGTTTGCAAACATGTTCGAATTCGTTTGATCACAAGCAAGTTATCCGAGCATGTCCGCAAGCCTTAATCGAGCATTCAATCAAGTCAGAGCAGAAGTTTGGATGCATTACAATGATACCAAAACTAAATCTTCTTTTAACGAGCTCAAGTTGAAAACCATTAGTATATATATCAAGTGAGTCGAGCTTGTTCAAGAACAATATTGTTAAGTAAAGCACGGACCGAGCTCGAAATTGATAGTTAGATGGCGAGCCGAGCTCAATCAATATATCAAAAACTCGAGTCGATCTTGACCCTAATTTTTAAATGAGCCGAACTTTAGTTGGTTAGTATTTACTCATTTACAACCCTAATGTTGTCTACTTTTTTCTACAAAACACTCCACGACTGTATCCTAGTGTAATAGCCTAAAATATGTAGAGACACTTGATTTCCAAATAGAATGAATTGAATAGGAGCCGAGCAGCTAATGTTCAAAGGTGACAATACGTGAGATGAAATATTTTAGATAGAAAAAATTCCTTGCTTTTCTTAATATTTACCTCCTTCCTGTGGAAAATGCCAGCAGCGAGGGCAGCAGATGCATTTGTTTTGGAGAAAACTTCTGAAAAATGTTCAGCTGACCCCGCACCACTGCTTGCTATCACCGGAATACTAACAGCATCCGAGATCAGCTTTATTAGATCTATATCAAATCCTTGACCTTGACCTGGCCAGAAAGAAACCACATAAATTATTCTGAAGTTATTAAGTGTTCTAGAATATATATACAGTTGCAAAAAACTAAACAAATTATCTGCCTAACAGAAAATAATAAAACTATTTCCATATCAAAATGAGATGTCTAAAACTATTTCCACATCAAAACGGGACATCTAAAGCAAATAAAGAGTCTTCGATTCACCATTTCTTTTTCGCCACGCTAAGAGAATGAGATAAATCCATACTAGAAATAAAGAGCATTTAAGCAGAGAATTCATCAACCCAATATTAACACTTCTCGAAGGTGAAACATAATAATCAATCATATTCATACCATCACAGTCGATGCAATTTAAGAGTATTTCTCCAGCTCCTAGTTCTTCCACAACTTTTGCAAGCTCGTATGCACCAATGGATCGACCTTCTCGCCCACCATTTACCTACAAAACATCAGCAAAAGGTTTCCAATAATTTACGAAGACAAACAGATGCTGTGTTCAGATAGTGTCTCCATATAAGAATACAAGTATACTTAGGTCTAAGGAAATTAAATTTCCTATGCCTTCATATCCCCGAACCCAGAGAAGAAGATGAAGATATTGTGCAAAAGAGAGAAAAGTAACAACCGCCACAAGCATACAAGCATGGTCAGGATAAGATAGCAGGATTAGGAGACATAAGTAAAAAAGACAGAAAGCAACTAATGAAATGTCAGGTGGCTCAGGTCTAGCTTTTGCATGCATCATCCTACTATGTTGTATTAAAAGGAAACATGATATTATTCGATGCAAAAGTTCCAAGTAACTTGGTGAGATTGTATACTAGAGTTCTCTGTGTATTAACTAAAACTAAATATAAATCATTGACCTATAAGAATTAAAGCAATAAAAATAATATTTAAGCAATGAATATTCTCTCATTTAAGCATTTTTTATTTCATGTTATTAATTCTTTAATCTTTTAATTTATTGGTTATAACCATTGCAACAAATCAGAACTATTAAAGCAATAAAAAATTATAGTTATCATACAAAAGTATATTTAATTTTCATATCTTTTGTGCAGTATACTTCAAGAGAAAAAAGCAATAAACAGATACTCCCTCCGTCCCACTTTACTTGTCTTACTTACCATTTTGGGGTGTCTCATCCTATTTGTCTAATTTTCTTATTGGGGTAAAAATAACATATAAAAAAATAGGCAAAAGTAATTGGTCAAACAATTAAGTCACGAAGAAAGTATTTTTTTTATGTGATTCAAAAAGTTTTTGGACAAGTAAGATGGGACAAGGGTTGGTAATAAATAAGCATTAACTATATAGACTTTGAAATTTTGAGTTTTTATTTTATTTTGTTTTGTCTTATATTGGACATGTTACTTTGATGTTTTTAGACTTTGAAATCATCAATGAACTATATAATTTATACTATATGTTTACATTGAATTAGTGTATCCCTGTACCATTGTCCAAATCTAGGATTGTGTCTTAGTATCCAAATTATTCATAAATTAAGTATTAGACCCTCGGATCCGCACCCGTATCCGATACCCATACCCATGTCCAAGTAACTTAGACACAACTTGATATATAAATTATTAAATGCAGACAAACTTAGGAAAATATGGTCCCAAACTAAACAGACAAAGATACTTACGGTGCATTGATACCAAGCAAATTGCTCCCCATTAGGACCTGAAATCAAGATAAAGAACCACTTATGAGCATGTCATATATTTTTGATATATCATATATTTTGACTCACTTTTTCGTAGCACCAGATATATGGGATAGAACATACTCAAGTTTGTTGGTTTAAATAACTAGTCTAGTTCCTACTTTAAGCATCCAATGTTGAAATGCGAGGAAAGACCTAGTCTAGCTATAAGTAGGTAAGCCCGGTTTGATAGAACAAGTGTCTAACTTGTTCATCAGGTGAGGAGCTGGCTATCTAGTTTGGAGATGGCATTGTACTCTGAAGTTTTTGGGGTATGCTTTATACTCATTATTTTACTTAGAATAGCATTCACTATTATTTGTTTGTGGAGAATTCCTGTTACACATGTCTTAAAGTCTATAATATTTCAGTTAGTACGTAGGCCCACTGGCTCATACAGTTTTTTCAGTATTTTAATGAATAAGCTGGCTGACTGTGTCTCGTTTTAATCAATAAAAAACAAGTAAGCTTCTGGTTATCACACACACATATGTAAGATTTCATAGAGCAATATTCGTAAAAGGCCAGCTTTGATTTTTTATTGACAAAGAAAAAGCAGACTGAGAACCCATTTACCTGGTTTTGATGCTCTTACTGACTTGAACTCTACATCATTAGGATTCTTCAAGTACACCCGACGAGGATCGATGCTTATAACCACAGCCTGTGTGTTATAGGTAAGGCAGGGATAACATGGTAAGAAATATTGACATGATAAGACAAAAAGGAACAAAGGAGCCTATAAGCTTGTTAGTTGATATCAGAGGACATAAAGCATAAATTATGCCAATGATAAATCTCACCTGATTTCCATATACTCTAGAAATTTGCTCTATGCTAGTCTTTCCAGTTTTTACCTAAGAAGAAACCAAAAAAATGAAGTTGGGGCAGAAGTGTGAATTCATTATGCCCGGCTGGCTCATTCAAACCAGCTAACAACACTCGGAAGATTTATGAGGATAATAGAGAGTACTTTTGCTTTTAGATACTCTTCTGCAGCATAAACTGCATCACTTCCAATAGAGATCTTATCTGCACCAGATCGGAAATATTCTGAAGCAACTTCTAAACTTGAGTAGTATCTGTCAAACATGTATTAATAAAAGCTAAGCAATAAGAGTAACAATATAACTACCGAAGTCCAACTAGGAAACTATGAGAAACAAATCTCAACCAATATAAAAGTACAATTAATTCATTAAATGTAAACTCTTCTAAGGATGTCAAGATATATGAAACTTACTGCCCATTTCCATCAGTAAAATCTCGAATACCGCCTCCAACTGTCAAGGGCACAAAAACATTTTCTGATGCATATCTCAGCACCTATAAGACAGACAAACAAAATAGTGAACATAGTCTAGAAAATTCAAAATTTAAATGACTCAACAACACATTATTTTTTAAGAAGCCCGAGGGAATAAAAAGGAGAAAACTTATTCAGCTAATCAGCTTAGGGATTAAATAATATAACATAACATACCTGCAGCATTGGTAAATCACCAAGAGGGAAGTCACGGAAGCCAGTAATATTCAAAAAGCTGACCTGAAGAAGTAAAAGATAAAACCTTATTCCTTTTTTAATATGAATCGTATTCCATATTTTACAATGCAAATTTTATTGTTCGTCTGGTTTCACTCTTTTCGTATTTCCCTAATATTCAACTCTCATTGCTTATTGAGAGTGCTATGAGTATGGAAGAATTCGTCTACTTCACTCTGACACGACATTATTCAAGGGAAGGGCATACCTCATCAGCCCCATCCTTGTAGTATTGTCCAGCAAGATCCACTGGTTTGCCAAGGTTTCTCACCTTCAGAAAAAACAATCACACTAAGTGGCAATACACATCTTGTATTATGTTAAGCCAGACTAGTTTTATTAAAAAGGCAATAACTTTCAAATCGTCAAACAAATAATGGTTAAGCATTTACTCTTCTTAGATATGGTTGACGTTATAATTGATTAACAGATTGTACAGATAACCATGGATTGTAAAAACTAAATCAAAGCATGGTGCAAGATAACAGCTATAATTACTAAAGGATGCAAGAAGGAATACATTTAGATAGGGTTATGCAGACAGACACTTGAGCTTAACTGGATAGATGCATCCTCCTGTGACTTCTTTAGCATACTAGAGATTACTAACACATTTTGTAGCAATTAGTCTTTCTATATTATTACATTGGATGGAGAGAAGAGGAAATCTTGGGTGTCTAAAACATTTTTGCTTGGCTTTATCAAAGGTCATTCATCATGAGTTTTCAAATTCAAAAGCAACATCATAAAATTGCATTTGAGTAACAGATAATATCAAGCGAAAAAGAATAATACGTCAAGCATTCATGTTAAGGTACCTCATTTTCACTTGTCTGCTCTCTTACATCATATTGATCTCCTTTAGTTACAACCAGATCACCATTGTCGTTTGCCCTCACATCAAGACATGCAATGACCTGATCAATGTGACTCAAGAGATTTACACTCATTTGTAGTAAAGGTAGGAGAAACCAACTTTGCTAAATTGGAAAGTCAAATAGCCAAAAAATGTTACAACTATTTGTCCCTGTTCAATAATATAAAATTGTGTTCATACTCATGGTCTAGAATATTGGGATTTCAAATCAAAACATTATCTTCATATACTAAGAAAGTAGTTGCTGAAAACTAGTTCTTAATATGCAAACTCAATATTTAGGTTTTCTCTCTCTTAACTTGTTAATTCAAGTAGCATCCAATTCACTGCATTGTAATTACCATGCTACTACACACTACATTACTTACCCTCTTCGCAAGTTTAGACGCCTTCCCTTTAACTGGCACCTGTCTTCACAAGAAGATATCAGTGCATTATTAGGTTTTTAAATACTTAGTACACAGAATGAAATTCTGGAATTGGTACCTTTGTAATTTCAGAGTTTGGATACAAAAACCTTCTCAGGACAGAAAGGCCAACCTCTGCAAAGACCACCACAAAAAATTAAGTTAGGAACATATTCTATCAAATGCAGACTATGAAAAAAGTTCAGTCTTATTCCATTCTATTTCCTGACATGCGTAAACATGTCCCTTTTATTTTCCATGTTTTTACAACTACCCAGAGGCTCTTACCACCACTCTTTTCAGGATGGAACTGAACTGCATGGACATTTCCCCTTCTTATGGAAGCTATAAAATCACTGCCATAGTTGCATGTCGAAGATATCCACTCTTTGTTATCATCTGACTATATAAGATTGGGAAAGACAACAGCCACTTTAAACGTAAATGACACTGGAAACGTGAAATTTGAACAAATTCATAACTTCAAGATATATTACAGGTGTTGCACGGTAAGAATGGACAAAGTAGACATGCCCGTCTCCAATATCCTCCAAAATCTGGGAGTCTTTCATAACTTTGACAGCATTCCAGCCAATATGAGGTACTCTGACACCGTTTGAGGAATCAAAACGTCCAACAACTCCAGGGATCAAACCGAGACCTTTGACTGAGACATCAGCATTTGTCATAATTTTTCTTGACATTAACAGCTATTAACTTTTCTTAAATCACCAAATGAAATTAGATGTTCAACACTTGTGCGACTCGGGAAATACTAGCGAAGGAAAAACAAAGAGTTATAGAACAAATTCACATGGAAAATTGATCTAAAAATACTATAGAAAGATGTATAATATGTTATATATAACACAAGTGCTTGAGTAACTAAAGGAGTCGAATAACTACCTGGTCCGTTTTCCTCACTAGACTCAAAAAGTAGCTGCAATCCAAGACAAATGCCAAGAAAGGGACGATCTTGTTCAATGTAAGTACAGAGTGCTTCAGCAAGTCTACAAATAGTTTCCGAATCATTCAGTTAAACAGAGATTCGACTCAATGTTAAGCTTAGCTGAGGGAAAATATCAAATTATGCTGGTGCTAATGTAATTATACCCACCAAGAGGCAATCCGCATAACATACGAATACGAAGTAACAATTTTTTCACAGTACAAGTAAAACATTAACAGCTGAGTTACAAGTAAAACATTAACAGCTGAGTTACGAACAGTAAGGTTTAAAACAGTTAAAAAAACATATTACTGCACCAAAGCATAAAAATGCAATCTAAATAACTTTACCCCTTCTTTTCCAAGACATCCATAGCAGGTGCAAATGCACCTACACCAGGGAAAATTAGCCGTTTGGCATTCAAAATATCCTCTGGCGCTTGTACCTAAGAACAACATGAAGTAGAGAAACAGTGATCAGAATAATATCATTAAAAGGGATAAGAAAGACGACGTCCTAGTTACTCAATCCTATCATGAAAGCTTCTCAATTGTCATTTATACTTTATACCATCTTCTAATTTATATATCTTTTTCTTGCATTGCAGCAGGTATACAGATAGAAAGTACAACAACAGAAAATGAAATGAAGGGAAGTTACATCTTTGATGTCGTAGCCGAGAAAGCGAATTGCATTTCTGACACTGCGCACATTTCCCGCACCGTAATCAAGCAACGTCACCACTGCCACGGATTAATCGGAAAATCGGAATACGTTAAAACGAAGAAATGGAGAAGAGAAACAGAAAATCGGAGGAAATAGGCTTCAGCAACAACAAAAAATCAAATTCGCCTCCGGCATACTCATTTATCAGAATACTAACACGTACGCGATTCCTCGACCTCAATCACGTAAATAGAGCATATATTGTATGGATATAGAGATAGAGTAGTGTATAGAGAGAAAGTACCAGAGTCATCTGCGGAGGCGCGGACTGAGAATGTTCTGGAAGGTCTGAATTTGAGGGGGTTAAATTGCAGCGAATGAAGAGAATAAGAGGAGGCGGAGTAGGACGAAGCGGATGAAGGAGCAGAGCAAAGGTGTGGAGGTGGAGAGAATGCCGCCGCCATTGGAATTGCTTTGCCGCAGTTTGTGCCACCTTCCTCTCTACCTTGCTCGTTATACTCTCTACTGCTCAAGTCAAACTGCGCCTACAGACTACAGTCAACATCACAGCCATTCTGAGCTTATTATTTTGGGCTTTAGGCCCATTCTCATTATCCCGAAAGGGGAGGCCCATTTGAGTGGCGGATAATGAAAGATTAATCACGGTCATTTTTAAAAAAAATATTAAATTTAAATTATAATGTTGCGGTTTATTGAAAATCTTGTAGATAAACCTTTTAAAAAATTAGAGGGCCTAGTATATTGCGATATGTGATTTGATCAAAATTATGATTTTACAGATTTGGAATGAGAAATTGTCATTCCAGTCAATCCAAGTGGGATGCTCTGGTTAGATCTGACATATTACTCGGTAAGAGTATCACGAAGTTCAGACTTAGAGGTGTAGCTAATACTCCCAAATCAAAAAGAGAATTTATCTATGATCGATTTTGGAACAAATAAAAAATTTCTATTTGTACAACGTACAAAAGATTTATTTATTTTGTTGTTCTAAATTACTCGAACTCGAAACATATTATCTCAAAGATTAATCTTCTATCATCACAATCATAGTTAAATTTGTGTAGAAAAATAATTAAACAAAATGGAACATTATGAATTTTTAGGAGATATGTTTATGTTAATTTAGAGACAAACAGTTAATAGAGCTCATCAAATTATAAGGATTTCGGATTCAAATATATCATTTTAAATCTTTGTGCCCCATTATTTTAATTGTATTTACTTATTTAAAAAATCAATACATTTAAAAAAAATCAATACATTCAAAAAAAAATTGCTTAGTTAACATGTTTGCTCTCTTAAACATTTTTGACAAAAATTATTTTCATTTGAAATTTTATTTATAGTTAGGGGATACACCTTATTCAATACATCTGGTTTAAATAAAGATAATAAATCATTTAGAGATTCAAATTCTACAAAATACACGTTTCATTAAAAATAATAAAAATATTTATTTATTCTACATCAACACTCAAAATTAAAATGTATCGTTAAGATTTGTGTATGACAAAAATATAAGAGAACTTTTGTGAAAATAGGATTACAAGCGACTAGAGCCGAATAGTATTTTATTTGGTTTGACTCTGATAGAGTTACTCCAACGCTAGATGTTGTTTTGTCTTTCTTCATGTACGGAGTTTGTGGTCTAAAGGAGTGCCACACTTTGAGCAGAATCAGTTGAAACTGACCAGCGAGGAAAATGAGGAGTTTGTTGAAACTGACCTAGTCAACCCGCGTATTCCGCGTGTGTCGCAACAGCACAGGCAACTAACTGCCAACTTTAGCTTCCAACTACTTCCACTATCATGCAGTTTTCCACGTTCTACTTTACCTTGGAGAAGAAGCTGGTGGCTTCTATAAATACAGAGGATTCACGTAGAGGAATGTTGTACCTTTGGAGAGAAGTTTTATAATCTCATTGGCATCTTGTGCTCTTGAGATTGTGTTTTTTCATAAGAGTAGTTGATAGGATAGCTAGAGGGATTCTACCGTCTGTAACTACTGTTTTTATTTTTTAATAAAATATTTTTAGTCGTGAGACTCGAGTGGGTTATCTTATTGAACCCACGCAGAAATACACCTGCAGTGACTCTTTCTTTCGCGTGAGTGTGTTTCCTTGGTGTTTGCACAACATAACTGAAGATAGTTATCTCTAGAGAATCATTTAGTCTGCTGCTGTGATAAGTGTTGGTACAACATGCACTTTATCAATTGAGATACACTTTCAAGTGGTATCAGAGCCTCTACTCGATATACTGAGTAAGGTTCTGGTTGGTGTCTCAATTGTAGGGTTGACATGGATCTCAACAGTGGAACTTTCAGACCACCTGTCCTTGATGGATCAAACTACTCCTACTGGAAAACCAGAATGCGGGTTCATATCAAGTCAATCGATAGGAGAGCCTGGTTGTCCGTTGAAAAAGGCTGGTCTCCTCCCAAGACCACTGATGCTCAAGGAGATGTTACTCCAACACCACCTGAGCAGTGGACGAGAGATCAAAATGATGCTGCTAATTTTGATGACAAAGCAATAAATGCAATTTATGCTTGTGTCGATGTCAACATCTTTAAGCTCATCAAAAATTATGCATGTGCTAAAGATGCTTGGGACATACTTCAAAGGCATTGTGAGGGCGACACCAGCATTAAGGAGTCTCGTTTACGTGTTCTTACCTCTAAGTTTGAAAACATGCGAATGGAGGAGGAAGAGGACATTAACGGCTACACAAAGAGGATACTAGACATTGCAAATGAGTGTCAAGATCTTGGAGACCCCTTAAGTAATAAGGTACTGGTGTCTAAAGCATTGAGAACGCTACCTTCAAGGTTTGACATGAAGGTTACTGCGTTCATGGAATCTAAAAATGTTGCTGCAACAGAATTCATGGACCTCATGAATAGTCTAAAGACATATGAGATGTGCCTGGAGGAGAGAGCACTAGCAAGCAAAAAGAAGTCTATAGCACTAATTGCTGGATCGACAAGTGAGAGCAGAATCAAGGAAATCAAAGACGTGACCTACGAGGGGGAACTTGGTTTGGAAGAAATCAAAGAAGGAGATGGCGTTGCCCTGATAACTCGAAAATTCAACTCTATGATAAGAAAGATGAATCAAGGTCAGTGTGCTCCAAAACCTAGGGAAATGGAGTCCCAACAAGGCGAGCATCAAACACCCAAAGGAAGAGAAGCTGCCCCACCCAGGAACTTTCGAAAATCCTTCTCAAGTGAAGGATTCAGGCGTGAGAAATTTGACCTCGACAAAGTACAATGCAGGGAGTACAAAGGCTTTGGTCATTTCGCAGGAGAGTGCGCCAACACACTGAGGAAACGTGGAAAATCATACTGGGTGTCATGGAGTGAAGATGAAGCTGAATTCTTCTCCAATCTTGATCGATCAAGCGATGAGGATGAAGAAAGTGAGCAAGCTGCTGCAGTAGCACAAGAAAAGACGGTGGCGATGCACACTTCATGTTTGGGGACAATCCTAGAAGGCGGAAGTGATAATCCTCTGGGGTTTGATCCTTGGACGCAGTCTTTGTCCGACATTGAAGAAGATGACATTCCTGTGCTAAATGGTAACATGTATAACATCAATCCATACTCACTGTTGGAAAATGTTTCTGCTCTTGTTTGTTCAACAGGTGAAGACAATCTCCAGGAGGAACTTAGTCACGAATGTGATGACAACACCATGTTGATAGTCCAGGAGTTACAGAAACTTTATGATGAATTACTTCAGAAATGGAGGAAACAGGCGTCACACCTGGAGTTAACCTTGAGTGAAAACTCTCGACTCAAAGATGTGTTAGCAAAGACCGAGGCCACACTAACTCAAAAGGAAATGGAGCTACACAAAATGACAACGGAACTCCAAAAGGCAGAGCTTACCATTCAGAAATGGAACACAGGAACCTACACGCTTGAAGAGATGTTGGGCAAACAGCAGTTCGGCACTAAGGGTCTTGGCTATGAAACAGGATCGAGTAGCCAACCATATCCTATACCACCGGTTGTTCCGAAACAACCTGATCCATCACCTAGTAAGGACAAAAAGAAAAAAGGTAAGGAAAGGTAATAAACGTAGAACATATATCTGTAATTACTGTCTTAATCCGGGTCATATTAAACCTTTCTGTATTAAACAATTAAAAGATGTTGAGCAAGCTAATGTGGTTTATCGACAGTCTGTACAGCATAGAAAGGTGAACCAAGCACCCAAGCAAGTTTGGGTAAGAAAAGACAAGGTAAACTGTCTTGTGGTATATACTGCACTACGGACAAGTACCACGGACTCATGGTACTTTGATAGTGGATGTTCCCGTCACATGACAGGCAACAAAGCATGTCTATCGGACTATGAGTTTTTTGATGGAGGAAATGTGTCCTTTGGAGGTGGTTCAAAAGGAAAAATCATTGGTAAAGGTGTACTTAATATATCTGGATTACCTGCCTTAAAAAATGTGTTACATGTTCAAGGTCTTGTGGCTAATTTAATTAGTATAAGTCAATTGTGTGATAACAATTTGCAGGTCAGATTCACTAAGGATGCATGTGAAGTGTACAATGACAGAAACATATATGTTGTGAAGGGGCAGCGGTCAAAGGATAATTGCTATATGAATATGACTGATGATACACGATGTTACAAAGCACAAGTAGATGATACTGTGTTGTGGCATCAACGATTAGGTCATACTAATTTTCGTAATCTTGACAGGTTGACGAAGATGGAAGCTGTACGCGGGCTACCTAAACTCAACAAGAAAGATAAGATCGTGTGTGAAGATTGTCAAAAAGGAAAGCAAGTGCATGCTCCACACCCTGTTGTGCAACATCAGGAACAACACTTTGGTACTACACGCTGCTTTGAGCTAGTACACATGGACTTAGTTGGACCTATGGAGGTCGAAAGTCTTTGAGGTAAGAGGTATGTTCTAGTAACTGTTGACGATTATTCAAGGTATACTTGGACCTTCTTTCTTAGAAACAAATCAGAGTCATTTGAAAACTTCAAAAACTTGTTTGCCCGTGTGTCTAACGTGTTTGGTGTGAGATTTGCTCGTATAAGAACAGATCATGGACGAGAATTTAAAAATGTGCAATTCACTGTGTTGTGTGAAAAGAAAGGCATCTCACAAGAGTTCTCAGCTCCAAAGACACCACAACAGAATGGGGTGGTAGAACGAAAGAATCGAACGTTGGTTGAGATGGCGCGAGTAATGTTGAGTGCGAAGAAAATCGCCAAACGCTTTTGGGCGGAGGCGGTGAATACTGCGTGTCACATCAACAACCGTGTCAACATCAGACCCGGAACGCTCAAAACTCCATATGAGATCTTGAGGGGGAGAAAACCTAACCTTCAACACTTTCATATTTTTGGGTGTGTGTGCTACATTTTAAATGACAGGGAGTATCTTACTAAGTTTGATGAAAAGAGTGATAAAGGCATATTTGTTGGATACTCTCAAAATAGTGTTGCATATAGAGTCTATAATCTGAAATTACGCACTATTCAAGAATCTATGAATGTAGTGTTTGATGATGGAGCAACATTTACAGGAACAGAAGATGCAGAAGAAGCACAGCTGGACTTTGAAAGAGCAGATCATGACGATGTCCCTGATGTTGCGACAACAACTCAAGAAACACAGCCTCAACAACCAGAGCTTGAAGAAGAGGATGTGGAATCTGAAGTCCATAGAGGAAGTGAAAGAAGGGAACCATCTGGAAGAATACGAGCAAATCATCCAACATCTCAAGTCATAGGTAACATGCAAGATGGAGTTCGCACGAGAGGTAAGCCACCCGTTAACTATAGAGAGATGGTTTGCAAGTTTACTAAGTGTGCTACACTTCTTGGGGTAAGCTGCTTTGTTTCAAAAATAGAGCCTAAAAATGTGAAAGAAGCATTAACTGATGAGTGTTGGATAAATGCCATGCATGAGGAGTTAAACCAGTTTGTTCACAATGACGTGTGGTACTTGGTTCCTAGGCCTGTTGACAGGAATGTTATAGGAACAAAGTGGATTTTCAAGAATAAAACTGATGAGCATGGAACAATCGTGCGAAACAAAGTAAGGCTGGTCGCACAAGGTTACACTCAGGTAGAGGGGATCGATTTTGATGACACTTTTGCCCCTGTTGCAAGAATAGAATCCATTCGGCTTCTTCTAGCAATAGCATGTTATCTCAACATCAGACTGTACCAAATGGATGTGAAAGCAGCATTTCTGAACGGAGAGCTAAAGGAAGAGGCCTATGTTGAACAACCGAAAGGTTTTGAAGATCCACACAAACCCGAGTATGTGTTCAAACTGAAAAAGGCTTTGTATGGTCTCAAGCAAGCCCCGAGAGCTTGGTATGAGCACCTAACAAGGTTCTTAATCACATACGGGTTTGTGCGCGGAGGTGTGGACAGAACATTGTTCATAAAAAGGGAGAACTCCAAACTACTAATTACTCAAATTTATGTTGATGACATGATTGTGGGCTCTACCTCACAAAAGTTACTTGATGATTTTGCAGGTGCTATGTCGAAGAAGTTTGAGATGAGCATGGTCGGAGAACTTGCATATTTCCTAGGGCTTCAAGTTAAACAAGGAAAAGATGGAATATTCATATCCCAGAGCAAATACGCAAAAGATATGGTTAAAAAATTCAATCTGGAAGGGAGCAAACCCATGCGTACTCCAATGGGGTCGAGTGACAAAATCTCAAAGGACGATGCTGGAGAGGATGTTGATCCAACATTGTACCGGTCAATGATAGGAAGTCTCTTATATCTTACATCTACTCGACCTGATTTAATGTATAATGTTTGTGTTTGTGCCAGGTACCAAGCAAAACCCAAGGTATCGCATCTCAAAGCCGTGAAACGGATCATCAGGTATGTTGCAGGAACATCAGATCTAAGCATTGCTTTCACCAAAGACACAAACCTATCTCTTGCAGGGTTTAGTGACTCAGATTGGGCTGGAGACCTAGATGACAGGAAGAGTACGAGTGGTGGATGTTTCTTCCTTGGAAACAACCTCATATCCTGACACAGTAAGAAACAAAATTGTGTCTCACTTTCTACGGCAAAATCCGAATACGTTGCTGTCGGTAGTTGTTGGGCTCAGCTCTTGTGGCTTAAACAAATGCTGAATGATTATGGAGTTGAGAGTAAGAGTCTAGTGGTGTATTGTGATAACATCAGTGCTATTAACATTTCTAAAAATCTTGTTCAACACTCTAGGACTAAGCACATTGATATAAGGCACCACTTTATTAGGGATCTAGTCGAGGAGGAGGTCTTAAAGCTTGAATATGTGAAAACTGAAAATCAAATTGCTGATATTTTCACAAAATCTTTGGATCATGAGAAGTTCGTCAATTTACGAAAATCTCTTGGTCTGTGTGTTCTCGCCTAACTGTGTATGGATCTGTTTGTTGCATCAGCATATATGATAACATTTTAAGGATGCAACTGTTTCTTGGGTTACTCCAGTGCTGCTATAACATCGTCTCCTGTGAACTCAGAATATTATCTCGACACGTTCCTCCGCAAAAACTTAGCATTGTGTGCCTATATATATATATACCTATCTATACAGTGTGGCAATCACCAAAGTAGTTTGGGGGGCACGGCGTTCGCTGCGACGATGCTACCTTACAAAATGGTGTAATCGCGACTGTTTTTGGAGGTTGAGACTAGGGGCACGGCGCTCGCTACGACGATGCACTCTATGTCAAAAATATCTCTGAATTCTTGTGATTCTGCACTTCTTTGCATGAAATTTCCTGATAAGTTAAGTGGATGTTGCGAGGATGTTGGGATAATATGAGAGTTGCAGTAAAGAGATAGTGAAAAAGCGGGTAACTTCTCCCTATTTATCTGGTGATTTTGTTTGGATTTTTTTTAAAACAAACAAAAAAAAAAACTGACCTCTCCCTCCTAAATTCAAAATATTTTAGTGGTTGAATTATTTAGTGTGTGCTTATTTCTAGTGTGTGCAGTTACTATTTTCATGCCACTAAGTTGTTAGCACAATACACTACTTGTAACCAACTCTCTCTCTCCTAATTCTGTTTTTACCGCCTGCTGCATCACGTGGGCTTCCAACTCATCCCTCTCTCTCCTAGAAAATTGGAAACTGCCGTTCCGCTTCCCCACGACTCCATCACATCAACTCTCAAAACTCCCAACTCATCATTACCTTCTTTCCCACTCCATCCAAATTCCCTTTTACCCACTCCCTCTCATTTTTTCATCGTGTCTCTCTATCACTTCAATTCTCTCCATCAATGGCAGCTCCTCCTTCACCAAATGACTTTGTCAAAATGATGCAATTTTTTATGGCTAATCCAGATATGTTAAAGCACATGCAGGACACACTCGTCGGTGCTACCTCTTCCACAGCACAAGCGGCTAGCTCTAACCCTAGCCCCGCGGTACCTGCACAGGAGATTCCAGCTCCTTAACCGGAGATACTCGCAGAATCGCCTCCTGTCGCATCAGAAGCAGTCCAAGATGAACCCAGCCAGGCCCCTTCGGTCGTGCCTGAGGATAACCCTGCACACGACGACCCCATGGACACGGAGGATGTCCCAGTTGCTCTTGAAGGAGTTCTTGCCCTAGGATGGTACCCAACCGATGATCAGGACGACGCCATACTGGAGGACCAAGACGAACCTGCTGCCGTTGTCCAGCCTTCATCCCACAAGAAACGCACCAAGAAACCTGCCAAGAAGGATAAAGGGGGTCCTTCTCGCAAGTCGAGGCGTACCCAGACAAAGCCAAATCCCACGGCCCCAATTTTTTTGAATTTGGTGGATGAAAGTGACGGTGAAGTAGACAGTGTCCCACAAGAGAAGCCGCCCGAAGCCACTCCGACCGCCCAGGAATCCGAGCACAAGAAGGCCGACGCCATTACTCAGGAGGAGGATGTTGCTGCTGTGGCAACAGAGGAGAAGCCTACTTCTACAGAAGAGCTCGATCAGATTCCGTTGGCCTCACTTGCTGAAAAGGCCAAACGGGCTGCTGTGAAGAAGGGCAAGCAGAAAGTCAGCAAGACAAAACAAAGCCCGGATGTTTCCAGGACACGGTCGCCAACGCCTCGAGCTCCCTCGGATAATGACTCCTCAGACGTTGATGTCCAGCGTGCTCACTCCAAAGAAGTGTATGATGCTGCCGCCCTCACCAGATGGAAGGCACTCAAGCACGCTACTTTTCTCAGCGAGCGAGAAGTGGACAAAGCCTCATTCACCAAGTACAATCTCTTGTTTTTTCTTGCTGATCGAAAGTTGTTGTCATCGGTCTCTGGGCTCAGTCCTTTCGTGAAGGCAACAGTTCGCTCCTTTTATTCCAACATGTCTGTTGAGTTTGGGGATCTCTCCTCCAAACATTATGGGAAGGTCTACTGTCAAGGACAAGTTGTACGCATTGACCCCTCCATCATCAATGGTGTCCTAGGTTTGCCCGATGTTGAACCCTATGTCATTGATGATCTCAATACCGAGGCTCGGGTTCTCACCGGTGGACGCAAACACAGCTGGCCCCAACCACTGAAAGCCTCGCATCTCAGTCACCTCTACTGGGTGCTGCACAAATTGCTCCTCTTCAATTGGAGTGTGTCTACCAATACCACGGTGGTGACTCAGCCCCACGCCTGCCTCCTCTACTGTATCGGCTTAAATCTCCCGTTCAATCTGGGACGGGTGATGTTTGATTTGATGGCATCTATGGCCACCCGTCCTCAAATCACATTTCTACCTTACCCTTCTCTGCTATGCAGGATGTTCCAACAGCAGGGCATTCCCATAGGCAAAACAAAAGAGGCTGTTCCTGTTTACTTCATCACCAACAGTCTCTTTTGTGATTCAAAGTACAAGGATCTTCCTTGGGGGGATCCGGCTGCGCCTCCTGCTGAGTCTAGTTCTTCCATCCTCCCTGTTCCATGCCACCTCTTAGAAAAGCTTCTCGCAGCAGTCCAGGCGCTTGTTGATCACGCTAAGCTTTCTTCCCAAAAAGGGGGAGAAGATGCTGGTGGTGGCGATGCTGGTACTGGAGCACATGGTGGAAATGCGGTACAACATGAAGAGGCGGCGGCCGAGGATGAGGAAGCATGTGAGGAGGAGGACTAACTTTTTAAGGGTTGTGCGGCTGAGGGCTAACTATTCGGACAAATACTGTGTTTAAACAACAATACTACTTTGTTTTTGTTTGTTGTTTTTTGTTTGATGCTGAACTGGTGACTCTGCAGGTTTATGTCTATGGTTTGCGTTATATATGACTGCATTCTCCGCTTTGATTGTTATATATGTCTGCATTTTATGCTAGATTGTCTGTGTTGTTGAGCATATGTGCAGGGGGAGTTCAGCATATAAAGAGGGGTTTCTGTCCTCGTTTTTTTGTTGTTGTTTGTTTGCCTTATGCAGGGGGAGTTCACAATGCAATATAGGGGAGTTCAGAATGAAAGTTGGAGAAGCGTTCACTCAGGGGGAGACTTGATGCTGCTCAAGACAGTATTGCAGAACTTATGGCAGCAGCATGGAATGAGTTTTGTGAAGAAAGCAAAAAGGGGGAGATTGATAGAGTTACTCCAACGCTAGATTTTGTTTTGTCTTTCTTCATGTACGGAGTTTGTGGTCTAAAGGAGTGCCACACTTTGAGCAGAATCAGTTGAAACTGACCAGCGAGGAAAAGGAGGAGTTTGTTGAAACTGACCTAGTCAACCCGCGTGTTCTGCGTGTGTCGCAACAGCACAGGCAACTAACTGCCAACTTTAGCTTCCAACTACTTCCACTACCATGCAGTCCTCCACGTTCTACTTTACCTTGGAGAAGAAGCTGGTGGCTTATATAAATACAGAGGATTCACGTAGAGGAATGATGTACCTTTGGAGAGAAGTTTTATAATCTCATTGGCATCTTGTGCTCTTGAGATTGTGTTTTTTCATAAGAGTAGTTGATAGGATAGCTAGAGGGATTCTACCGTCTGTAACTACTGTTTTTATTTTTTAATAAAATATTTTTAGTCGTGAGACTCGCGTGGGTTATCTTATTGAACCCACGCAGAAATACACCTACAGTGACTCTTTCTTTCGCGTGAGTGTGTTTCCTTGGTGTTTGCACAACATAACTGAAGATAATTATCTCTAGAGAATCATTTAGTCTGCTGCTGTGATAAGTGTTGGTACAACACGCACTTTATCAGTTGAGATACACTTTCAGACTCGTCTCGTCTAGAATATTAAAGTGTTCAAGTTCGACTTGAATTTTTGACATGTTATTTGAGTTCAACTTATTATCTAATTGTTAAGTTTAGATTCGACTCATATGATACTCAATAATTTTATCTTCAAAGTGAAACTCGAACTCGACTCGTGTAATATTAATATTAACGGTTATCGGGTTAAAGCTCGAGTTCAGACTCAGCTTATACTCGAGTTCATATTTATTTATTTTTGCAAATTAGCTTAAATGTCAAATTAAAAACTCAAGTGAATGTTTAATCGAAGACTTGTGAATATAGTCAGTAACATGCTCGTGACACAAACGAATAGGAACATGTTTGAATACTCTACGAGTTGAATATTGCATGGCTCGAGTTTGACTCGATAAAATGATTGAGCTCGAAATTAGACTCAAACTCCAATTCGTGAACTATTTATATAGAGAAATGTAAAATAAATAATTCGAAAATACAAGATACTTTAACAGTGGCAGGCCCTCCTTTCATGGCGTTGGGCCACGTTTCCTCCTACACTGATTCTTTTCTTCTTCATCTTAATTTCCAATTCCGCCACCCGTCCCCTTTCCGAATCTTGAATTGTTGAAACACGCAGAGAACAACAAGAAGAAATTGTTGAAACTGAAAGTGTCGGTGGGAAAGAAAATGATCCAACCACTCTACGCTCTGGTGTTCGGCGAAGTGGCGACTATACTGGTGCTGCTTTTCCGCACGCCGCTGAGGAAGCCGCTGCTGATGTTGCTGGACCGGTTGAAGCAGGGTCGCGGCCCCGTGGTGGCTTCCACCGCCGGCGGCACTCTCTTCGTCATTATGCTCTCCCTCATCTACAACATCACCACAATCCAAACCCGCACCGTTGAAGGCGGCGGAGCCGTTAACCCCACCGACCAGGTTCTATTAGCCAATCAGCTTCTCGAAGCTTCCCTCTTAGGTAAATTATCATTCTTTCTCCTTCTAAAAGCCAACCCCTCGCCTCCATATTACGATTAGAATTGTGATTATGATTGTTCGACATTTGAGGAAAATTGATTTGATTGGACGATTAGGGTTCCGTTATTATTTGAGTACTCTTATTCTCAAGTTGGAGGCGATCGATTATATCGAGGGCTAATTGGTACAAAATAGATGAACCTTGGCCTCCATTTTTGTATTGTGCAGTACATTTAATTCCCTTTTCTCTCTATAACCCCTTGCCTCAGAATTATTATTATGATTGCTGGACCTAGAGGAACAATTAATTTCATTGGGAAGTTATTTTCGGAGGAAATGTTGATTCTTGTTTGTTAGTATACATTGGATTCGTGTGATTTTTCGATAAATCTGATTTCTCGAACTGAAGAAAAATGATTATATCGAGGTTTAATTGGATTAAAATGCTCAAATTTGGCCCGATTTTGGTGTTGTGTACAACTTTAATGCTTGTTTAGGTATGCATGAACTTAACTTTCTTTCAATAATCTGATTCCCGGGTGTGAGAATGAGTATATCTTGGTTAATCTGCTTAAAATATGCTAACTTGGCGTGAATTTGGTATCTGCACATCAGCTTAATTCTTCTTTCCAAATACATGGATTTAACTCTGGTTCCCGAGTTGGAGAATGATAGTATCAAGGTTCTAACGTGTTTAAAATAAACCAAGGTTCTAACCAGTTTAAAATAAACGAACTTTTCCCAGATTTTGATGTCGCACACCACCTTTGATTCTTGTTTCAAAATAAATGAATCTAACTTTCTTTGCAATTTTCACTGCAAAATCGAAATTGACACCTGTCAGGCGATTTGCTAGACTAATTGCATATATACAAAGTTAAATAGTTTTCTCTGAGGTTAAGCAAATCGGCTATCATGCTGAGTTTCAATATCATCTAAATACACAATTATGTGAAAGTTGTCCAAAACAAGATAATTCAAAAACAGTTTATAGTCGGTGTATTTTGGATCAAGATTTAAAGGCTGTGTATTATACCAGAATCGGGGTTAATTTCATGTAATCTAAACCACTTAACCATTATATCAGAGCATGTGTTAATTGAAGTATCACAAAAGAAAATTGTGGATTGATTAACTGATGTCTTGCACTGGAAAAACTAGACTTTGTGATTGTTTGGACAGACAATATCGTAAATTGACTGAAAATATGCACTGCTTTGTGCAGGTTTTGCTCTGTTCCTGGCATTGATGATCGATAGAATCCATTATTACATCAAAGAGGTTCGCATGCTGAGGAAGCATATGGAAGCTATAAAGAAATCCGAGCATAAGTCGGATGAAGCAAAGATCAAGGAGAAGGGAAAGACTACAGCTCAGTATGATGAAGATTCGAGTTAATTGTAATGGATGCAATGCAACTAACATTAAGCTTTTAGAAGGTGTGGCTTTCTGGAGGTTAATAACCCTACCCTGCATTCGTCATTCGTGATTTGTTATGTCTTGTTTTGGAAGACAATAATGCCAGTGAAATCTGATGATGAATGTCTTGTTTCGTTCAAATTTTATACTTCCGAGGATTTACTCTCATCTATGTGCATATAAGAATTAATCTTTAGTTGCTTCTGCTTTCACTTTGTTACAGTGCAGATATGATCAATTCCATAATATTCTGTATTACATACGAATCTTTGCTAAATAATGTCCAGTCAAGTCGAGTCGAGATTGACTGATGAAGCGTAGAATCAATTGGTAGGGTTAATTAGTTCTAAAATATCAGTAATTGCTGGATATTCCGCATTTAAAAGGGCATACGGAAAGGGTACCACAAGGTATGTACAAGTTTTTTAGGTTGTACTATTTCTTGAATTAAGATCTTTGTCCCATAATGTGCTGTATTAGGGTCCTACTCTTACCCTCCTCTCCTGCTGTATAGTTTGAGGGGTGGGGTTCGTGTCGGTCGCTTGCAATCGACAATATTTAACAGAATTAGCTGTCAGGATCCTGAGGAATTCATGGTTCATTTAACTTAGAAAAGTGGATAGTTCTTGGAGTGGACATGAAGGATAGAGATAGTTGTGAGGAATTGATTGTTGATTTTAGTTGCAGCCAAAGTTGGACAAGACATCAAAGTGTGGTTGGTGTAGCATTTATATGTTCTTAGGACTTTTAGGTTGCCTTTGGATAGAACTGGAGCTGTCCCGGCCCGTCCAAGGCCATTGGGCGGGTCGCACAAAGAGTCGGGTTTCAGGCCTGCCCAATGATCCTAGCCTGGCCCAGAAATATGATTTTAGTATAAATTGATTAGGCAGGTGGGGCTGGTTGGAAACTCATCATTAGGGTCTTCTTTTGTATTGCTTATTACCCAATTTCGGGTTGGACCGGCCACCCATTTGTCTTGGTTTATATCATGAACGTTTAATTTGATACCAAATAGAAGTAAGTAGTTTTAGTATAGAACAATTCTGTATTTAATTTAAAATTATGTCACTCTAAAAATCGAAAAATTTAGCCATGTTTGAAATTCTGACCGCCAACTGGGATTTTGTTTGCACGAAATTAGGAGTTCGAGGAGAAATCGGAAAGAAAAAATTGAAAGATTGTGTATTTGGTGTTACATTAAAAATTTATGATGTGAACCTGGAAATACAAAAAGAGTTTTGGTGATACAGAGTAGGTCAATATTTAGTTATAGTATTTACAATTATTGTTAGTATTGCGATGTTAATAGACTTCTAGTTGTATTACTCTCATTAGGGATTATTTATTCTATATATATGACATGGTCTTGTAAATGAATCAAATGAATGAAATAAACTAACAAGTTCTTTAGAAATTTTAAGAGTTCCACCTGCTTGAAAAGTGAAACCGGAGTTGTTCTCATTTGAAGAGGTCATTATCGATACGATTGAGGTTGTAGTATTTGGTGCCACTATCCTTATGTAGAACCATCAAAATTACTTTCCATTTTCCAAATTGTTTGCAATGAGATGGTGTGGATAAATTTATACTTACCTTCAAGGTAGGCTTGTCCATGGGTGGGTAAATTTCGAACCAAAATCGTTAAATTAGTTATGGTTCTAGAACCGGAAGCGGACCGTTGAATATCAGATCTGAACCCGGATCCGGACCGTTAATTAAAATATAAATGGTTCCAGTCCGGGAGAATACCCATGGGTATTATTGGGTATGGGTAACTCATGAGACTTGCTAAGTTTTATTTATATAATTATTCTAGTCACCAATTCGTTAAAACGAATTCGGATTCCAAATAAATTAATTAAATATAAAATATTTAATAATGAAACTTCACTTTTATTTTATTAACCATTATTAAAAAGACACTTAAATACCATAATTATTTTACGACTTATATATCTTTATTGTTTGGGTACATTTATTATTGAATTAGGACGTATAGAGTGTTCGTCTACGATCAATGATATAACACGCAATATTATAAAATATTATCTTTTTAAGATAAAAAATAATTGAAAAAAAGCGAAAAAAAAATGATCGGGTCGGGCTGGGCTAGAACCGGAACCGTACCTTACGGGCCGGATCGGATCTGGACCGACCATGAGCGGGTTTGTACGGGTCTAGAACCGAAACCATAACTTCAAAATGAGCGGGTTTTGACCGGTTCCGGGTCTAGTCCGGGTAAAACCCACCCATTGACAAGCCTACTTCAAGGTTTTAAAATGTGTTTTTTGCTTCGAGGAGTTTTTCTTTTGACCGCATCGTAAGCCTAGAGATGAATCAAAGTGCAAATAACAAAGTAACAAAATTATACTTAATATCATAGTACACTCAAAATTTTACCTAATATCATAAAACACTCAAAAATAAAAAATTACAACTAGTTATAATTCTTAAAAATCTCAATTAACTTTCTAATATCAAATATTCACAAATCAATGTACAATAAATCCAAATTTTCCTCTTTCTAATATCAAATATTCACAAATCAAAAGTACAATAAATCCAAATTATTCCTATATTCATCTTCATCTCCGCCTCTATCTTCTAATTGACAAAAGAAGTTTAAAGTCGTTGCTACGTCGAAGGAGTGAAGTGGAGTGAAATGTTGCATCGGACGAGAGAGTAGTGAAGTGGAGATATGTGATTTGCGATAGGCCGGGTGATGAGTATATGTAGTTTTAATCCTAATTGGATTAATTTAGCTATAATTGGACCACTTTATTCATAATTGAGTCAATATGAACAAAATTCAATTAATATTTTACTCAGATTTGCTATTTCATGATATTTTAGGCCTGAAAATGAAAAAAATATCAACTTTGAATTGCATCTCACGAGGTGGTAGTCTCGTAGCCGCCTCAGGTGCCTCGACCGCCTCGATTGATTTGAGGTGCAAGCCACAAAAGATCATATGAGCCGGTGCCTTAGAAGCGATTTTTACTCGAGACTACCTGAGTCGGGCCTCAAGGCGAGGCTCACGAGTGCCTTTCAAAACTATGCTTACGTTCCCACTTAATTGTTTGTATGATTTTGATGTTAGAGCTTTGGTTCTAGCATACATGCTCTGCAATTTTGAGCTCGGGATAAAATCGTTGAAATATTGCACATTGTAGTTGTCTATTCCATTATATGTTATATTTTCTAATTAGAACATCATGTGAAATATGTGTAAACAAAATAAGCAATTCAAAACATATTAGAGTTAGTAACCCATTTCAGAGATCTTGTACACCTATATTTGGAGGGCCTTGCCCAGATAGTCGCTACTAATATAGTGGAGTTACGAATGATCTTATTCACTAAGGATCACACAACTTATGATACCCTTCATTTTTTAAGTTCCAACGTCCTGTTATAGTGAATCAAAGTTATTGTTTTCCTAGAATAGTCAAACCTACTACATGCAAGTCCATAAATTTACCATTAAGTTTATAATTTACTCGGTACAAGATTTACACACTCCAACTCTAATACACTCGATATGAATAGAGAGATCTTCACACTTTCGTACACATAAACTCATAAACGCACAAACTTATAGACTCATAAACTCATAGACTTGATCACTCTAGACATGCAGTTCTTCCTCTTTTTATAAGGTCTCTTGTCAAACACTAGATATTATTCTGTCTTCTAAGTGAATATAGATTTATATTAGATAGATGTATATCTTTAAGATATTTTTCTTGTATGCAAATAATTCTTGGTTGGAGACATATCTACATAATTTTCACAACATAATAACGTTTTCCTTAAATCTCAGGAGTATCTTATAAGAAAATTTTCATGGCATATAGATATGTTAGCTATCATTCGGTTGTCGGAGAAATGATACTAACACGTAACAACTCTTGAGACATGAAGAAAAGTTGTTTCGTATTTTGATTTGTTTAACATAAATTAGCCATAATAATCCATAACCTATTCTATACACTAACAAACACTAATTCGTAAATTATTATTTATTGTATCATTAGTGAATAATGGATAATAGCATCAAAATAAATACTATATTTTCCCATTTTATGGTTTATATCATAAAAGTTTAGTTTATCATAATCTTTGTATATCTCCTCACACTCGTAATTTTGCCCAAATATTATAGAGATGGCAGCAGGAATTGTCTGTGGTGAGATTTTCATCATATTGAAATGACGTAGTTCTACTTGTGCAACATTGAGAATTTGTGAAGAAAGTGAAAGTTTGTCTAAATATAATAATAGTTAAATGTGTAGTATTAATATATATATATAATTTAATATTTTTTTATTTTTTAATCAAAATATCATACAATATAATCTGATATCATTAAAATGAACATATTTTATTTATAATATTTTTATCTATAAGTAAAAAATAGTTTTTTTTATAAATATTACTAAATTAATTAATTTTATTAAAACTATTAAATTTAGAAAAAACACATTATATTAATCATGCATGTTGAGTTAATCTTTATATTTATATGTTCAAAAAAATTTCAAACAAAAATGGACGCTCAAAAAATTTTAAAAAGTTCGGTAAACCGGATTTACTCGACAATTTTGAAACATCATTCGCAATAACAGTGTGCAATATTCTATCTACCGATAGTTGTACAATAATTGTAGGCTTGTAGGTATGAGTCATATAACCATTACAAGAGGAAGAGTGGTAAATTGGAAGTGGGTGAAATTGAAGGCAAATTTGTGCTTTAAATCAAAGGTACATAGAGCATATCCTCAAATAAAGAGCATTGAAAATTGGAGTAGACAACATTAGAAGTAGTGGAAGTAGACAACATTTGCTTCATATCTACTTTTAACAATTGTCATGAATAAATTCAGGAAGTTTTGTACTGAAATGACCCCTCATCATAATTACTATTGCTTCTTTATTTAGGTGAGCACTTTAGCACAGACTACCTATTTTGCCTGTACAAGAGAGAAAAGGCCTTCTTCTTGTTGGGTAAAATTTAACAAGCCTTCATCTATATGTTGCCTTTCCATTTATTTACCATCCTTGGCATTTAGTATACCATGTTGCAAAATGACCACACTGCCCCCATCCCTATTTGTGAGAGGCAAAACAAAATCGTTGAAACAACCCTAACTAAAATCTTTATTGGCCGAATATCGAATACTGGGGGTAAGAATTTGAGATCAAATTTTGGAAAAAATTCTCATCCTATACCGAGTCCTGACAGGATTCGCAACCATGAGTCTCAAATTTTCGGGATTGACGCCAATACTTTAGTTTTGAAAATTTTCGGGATTTAGTCTCATATCATGATCGGGACTATCTCAATTTTCTGAAAATAAATTTTATTTCAATTATAAATATAAATTTTAAATTATAACTCGAAATTAAATTAAGTTTAATTTTTATTATAAATTTAATTTCTAATTTCAAAACTTTTTATCTTGTTTAGTAAATTTGGAAAATTTGCTCCTAGTATAGGGATCGTGAAATTGGCAAATTACGAAATTTACAAATTTAATGATCGTGATTTCGAGACAGGTACCTGATTCTAGCCCTATTCTCACCCATACCGAATACAAAGATATGAAGAAGTAAAAAAAGACGGCCGTTTTGCAGTGAAATGATAAGAAAATTAAAGGTAAAAAGTGTTCTAAAAAATTTTAAAGCCAATTTATTTTGTTATTCCTTGATTATTTTCTTCATATCAACCATCTTGTTAATAAATCTAAACCATCACGACCCTGCCTATTGTCTAATGTATAAAATGGGATTAGTTGGATTTATGATTTAGAAAAGAATGAAAAGTAAAAGTAGATCGTTTGTATATGTAATTTGGAAATTTTGTGAATTGTATAATGTCGATTAATGATATGTTATTACGAATTGAGATTGGGTTGGACTGAGTTGATGTTTTGACTAAGCCTAAAATAATTGGTTTATGAGATCATTATGCTAAATTTGATAAGTTTGAAGTGAGTTTTGTATGATTTTTATAAATTTATTAATTATCATATGTTAAATATCAAATAATATTTCAAAACATATATTCCTAAAATAGGCACTTAGTTGAACATAGGCAACCAAAATAAGCTCATTTCAGTAAGAATGATTCGACACGATAAATTCACTAAGCTCATTTCAGCAGGAATGACCTGACACGATAAACTCACTTAATATAATGAATCTTTCCTAGGTTGTACAATAACGAGTCTAGGTGAATTGAACAAATTAGTCCGGACCTAATTGACAACTATAAGCATTAACCTAACCTAGCTTTATTTTCTTGTTTTATGGATAAATCTCCACCTTACTAACTAACCAAACCAAACCAAAGCACATCCATAGAATATTATTAACAACACATTTTGCCTTTTCACTTGCTTTTTGAGCAAAATTCATTTAACAATCTCAACTTCACAAAAACCACTAAGATGCGTTGGATTAACGCAGACCAAAATAAGCTCATTTCGACAAGGGTGTTCCGACCCAATAAACCACTTAATATAATTATTATGTCATAAATTGTACCATAACGAGTTTAGAAGAACTGAACGGGCTAACCCGACCTAGTCGGCAACTATCGCAATTAACCTAACACTAACCTAAACTTTATTTTCTTATTTTATGGATAAGTGATAAGTCTTTACCATACTAACTAACCAAACCACATCCATAGAATATCATTAACAAACACACATCTTTGCCTTTCCACTTGCTTTTTGAGCAAAATCCATTGAATAATCCCAACTTCACAAAGTCCCAATGGGTACATTCCACTTGAAACAATCAAAACCTAGTAACGGTTGCATTCTCTAGTTGACTAATAAAATGGTTGACTCTGCCGATTCAAGCACAAAAATATGGACCCTTCCATTCACATATATTAATGCAAGTCTTTCATGTTCACATTTAGAGGTCTGAACTGGTCTGTAAGAGGGTTGACTTGTTATTTTACTTTATTACATGACCCCAACAATAAGCAAGTCAAAGGGGTTGCATCATTGTTCACACACGACACAAAGCAAAACTAATAGTCAACTCTAATCCATTTCCCACCACCGTCCCATACTTCTCTATTTATTTAATTTTTGTTCATTTTTTAAGTTTTTAATTGGTGAAAAAATAAATAATTCCACGTTGAAATGTTAGAAATTAGAAATCGCAAGCGTATATAACCGATTATGATAGAATATGCATGGGGTTACACAAATGGGATTGTATTCTACACTCTATCTATCATGTTTAAATAAATTATAGTGAGAGGGATTAGTAAATATAACAGTGTAATTAGATGAGTTCAATTAAATGACATTTTAGTTGCAAAAATTGAAGTTGATATATATGGTGTGACGGAGAGAATAATAGTTTGTAACTTTTTCCTTCTATTTAATTTTTTATAATTTAATATAATTATATACTTAATTTTAAGGATTTATCACACCACTGTATTTTTTTAAAATATTTAATATCACTTTTAATTGAGTATTAGTGTTGATAAATTTTAAAAACAAAATATCATTTTTTTAACTTTAAAATTTTCAAATAAATGTTAATTATGTGGGTCATTATATTATAAATTATTTTATTTTTAATAAATATTAATTAAAATAATAAATTTTATGTATAAAATATGGAATATGAGATATAGAGGATGGATCTCTTGAGTGATTACATGTACTTTTTCATTTAATTTGATCTATTTTACATGCTGATGTAAAATAGAAAGTCTTAATATCTTATTATCAGTCTTGAGGAGTTTTTGGTATAAGGTTAAAAATATATTTTGACACAAGTATATGTAAGCTTTTACTTTCTCCTGGACGTTGCGTTATTACATAAATTTTACTTTTTCCTAATAAATGACTTCAAGTCTTAAGCTATGAGAATTAGTTATCTTATAAATGTCTCAGTCCTTGAAAAAAACATTAACTTTCAAATTTACATTTCCTCATCTTTTGCATAAGTCTGTGATTTAATAAAATGAATGAAATGTAAGTCTTTTTTAATCAATTTGATGAAGTTGGTCATTTTTAAAAGAAGCATCAATACCATAACTGCAAACAAAAAATAATTCGAAAAACAATCAAAAGAAACGAACCATTTGCAAAGAATAAGTGAGAAAGGGGATGAAAGCATGAAAAGTTGTTCTGAATCACAAAAATCCTTCATTACTATTCTTTCAAAAGAAAGAGCTACAGAATCATAAATATCACTATCATTAAGAATGTATTGAAACCCACTAATAATATCAATGTTGCTGCTACTAATTTCACCCCAATAAGAATGAATCGATGAATCTTCATCAACTTCGATTGGCTCTTCAATCTCTGCAATAATCAATTCTTCAAAATTTATTAATCCTTCACTCTGCACCTCAACTTCACAACATTCCTCACCCCTCACCGTCACCCATTCCTCCTCCTCCGACGCCGCAGCGATAAAAGCCACATCGCCGACCAATCCCCTGATCCTACCAGCTGGAGAATCCGAATCCGAATCCGAAATATCAGGTGAGGAATCCGAAACCTCCACCGCATCCCAGAAGTGCTGATCCATCACGCTAGTCGGAGATCTCTTCGTCCACTTACCAATCCCGCCGCAATCCTCCTCATCTGCCGCCGGGGACTCAAGGAACGGATGACTCAGTAGCTCGGCTGCCGTGCACCGCTCCCTCGGGTCACGCGCGAGGCATTTCGAGAGGAAATCCCTGGCCGGAGCGGAGAGGCAGACCGGAATCTCTGGCGATTCGCCGGAGTACGCGATTCTGTACATCGCCGCCGCCGGATCCTTCATCTCCGGCCACGGATTCGCTCCAGTCGCCATCTCAATGACCGTACACCCCAGCGCCCAAACGTCGGCGGCGAAGCTCTGCTCCTCGCCGCGCGCCGCCTCCGGCGCCATATACACAGGCGTCCCGGCAAAACTCGCCGCATCTCCCCCGATTTTCGCGCATCCGAAGTCTGCGATCTTCACCCCTTCGTCACCGACCAAAATGTTCTGACCTTTGATGTCGCAGTGCACGAATCCGCGCTCATGGAGGTAATCCAACCCCTTGCACATCTGATTCACGAAGAATCTAATCGTGCTTTCATGGAGCGAGCCTCCCTGAGCTCTGATCAGATCAGAGAGGTTTCCGCCGCCAACATACTCCAGAAAAACATTAAACACAGATTTCTCCTTCTCCACCGTAACATCGGAGCCGAAACACTTCACTATAAACGGCGACGACAGCTGAGAAATCAGAAATTGCTCCTTCTGCAACGAGCTCGAGGAACTCACCTCCACCGACTTCACGGCGAATACCTCGCCGGAGGCGGTAGTGGCGAGCGAAACCGCGGCGGAGGAGCCCCGCCCTATCACGGGACCCCTTCTCCACTCCATTGAAGGAAATTGTAGAGAGAGAGAATGGGAAATTGGGAGTTTGAAAATAGAAGGAAAAGAAAATGAAAATTTGGGTGTGTGTTTGAAGTGTGGAAGTTGGGAAGAGTATTTATATAGAAAGGCGGAGAGAAGAGAGGGTAAGTGAAATTAGTTAATAGCTGTATAAGGTAACGTACAATTATTCTTATACCCCTCTGTATTTATTGAGGTGTCTTTATCCTTTGTATGGGTATTGGTGTCTTTGTGCAAGGAATCTTCTTTACCTATTCCTCTCTTCCTCCTTCTATCGACGGCCACACGCTTTTCCTACTTATACTTTTCATATTCAAAATAGTAACTATTTTAGCAAAATAAATCAAAATTTTATATCATTTTTAAAATCTTAATTTTGTAAATTAAATCACGAATTTTAATTCGTTTGTAAACGAAGCATTCCTAAATTTTGTGCTGATAAATTTCTGAAATGATTACTAAAATATAGTAAAAGTGGACTTGTTTAAAATATACACCGTATTTAATAATAATGTCATTAGTTATTTATTATGGTGACAATATAATCATAGTTTTATCACAAAAAATTAGTAAGATTTTAATTATAAAAATTAAAAGTTTGTGATTTAATTCACAAAAATTTAAGTAGCTTAAAATTGAAATTGTGAGACGAGTTCATTTATTTTGCCAAAATCCCTAAAAATGACGAAATCTCGCAAAATTAATCACGAACTTTATGCGATATGGCTTTGATTTTCAAACTTCGGCAAATTAAGTCATCAATTTTAAACCTTTTTTTATAAATGCTTTTCTCGTGATTGTTGACCTGATTGCCAACACGGAACAGAATAATCGGCGTGAACATGAGGTATGAAGAAGAAGTTCGAACGACATATTGTCGTTCAAAATGTTTATATGACCTTTAACGTGGAATAAAATCGTTGACATGAACATCAGACGTGGAGAAAAAGCTTCAAACGATATCATTTTTGTGTAGATAACTAACAAAAAATGAAAATGTCTCTATAGAATTCAATCCTATAAATGTTGATTTGGAAGCTAACATGGAGTAGTAGAATTGTTGACATGGACGGTAAATCAAGGCTAATTTTTTTTTTTTAACTATTAACATGCAATAAAAGTGTTGACATGAATATTGAGTCGAATTTGGATGAAGTTTAAAAATAACGTCATCATAATATAGATAAATAAAAAATAAAAATGCCTAACAAAATTTGAAATAGCAAAATCCTACATCAACCTTTATCCAACCCAACTAAACGATGATATATTAAAATTAGAAAATTTTGCACTTTAAAAGGTAGATAAATGGGTAAGTTAACTCATCATCATATTTAATAATCTTGTTACAACTTGCAATCAACCTAAAATTCATCAATTACTTTTACTAAAACTGATGAAGATAATTGAGTATAATAATGGAGTAAACTTTATGCAATCCGGCTATAAAATAAAAGGAGGGAATACTTGAGTTGGGATGAAGCCACGTGGCAGAACAGGAGAGGAGGAGAAGAGGGCCCCAAAAAGCCGACGACGGTGCCTATTGCTTGTTTAGTTATGAAGGAAGGGGCCCACGGTGAGAGGGCACGTGAGCACGTGTGGCACCGACCGCCGCTATCACCGTTCCTACGCAACCAATACAATGCGCTTTTTATTCTTACACATTGCGGCGCGCTCATTGCTCCAACACCAAGCAATTTCTACATTCTATGCTTTCCTAATTTTTCTTACTTTTGAGTGCGCCATCGTGCGTGCGTTGTCAAATTTATGTTAGATGTTTTTGTAATCTCAAATCTATAATTTGTGCAATCTATCTTAAGAGTTGTTTCAAGAAAGAGAGACAGTTCCTTCCGGCTGGCGAATCTTTTATACATGGTAATTTTCCTTATTTATTATCATGGTCGTTTGGAAATTCGCGGGAGACGTTTGCTGGAGATATCCGACGATTTATTACATTCCAAGAAGATCTAAGAAAATATTTTCAAAATACTCCAAAAAGATATATTTGAAAATCTAGATATGCAAGATTCATGACATAAGGATTTTTCGTCCACACCCTATAAATACAGGCAATGGACGATTGCGGCAATTGAACCTCTCGAGCATATATTCATATACACCATACATGAGAGTTCCGGTCAGTAGTACGCTTACTGTGTGATTATCTAAGTTACTGGTTCCTGTGTTTGTTTCCGCTGTGCACACACGAGAGAAGATATCTTCCACATATTGGTATTGATATTGAGCTGAGCGTTTGAAGGAGAATCGTTATTCATCCCACATTCTCTGTGTGTATAGACGTTTTCCCCGATGATCGACATGAGATTGAGAGTTGGGTTGAGTGATATAGTAATTGAGTGAAGTATAAACTCAAATGGGTAATCCTAGGGACTTGCGGGTACTAGGTTAGTTAGTCTAGTGAGAGACTAACTTCAATTACTAGGAGAAGAGCGTTGAAGAGTGAAGAAGTTTCTTAAAGTGTTGTGAGTCCTTAGAGAGTAAAATGTCATTTGTAACTCGAGATTTTTTAATAGTAAATTGATCTCTGAGCGTGGCCCCCCAGACGTAGGTGTTGAACACCGAACTGGATTATCAATTCCTTGTGTTCGCTTATTTGTTATTGTGTGTGATTAGTCTCACTATTACATAATGACGCGGGATAGACAAATATTCACTTTCTATAAATTTAAATAAAATATTAATCGTGAGGTCAACCTCATTTTTGTTAATTAATGGGTTAATTTAGTGGTAAATACATGAGTAATTTACAATTTTTTTGGGTAATATTTGAAAGTGTGGTGAAAATATGCAATTTTTATTTTTGAAAATAAAAAATAGACAATATGGGTCAACCTATTTTTGTTAGTTAATGGATTAATTTAGTGGTAAATATGATAACAAATTTCTTCTTTTTTTGGTTTTCGATAATATTTTTTGTAAAAATATAAACATTTTTTTAAAAATAATACTAAATTAAATCTTAGCCTAGGCCGTGATGAAATTAGTACACGTGATCTTCCGCGTTAGAAATTATCACTCCACAACCAAACTAATATATTCACACAAATATACACTAAATTTTCAAATTTCTATTCGTTTGGAAACTTCATCAAAACTTCATCAAATTTCTAATATATTCTGACGTGTCTAATTTATTACTTAAAATCGACATCATTTTCATGTTATAAATATTTTCTTTCATTGTTTTTAAACATCAAAACAACATCGTGAAATTTCGAAATTGAGAAAAGTTTGTTATTTTTAAGGTCAATTGTATCAAGACTCACGAATATTAGTTGAACTTTCAAATAAAGTACGAACTAATTTTTAAATTACAATTTAAGCAATGAACTTTACATGTTTTTTCAATTTTCACACAAAATTCAATTTTCTTAAATAGCAGTACCATATGCTGAATTGTTCAAATGATATATTGCGTCATAAGATGAAAAATAAATTTGACAAGCTCAATCATTAAGTTATAATTATGACATTTAGGATTAAAATAGTAAATTTAAAGTGAAAAAAAAAAATGCGAAAATTGAAACATATATAGAATTAATTATTTAAAATATAAATTCAAAAGCTCACATTTTATTTAAAAATTCAATCATAATCCTTATTTCTACCAAACTCTTAGAAATTATGAAAAGAAACTATTCATGTAATTACACCAAAGATGAATGTGAGTGGAATGATCATGTTTTCTTGTGACAATATTGCTAAAAATTTGTGGTAATGCTTTAAGATTTTCCTCTCTAATTTTTTTGTCCACATGCATCAGTGTGAAAGTTAGGGACAAAAATATGGGTGTCACATGAGCTTGTATACTTGAATATTACTATAATATTAGGAGTAGTAAGTTAATGTTGGCATTGGACAAGAGAGGCTATTTAGTGAAAGTTGTGAAATAGATTTGAGTGGTTGCCGGCAGAAACAATGCTATCTGTAATAAATAAACTTAGCTGGAAGACTTGGAGAGATGTGCATCACATGATATTATTAGAGCCATTACAAACAAGTAACAACTTTCATTTATTTCTCTCAACCCTTTTTATAGCATTGCTCTTAGTGCTGCTAAGTGTGTTAGATGGCTAATCATCATTTGTAATACAATACTAATTTGGTGTTCACTTTGAGGCCAATTATTAGATTGCAACATAAGTTGTGTCGATTAGTTAATGTTGTTTGTTTGCGACATGGTGAGATGTCATTACAAATGGTTAGAACTGGCGTATTATCTTGCACATACGCTAAGCTGACACGTTTCTTTCCTAACATATTTTTGTCCTCATTGAGGTGACTGATTTGAAAGATTTTCCAGTAAGTCACTCATCATAGACACTTTCTTTCCCGATATACTTTGTCCTTATTGAGTTGACTGACTCGTGACACTTTTCAATAGGTTATATATCCATCATACATCATTGTATTGTTTCAAACCTAGTATTCTTATCCCTGAAGTTTCTATTGTAAGATCACATGAAAATATGATACACTAGACTGGTATAGTAATACTAACAACGATAATGCATTCTCTTTTTGATTGAAGTATACCCCATTCCTATGACCTCTCTCGGACATGATACATGAAGATCCATCATTGGATTTGGTATCCCAACAATGACACTTATTAAATTTACCCTTAGTTTCTTTAATACATTGATTCGGTACCGGATTACATCAAATAATTTTTTTCGAGAGATATGAGATATATGATTCATAGAAGTAAATATATATATTAAATGAAAAAATAACAAACACGAATGTGTTAAAATTGCATTCGAACTCAAAACTAGATGGTTCTGAGTGATTGCTTTGAGGCACATCAGTTGACTCGACGATTAAGGATAAGGCTCGATTTTGATGTGGGTCGCGGTAACCTCAATTAGCTTTACTCTGTTCGTAGTTGATCAAATTATATGGATTTACTCTACAAAACAAAACTTCCTTGTTTTCAAGGGATACTATTGTTTCAACTTATTTTATTAAGTTACTCGCAAGAGAACGAGATCATTATAGATTAATAAGCTAACCCAAGTCATATTCTCAAGGAAGGCTAAGAAGGACTTCATCTACGTTACAAAATAGAAATCAATTAAAGAAATAGGGTTTTTGTAATTATTAACTAATCTAATTAATTACCTAGGCGAGTTGATTTAAAGGAATTGAAAAACGAATTATCTAGGCAAGAATTAAGAAGGCAATTAAATTCTAAATCTAAGAACATAGAGTTAAAGGAAAGAAATCTTGACATGCTTCAAATTGATTAATTAACATGAACGAAGGATTGCAAATCAATAATTGAGAATTAATCAAGAAGAGAGCAACAAGAAAGAAAAACATAAAGCATATAAGAAAACAATAAGAACTCACGAATTAAACGGGAAATAATGCATTTAAAAGGTCTCCGGGTTTGAATCACGAACGAATCCACAAAACGAAATAAAGAACGAACTACAGAATGAAAATCTTATACTCCTGTGTTTTCTCTCGTGGTCTAAAACCCTAGAATCAAGGTATGTAAAAGTGTACAAGATGGTTCACGCGTGGAGTTTTAAATAGGAGAGAAAATTCCCGCCAGGGTAGCGCTCGCTACCCTGGCTCTCTGTCTTGGAACGAGCCGAAGGGAGCTAGCAGCCGCTAGGGGGTAGCGGTCGTTAGGCCCCCTCTCTGTCTTCTCTTCTCTTCGCAAGGGCAGCGGCCGCTAGCCCCTCTCTCTGTCCGCTCCATACCTTGATGGCAAGCGACTGCTAGGAGGGTAGCGCTCGCTACCCCCGCGCTCAGCCTTAGACGTAATTTCTCCTCTTTTGTGTCCTTTTCGTTCTCGTTTCTCTTCTCAAGTCTTGTTAACTCCGTTTTGCCGATCTATACCTATAATGTAACATATGGAAAGCCAAAGCATCAAATCTAATGATAAAAATTAACATTATAAATCTAATATGCAAGAGAAACACGACCAAAAATTGGATAAAACAACTATCAACCACTTCACATCCATGTTTTCTTGATAACTAAGTGACTTTTCTTTTTGTAAAAGTAATTTTCAATTCCTAAGTGGAAATTAACACAAAAAATCTAATACTTTAGGAAAAATGTTTTAACAACGTTTTTCTTTATAATATTTTACAATAGATTTTAAACATCGTACAATTATTTTCACTTTACCACTATATCAATTTATATATATATATATATATATATTATGCATTCTAAATTGACATTTTAAGTTCTAGATTCTAAATTTGATATTGTTATTTGCATAGTTAACTCATATGAAACTTGCGAGTCCAATAGATTTTCTTCATACACTAAGACGGTGTTTGGCTAAACTTATTTTAAAGAACTTATAAGTTCTTGGAGCTTATAAGCTCTTGCAAGTGCTTATAAATTGTGAAAATAAGTTGGTGAAGCTACTTATTTTGTGGAGAGCTTAATTATAAGCTCCAAAAGCTTAATTTTACAACTTATATGCTCTTAAAGAGCTTAATTTACCACACACTTTTAATGAGCTTATAAACTCCTAAACAACTTATAAGTTGTTTTATAGAGCTTATAAGTTTAGTCAAACACCCCATGATCATGTTAGCATGCATCTCATTTATGTAAGCGTGCATCAAATCTAAAATCTAAAATATAAAACAAAATTCATCATAAAAATATTTATTACAGACACTTTATAAGTAGGGCCTTCCCATCAGCCACCAGAGATTAATGTTATAGCTGAGAGCATAATAATATTTTAATTGTATTGAACACAAAAAATAAATATTGGTCCCCTCTATATTTTCCAGGCATAAGAATTAGGTAACAAAGGCAGGTTATTTATTATTATTCAGTTATTTTGGTATACTTACCGCAATTAGTATATATAGTAGGAGTATTTAATAATGAAAGTAAAAAAAGAACATTTAAGGAGTTGAGTGTTTAATTTTCGATGAGTTATTCACAAATTATTTGAAGTTTAGCTCGAAAAAAGCTAGTTCAAAGCTTGATTTGATAGTAAACAAATCGAGTTTGAACTTGATTTCAAGCTCAACTATTTTATTAAGTTGAGGTTGAGCCAAACGATGTTTGACTTGTTGAACTCAGATTTAATTTGTTGTTTCTCAAGCATTTTATGAGCCTTTAATTGAACATAAGCTCGAATACAAGTTATCAATAGCACAATTTTGAGTTTTTAATGATGTCGAGCTCGAAAATCATTATTATTAATATCAACCGAGTTGAGCTTGAACTCGAACTCGAGAATAATATTATAGTGAAATGTAAGAGCTAATTATCGAGTTCGATCGAGGTCAACAATTAGATTGTAATTTAAATTTTCTTTTATATAATATTAAACTTGGATATTTGGCTCAATTTCCCTTTCAAAATGTCTTGTTAAAGGGGAAGAGATATCTTATTATATATGTTGGTTCTAGTAACCATCACTCACCAATGTGAGACAAATTTAACATTGCGCGTGGATAACCTAACGTCATCTGCTGACAACGATATTGGGTGATGGCTCATCATTGAATAGAGTCGACTCTATTACCATATTAAACTAAGACATTGGACCCAATTTTTTCCTAAAAAGACCTTTTAAAAGGAGGTGATAATACATCACCGTATATATCAGTTCTGATAACCATCCTTCACCAATGTGAGACAAATTTAACATAATTTTTTATTTATTTTATATGTATTATATGGTCAATCACGTCTAGGGTTGTAAATGAGTCAGGTCAAGTTTAAATATTATGGGCTCAAATTCGATTCATTAAACTATTATAATGTTAGAGCTCAACTAGAGCTTTTGACCTGTTGATTGAGTTCGGCTCGTCATCTGGCTCACATTTAGACTCGATTTGGCTTATTTATGGCCACATAATATAAATAAAATAAATATGTTTTATTTTTCAACTATATTCTAATAACTAAATGCTATATAAGTATATCAATATTTTTTTTTCACAACCGATTTACATTTTTAGGTAAGTGGCCTATTAAATTTCTTGTAAAGAGCTACACCCCTAACTTTCAAGTGATTAAATGTTAGTGTAAGAGTGAAGTATGTTGTCCTAACCATTAAAGTAAAGTTGGTATGAAAGTAGTAATAACTAAGGCTGCACATGTTTTAAACGTAGGGGTTGTCAAATTTGAGGGTTCTTGATGAGCCACGTCATTTTCTAATATAATTTTATCACATGTTTGATGTTTCTAAAATAAAATGAAATGCCACTATCATGAATTAATTAATTTATTATTATTTTAAACAACTCATAAGTAGTTGAGGAATAGGTTTAGGTGCAGGTGAAGTTGAAAGTCTTGAAATTACGGCCAAACACTCACCTTAATTGAATGAAGGATTAATGCCATATTAAAAGCTAGGCTGCACCAAAGGTATGGTGAAATTATTTTTATATAGGAAAAAAAAAAACAAATTAGAATTTGGTGTCCTAATTAGAGCATGTCAATATAGTTCTATGCAACTTCAACATTTGCATTCATGTCTATGTGTGGATAATAAATTATTGAAAATTTCTCACCATGAGGTAAAAGTATATGCGGTGGGTGTTATTAATATACTCTCGATTAATGTGATATGTTATATAGATAAATAATAAAATTTTGATAAAAGTTGGTTAGTTTTCATTACGATTCATTGTTATGGTATAATTTAATATTTATTTGGTACAAAATTAAGAAAACAGAAAATAAGAAGTAGGGCTTATGTAGCATTATCGGTATTGCCATGCCGGCTTATGCACGCGGTGGAACGAAACGACATTGTGATAATTATTTATTTAATTCAAAAGGATAGGTTGGTTGATTTTAAAATATAAAGTGAAATTCATTCAAATTATTACTTTTACATGTTCTGAAAATTGAATATAAACATAAAATTCTTGTGTGAGAACGTGAGAATATGCAAAGTACCGAGACGAAAAATAATTATCGCTCCGTAAGGCAAAATCACTTTCGTTTAGTTTTTGTGAATCTATAGTAATTTCGTCAAAACCACAACGGCATAAGGGTGATAGACAATTCCTTAGCAATAAGAAATCATTATCTTGTGGAACAATTTCAATACTCTGAACCGAGTAATGAATATGAATAATATACTATATACTAATATGATAATAAAGGAGACTGAATTGAATTATTGGATCTCGTTCGAACCGAAGGGCCCTATTTATAATAGAGGAGGTGACTGTTGAAAAATGGTGTGTTTGTTCAAAGGAATGCGATTGAACCAGTGCTGGGCTCATGATCTAACCATTGCATGACTTCGGCCAAGAGGTGCAATGATTCATGTTGAGCCATCACATGGTTTCGATCAAGAGACACGGCCGAACTGTTGCCATGTCAGCACCATGTGTCGACGTAGTCTCCAAAGTTACCCGAACTACCATTAATCCTATGTGCATTATCATCATTTATCTCTTCATAAATTAATACAAATAAATACACTAAATTAATTTACACAAAATGCATATTCAAAATCTATAAATAAAATTGAACTACCATAATTAATTATGGATTTATCCGATATATATCATCATGCATTTTTATACATACGATGATATTTTTATATTAATATTTTTTATATATAACAATGATGTTTTTCTTTACAAATATAATTTTAATATATTAAATGATGTTTTACATATCAATTATAAATCTTATATAAATTAATTCCTAGTTCAATATATTTAGTTTTCATATGAAATATTTTATATATATATAAAAACACATATGTTACTCTTTGACCCAAAAAAATGTTGTTTACCAATCGAATTGATAATACATTATTAATTAATGGAACTTTCCAAATCCTCACTCACAAGATCAAAACACATATTATAAGGTTCTTAAAAATATATTTTCTGATTGACTGTATAATAATTAAGAAGAATTAAAACAAGGCAAGTTAAATAGTGAGCATACCTAACTAGACAACACTAACAAGACCCATAATGAGCTTAACAAAAGTAAACCAACTATTGTTAATTAAATATACTAATAATAACAATGAATAGTATAAAAATGAATATTACAGGTAAGGTTTAGGTTGGTAAAACTTGGTGGAAATAACAAGGCTGTGATCGTCACGTGTCTTGCACGTTACTTCTTCTTCCATCAAAATTAATTATTTTTTTCGATGAAAGTTTCTCTTTGAAGAGAGGTTTACATATATGGGAATATCCGTGAACATTAAATTTCAATTTGTGACCAAAAAAATAATAATTCAATGGCTTACTTACTTATATATATAGTTACATTTACCTTTTCATATTTTCGTCTATATATGTACATGCTAATAATTAATATTCATTTATTCATTTTAGGAGCTATATAAGATTTAATTATCATGTTATAGATATAGATGTGTTCGAAATATTTGGATACCTTCGATGATAATCAATAAGGTTATTTGCAACAATTCACCAACATATATACCTATTTTGCATTTCTAACCTTATTCTTTAATTTCACAAAAATATGTATCACCAAAATTTCATCATAAATGTGGACATATGGTTGAGAATTGTCCCTGGACCCAGGTACCCTCCCCAAGTCTCTGTTTTGAAATTCGTCAATTGACCCTGGTATCGATCCCGATTTCGTTTGGGAATTAGGGAGTTCCAAATCTCAAAATCTGAAAAATGTTAATCCCAATTCCGGATGTAAATTTATCGAAAAATGTAAATTTACCAAATTTCTCGAACGGAACCAAAATATTCATCCGGGATTTCGAGAGTCCCAAATATCTATAAAATTAAAAGTAATGGAAAATTAGAATAATCCCGATAGGGATTCAACACTCCTTGGTCTAATTTTTTTTCAAAAACTCAAGTTCTTATCCTGATTCGGTCCCAAAAAATTCGAAACTCGGTTCGGGATGAGAATTTTCCAAATTCGAGTTCCTGACGAGACATATCCACTTTCCATATCTTTACTAATTTTCTTTAATCTCAGTGCTGAATAGTAATGAAACAAAATAAATGGAACGAAAACAGTATTTTTCTTTTTTAAATGTAGTACGACCACGAGAGAATATGATCTCATGAAACTTTTGTCCCATGTAGTAATTAAATCATGTAGAGGCATGAGTGGAAGAAGATGCAAGAATGAAGAGGTTGCAATGCAAAGACAAAGGAAATGGGAAAAAGGTAAGATTCTTGATCAAGTGCAAAAAAGCAAATAAAAATGCAACCAACCGCCCCAATGTTGAGCTAAGAAAGTAAAAGTGGGCGTTAAACAGTTTCAATGATGGGCCTTTTGCTTAAAGCTATGGTAGGCGGTGATACTCATCAATCAATATTATTATATTCCTTCCGTTTATGATGATAGTTTATGTTTGGACTCGACACGCGTTTTAATAATATATTCTAATTTTATTAAACATGTGTAGTGAATGATGTTTGAGTTTACTTTGATACACATTTTAAATTGAGTTGTGTGTAGTGAGTGAAGTTTGAGTTCATTTGATATATTGTTTTAAATTGAATTGTGTGTAGTGAATGTGGTAGATCCGCTTACTACAAATGAAAAGTTTAAAGTGTAATTCATTTTGGTGGACGTCGCAATATGGTAAAACGTAAATTATTTTAGTGGACGGAGAGAATATTATATATATGTGTGCCTTGAATTAAATTGCAAATTTATCTATCATTTTCTCATTATATATTCAATTTTGGTCCCTATTCATGCTAGACATAGGTAACATATTCGCAGAAATAGCGTAATTGTCATTAATTAATTACTACTCCCTCCGTCCCGGTAAAGATGGCCCCTAACTTTTTGCACGTAGACCAAGGACCTCTTACTAATTGTGTATTAGCTATTTATTGATTACACTCCAAACAATTCATTTATACTTTAAATTTGAAATTGTTTTTAACCCTTTTTATTTTCGAAATTTAAGGTCCAAATTTAATTAAATTAATCTGAATATTTAATTTAATTAATCTGAATTTTTAAATCAGTTATTTATTTAATCTGGATATTAAAATAAACTGAAATTAAAGTGAAATCTGGAAATTAAAATAAACTGAAATCTAGAAATTAAAATAAACTGAAATTAAAATAATCTGAAATCAGTTTTTAAATCAGTTATTTAATCATTCATTCGGCAAATTCAACCCTTTATAAATGAAAATTGGTGGATTACACCCTTTATAAATGAAAATTGAGAGGGAAGTGAAAATTTTCACTTTCCCTCCCATTTAAATTCGGCAGAAACATTACAAAATATCAAAGCAATCTGTTTCCCTCTAAAACATACTGTAATGGCAGATTCGCTATAAATAAACTAACCAAAGCACTACAAAAACAGTCTCTATACATTACCAAAAACAGAAAATATGAGAGAGAAAGACTTGAGCCAAGAACAAAGGAATGAGATCATCAACTTCTTGCTCCGTAACTCCAAAGATGGCCAGGTGATTCGTGGGAAGATGCAGGCTGCCTACTCACTTTTCAACGTATCAAAGCGGACCGTTACCCGTCTTTGGGCTGCTGCAAAGGAACAAAGGCAAAGAGGTCAGATTATATGTGTTCAAAATGCAAGAAAAGGTCAAACAAGAAGGAAAAGAGTGCACATTGATTTAACTCTCATTGAAAGCTTAGATCTGTTCCAAAGAAGCACTATAAGGAAGCTATCAAAAGGGATTTCAGTCAGTAAAAGCACTGTGGGAAGATGGATCAAGGATGGACTGATCAAAGCTCATTCAAGCGCCATTAAACCGGACCTCACAGCTCCAAACAAGCTGTTAAGGCTGAGCTTCAGTTTAGAAGCTCTAGAATTTGACAGAATTTTAAACATTCTGAAATTTAAGGATATGAGTAACACAATTCACATTGATGAGAAATGGTTTTACATTTCCAAAGCAGCCCATAGGTTTTACCTCACCCCGGGGGAGGCCGAACCACATAGGACATGCAAAAGCAAAAATTTCATCACAAAAGTGATGTTTATGTGTGCTGTGTCAAAGCCATTATTCGATGCTAATGGTAATGTGTTGTTTGATGGTAAAATAGACATATTTTCTTTTGTTGAATAAGTGCTAGCAAAGAGAAACTCAAAGAATAGGCTGAAAGGCACTTTAGAAAGCAAGCCAATTCAATCAATCACCAAGGATGTTATCAAAAAGCATGTTTAATTAATGAGGTATAAAGCTGTTACAATCTGTTTTTTAGTGTTTAATGTATGAAAGGCTGTAATTTCAGATTGCATTTAATGTTTCAGATTGCATTTAATGTAATTTCATATTGCATTTCAGATTGCATTTACTGTAATGACATATTGTTTTTAATTGCATTTAATGTTGTTTTCCAGATTATTCCCTCTATCAAACAAAAGTGGCCTAGAGATGCAAACAAATTGATATTTATTCAACAAGATAATGCAAAGCCACACATTAAGGACATAGATGCAGACTTTAGAGCTGCAGCAACTAGTGATGGGTTTGATATACGACTAGTGAATCAACCACCCAACTCGCCCGACACTAATGTGAATGACTTGGGATGGTTCCGAGCTATACAAAGCATTCAAACTGAAAGTGTCAGCCACAATGTTTCTGAACTAGTTAATGCAGTTATAAGTTCCTTTAACACACTCTCACCTATCACACTTAATAAGGTATTTTTAAGTTTGCAAGGTTGCATGCTTGAAATTATGAAGTTTAAGGGGACAAATGAATACAAGGTGCCTCATATGAGAAAAGAGGCTTTGATGAGGATTGATGCTTTGCCTACAGACTTGGAAGTCCCAATAGAACTAGTTAGGGACTGCCTTGCTTACATGCAAGAGCATGAGAGATATCTAAGTGTGGAAAGTTTGGTAAATACACTAGGGATTACATTTAGCAACATTTAGGTATAGGGCAGCTTTTTAAAGTTGTTTTTTTGGTTGCGTTGTGCCTATGAAACATCACTTTTGGTATGGATGTTTAAGGTGCAACACACAAGCTGTTTTAGTGTTTTAAAAAATGCTTAACTTCTGGAATGTATGCAAACATGCATTTTTGGAAGCCCTGTGATATTAAAGCTTTTAATTTTGCATGCATTTACATTTTTTTTAATGTCTTTATTACCACAGCACACTGAATATTACCTCACTGAAAAACCACAGCACACAAACATCCAACTTATGTTTCACTACCACAAAATGAGCAAAAACCCTATCATCTCAGTATTCAACAGATAGCATCAACCAAATTGTGCTTTTACTGACTGAAAAGCAGATAGCATCAACACCAGATATCATCATATCCACACAAACCACAGCACACAAACACATATATCACATATGATCAGATCACCACCAGATATCATCATATCCACAGATACCACAGCTATCACAAACACATATATCACATATGCTCAGATCACCACCAGATCACCAACAGATCACAACATAGATCAGATATCATCAGATCAACACCAGATATCATCATATCCACATATACCACAGCTATCACTTAATCACAACATAGATCAGATACCACCAGATCACCACCAGATCACCAACAAATCACATATATCAAAGATAGCACAACTAGCACAGATATCACGATAGCACAGCTATCACAATATCACAGATAAAGTAGGGAAAGATCTCACCCAGTCTCCACCGTGCATGTCCACAGCCCCGCTCAGATGCTTCGGGAGACAGGTTCTGAATCCCACCCCCTTATTCACTGCCCTAATCACAGCCTCAAGATCATCAAGGTAAACTACAACACAATAAACCACACATATCAATTCTACAGTTAAGAATAAGGATAACAGTATACGAACAATATATAAATGTACCTAATTCACTGCCAACATCACTGAGAAGCTCTCATATTCCACCTCTGTCGGCCACATCACTGCTCAGAAAGGTAGGGTTTCTTCTTTCTTCTCTTTCGCCGCCTACAGCCACCATCTTCAATGGGAGTCCCTCCTCCTTCACAAAACACCCTGATTTTCCACAGATCCAGAGACATGGATGTAGAACAGAGGCCTCTAAAGGTGGATTCATCATCACAGAAGGTGGGGGTGGCGAAAGAGGTGAAGAAACCTCAGATGTAGGTAGATCGGAGGAGATATGGTCGAGTTTGACCAGACTCATCTCAGAGTCCGAAGGTGGGGGTGGCGAAAGAGGTGAATAAACCTCAAATCTAGGAAGTTCTGGAGAGATATGGTCGAGATTTACCATAATCATCTCAGAATCAGAAGGTAAAGGTGGATTCATCATGGCAGGAGGCGGGGGAGGTGAAGAGGCTTCATCGAGGGAGTCAAATCTCCGAAACATTGAGAACAACTCCGACAATCGGGGTTTCTTAGATGAACGGGGAGGCGTAGAGGGTGGGGGGCTGAAGCGTCTCATCATTGCGGAGAGAATGGCAGATAGAACGGTGGAGAGAGCGGCGGAGAGAACAAAGACTAGGGTTTCGTAGAATACAGAGAGTCGCCGAAGAGAGAAGTAGAATGGGGTAGTAGAATAGGGTTTGGGTAATGGGTTGGGTAAGTAGGATTTGGTGTTAAGTGTTTTAATTGGGTTAATTAAATGTGTTTAATTGGCCTAATACTTTCTATTTTACGAAGGGGCCAACTTTATCGGGACGTCCTGTTTTGGCAAAAAGGGCCATCTTTACCGGGACGGAGGGAGTATTATATAATATTATAATCAATAAATTTTAATTAAAAAAATTAATACTCCATTTGTTCACGAAAAATCTTTACAATTTAATAAAAAAAACACTCACATTTTGATTAAAGCGCAAAGATATTTTATGGACGCAGCGAGAAATTATTAAGTTACGATAAATTTATCAAATGTACACATGACACTGCCACATGAATCATACGTAGATTAATATTTCTTATATGAGTATTTTCGCGTGTGTATTTAGTTAGTAATCGCATATCCTTGTATTATATGATTTATTTTCCGACCATAACTTTATAATAAGATTTTATTATATATAAAATATTGAAGATTCATATTCGCATAAGACCGTCTGATTTGATAAACATAATTGTAATTGTAACTTTTTTAATATAATGAGTAAATATGTAAATTTAACCTATAAATAATATATTGTATCCCTATATTAAATATGTCACAATTATATTTACCGAATCAAACCGTTATCGTTCTAATATAATTTTACAATATTAATTTTAAGTAATATAACATTTCTACCAATAAAAAAATAATATTTATAAAATTACATCACTAACATAGAAAATATATTTGATTTTTTATGCAAAAAAATATATTTATCATACACATCAATTAATCAATCTCTTATAAAAATAATTATGACACAATTTTGGTATAATTTCATTATATTTTCTCTTTAAATTCATTCATATTTAATTTTAATATTTAACTATGTTTAAAATTTTATTTTATTTGTTATATTTTTCAAATATATATATATTTTTAAATATAAAATCATAAAAAATATACATATGTTAAACATTTTCATAAATGTTCTAGCCCGATTGGCCCAGTGGACTAGCCCGAAAACTGAAAGTTTAAAGTTAGGGATGTAAATTTGCAACCCGATTTAGCCCGAACCGAATAACCCGACAATCTAAATAGATTAGCCCGAAACCGAGTGAGTTGACCCGATTGACATCCCTATCATTATAAATATTCATTTGACAATAATATGACTATATCCCTTCTGCCACAAGATAAAAAGAGCCCTAATAATAAAGGGCATCTCTTATCACAGTTGGGAAAAAACCATAGAGTTGGATTCTCATCTCATCAACTACACAAATAATTTATGACCACCTATCTTGCCTCTTTTCTATTGGTTCCAAGTTTAGCCTCTCAATAAATCCTGGTATTTAATTATTCTTTTTATAATTATTGTCAACTTGTCTCCTCAAATTGCAAAATATTGCATCAAAATTAATTATTTTCATAACAGATTGCTGCACCAGCACGTCAGAGGATGATGTGTGGTATATATTTTTCAATTACTTTGAAACTAGTTGTGATGATTGAAAGATATTGAAATTTTGGAATGTAACATGAAATGCCATTTGCAAATTGCAACTGATGATTTCATTATTATTATTGATGATTATCAAACAAAATATATACATGTATTTATTTGTTCCAAAGTTGCACTATACTATTTCATATTCCAAGTGTGCTATTAGGCCAACATGTGCGACTATAATAATTTTCTTCAATATTGCTAATTACTTTTAGCATGTTTTTATAGAAACTTTTAAGTACATGAGATGAGGTTGCTAAATTATTACACATTCATATAATATAAAAGATAATAAAATTTTTTTAAATAAATTAAATTATGGAATACTAGTATTTGTACCTTAGATGAAATTGTAACAAATTTTTTTTTTTCTATAAATAACTTACAGTTTTTAAATATGTGGTCAATTAGATTGAATGAATTAATAATACTCCCTCCGTCCATGATAAGTGTATCATGGAGGAGTGAGCACGATTTTTAAGAAAAATTATGATGTTATGTGGTAATTTTGTAAATAGTGAGATATGATATGATGTATTGTGTAGGAAAGTGTGTGGGTCCATGTACTAAAAAGGAAACAATACATTCTTTGTGGACAACCATTTTAGGAAACAATGATACACTTATCGTGGACAGAGGGAGTACTACAGATGATGAAATATTATCAATTTATAATGAAGGGAAATGCCAGATTAAATTACAATTAAATTATTTTATTCAGTGCAAAAAGTGTTCTAAATTTCTAATAATATCATCTCAAAAATTTAGTCACTATTCTAATAAAGGTGTATTCAATTGAGATTTTATTTGATTATTTTGGACTTTAAAAAAATTGTGAATTTAGAAAATCTATAGACTCTGTGTAGAGTTCGATATACTTTTTTATTGATTTACATGAATTTTTATAGATTTGATAACATTGTAGATTTTTTTTTTATTAATTTACATAGATTTCAATAGATTATATGACAATGGATGACAATGAGTCGGGTTGGACGGGCTTCCCTATGCCCAGACGCGACATGCAATTTTGTGGATGGACCCAAACCCGACCTATGGCTCAATCAGGCTTGTAATTCAAGATCAAGCATAGACCCATGTGAATTGAGCGGGCTTGGGCGAACATACATATTTTATTTTTAACATATTAAAAAAATATAATTTATTTATTTTAAAATATATTATATATTTAATATTCATTAATATGTCTATTAATTTATATTTATTATACATTAATATTAATAATGATATTTATATTATTTTACTCATATATTTTATTTAATATGTCTATTAATTTATTTTTATTATACATTATTAATAATAATTGTATTTATATTATCTTAAATTTATAATTTAAATATCATATAAATATCATATATCTAAATATCCGAATCGGATTTGGCTGCACTAGGTATGTCGGGCCTAAGATTTTGGCCCAAACTCGACCCATAATGTCATCAGGTTGGGCTTGGGTTGCCCATTGTTGTTGGCTTTGGGCGAGCTTGAGTCGGGTCGAACTAAATTTTCATCCCTAATCGGGTTTGTAGAAGTCTATGGAAGAATCCGTTGAAATGTCTAGTGATCATAAGAGATTTTGTAGAGAACAAATTATTTATATTTTTGAAAGAGAATCCATCAAAATCCATAAACTATTAAAATCTATAAATTGTTGAATACCTAATGATTTTATAAGACTTTTTAAAATTCGTATTGAATACCTCATGATTTTTAAATATTTTTAAAAATCTAAATTGAATACCCATAAATTTTAAAAGTCTAAAATATTCTACATACTTCACAACCAATACACCCCTTTAATTTCTTTATTTTGATATGTAAATTGAAATCCACACATGATCTCTAGAAAAATAAGATATACCCTTCAATTTGACCATTGTTTTTTGACAGAGGTCATATTAAAATTACTCTTGTTAACACGTCTCTCTAATCAAATTAATCTAATTAGTATCCTAACACCAACCACTCTTGCCATCCTTGATAAATGAGCAAGCACAACATGTTATACCTTTATTCACTTTTTTATAATCCATCTAAGTTAACTTGAGATTATCAAATACTAACATAATGTATCTTAGTTCAGTCCTTATTTAATTCAAGATTAATGCAAAATAAAATATAGTTTGGCACTCGTCAGTGAAGTCGAACTTGATAACTCTCTCGAGCAGTGCACAAAGTGGCTTCGTGATCTTAGAGAAGTCATTGATAAATCTGCGGTAGAATCATGCATGCCCGAGAAAGCTGCGAATTGACTTGACATTCGTAGGTGGTGGCAGCTTTTCAATGGCCACAATCTTGGCTCGATCAACCTCTAATCTTGCTCCTGAAACCTTGTGCCCAAGTACAATCCCCTCTCGAACCATAAAATGACATTTCTCTCAATTCAAAACAATGTTCGTCTCTTGATAACGTTGTAATACCAGAGAGAGATTGTCAAGGCATGAATCAAATATGGCTCCAAATACTGAGAAGTCATCCATGAAAACCTCCATAATGTTCTCGATGAGGCCATGGAATATCGCCATCATGCATGTCTAAAAGGTAGCAGGTGCATTGTATAAGCCGAAAGACATACGACGAAATGCAAAGATGCCATATGGACATGTGAAAACAGTCTTGTGCTGATCCTCCGAGGCTATCACGGTCTATTTGTAGCCCGGATATCCGTCAAAGAAGCAATAATACTCATACCCGGTTGTTTCAACTTATTTTTAACTGTCAGTACGTCGGGTCAAAACATCACGGAACGAGGGAAAATAATACGAATAGAACTACGAAAAACCTAAGTTTAGACAAACAAAATGAGACTAAACAACCCCTCCACACACAAAACTTTGCTTGTCCTCAAGCATAACTTAGTCTAAACTATCGCTAGGGGAATTTTCTAATCATGATATGTGTTCTTAACAAGACTTCAAATCGTTCCAAAATTGATCTTAATATCATCACGTCACGTCACATAGAGAACATAGAAAAAAAATAAACCATCTAGACTAGATTATAATCAATTCGAACAACATAAAATAATAATGCACAAGATGTTATTGAGATCACATAATCGGCTAGAGCTTTTATCCATCTTAAATAGCGTATCTTTTTCTTTTCTTTACTTTCTTTCAATCATGAGGAATATTTAGGACAATATTCACCGGGTGAGTACTTCGAATGATCGAGTTTTCCCGGTGTGGTTTCCCATACCCATCTCTTTTATAAATTTATAATTTTGATTTAAGAGAGCGGGGTAGAATCCTTTTTGTATTCCTCTATTTTAAGAACTTTAAGAAATTATTTAGAACTTTGCCAAGTTATATGGTCATTGTCGCGAGGTGTGAACAATTAGGGGTTCCCTAATGTATCCTCACGCGGTTTCCCGTGCTCATGGTTCCCATAGGAGCAGAGACCTCTTGACAAAGTTCAATCAACAAAACACAGATACGCAACAAGAGGTCATAAACAACTAGCCAATTGAATCAATCAAATATATCATCATGCATCACTATTTTGATCATTCTACTAAGATCTACAATTCGGCCATAATGTTCTACACTTTCTTAGCTCATCTACGTTTCGCAACATAAATCAACTCTAATCAATCAAGGAATTCAAATCATGTCTCATCTCAAACATAAATCATGCTTCGATTTACCCACGATATATAAAGATCAAGTAGCTCACAAACAAACAAAATATTGCATGCTCACAAGACATGAAAATAAAACAACGAATGCATGCATAAAAAGACACCCCTCCCCCTCTTACAAAAATAGAGCAATGCCCTCACTGCGGAAAGTAAAGATCTAAAAAGTAGGGAGAGAGAAACGTCCCTGATATGCGGCATTCGGGACAACAAACGGAAAGAAAAACCTGCAAACAAAAAGTAAACTTGGTGGAGCTGCTGGAGGAAAAACATGAAGGTTTACGAGACATTGGTCAGCGACCGCTGACTCGGCGTGGCACACGGCCGCTGGCGCGCAGGTGGTGTGCGGGGTCAGCGGCCGCTGAGTGTGCCGCGGTCGCTGACCTGCCTCTCGTCAAGTCCATCCTATTTTCTTCCGGGAATTGTTTTCGACTCGGTTTTGTCACAACCCGATGGTACCTAAGAACAAAGAAAAATACCAAAAATAAATGAAGGACTCAAAATCAAAATAAAATAAAATAAAAATAAAAATGAAAAACGGGAAAAACGAGCGTGGGTTGCCTCCCACGAAGCGCTTCTTTTACGTCATTAGCTTGACGAGACCGCTCAATCAACCGGGAGCGTAAGAATTGAGGTTCGACTCCACAACTTCGGGCATGGAATCATTCTCGATGTAAGATCTCACCCGATACCAATTTATTTTAAATGGTGGCTTCTCCTTCTTTAAATGTGGTGTGTCGCCCTTTGATGGTGGGCTTTTTCGGAGAATGAGCCACCCTCTCTTAGGGGGTTTGATCTTATCGGGAGGCGTTACGGATTTGATGATTGGATGCATAAGGGCTGCCGCATAAGTGGGTGAGTGACAAGGTACGGTGTTTGGATGCCTCGGTTTCGGTGTAGGGTGTTTATTTGGACGAATCTTAGTGTCTTATACTCCTTCAACTACCGTCACACTATCGGTCTCTTTATGTTTAGCCTTGTCGATATCTTGGGTGACTTCCTTTATCTCACTAAAATCCTGTAATGTAGATTCCTCAAACAATGGATTAGTGAATTTGATAGAACATGCATCGATTAAGTCAACCGAGGTCGTGGGATGGTCATGTTGTGTGGAGAATGATATTTCCTCCTCAAGGACGGACATTGTAATGGTACCATTCTTGACATCTATGATGGAATTCGTGGTAGCCATAAAAGGTCGTCCAAGGAGTAGTGTATGCTCGACTCCATTCTCATGCACATCCCCTATCTCAAGAACAACAAAATCAATGAGAACGATTAATGGACCAATTTGAACAAGCACATCTTCAATTATTCCTTTAGGATGACGAATCGATCTATCCGCTAATTGTAAACTCATGCTAGTAGGTTTTAAATCTCTTAGACCAAGTTGTTTAAAAATAGAATACGGCATAAGATTGATTCCCGCTCCTAAATCTAACATGCCAGAAGCTACCTTACCGTTACCTAATATGATATCAATAACGAAGCTACCTGGGTCGTGTCGTTTGGGAGGTAAAGACTTTTGCATGATTGTGCTTGCTACCTCGGAAATAGTCACCAACTCTTGATCATCAAGTCTCTTCTTCGTTGACGTTACTTCTTTGAAAAATTTGACGAAAGATGGAATATTCTTGATCGCTTTGAGGAGTGGAACGTTCACTGTTACTTTGGATAACATCTTGTAAAGATCCGCAAATTGCTGCTCACTTTTAACGTCCTTTAGCCTGCTAGGATAAGGAATAGGCGGAACGTATGGATTTACTGCCTTGTGAAGCCCCTTGTTGGATTGTTCTTCCTCCTCCTTTGGTGTCACTTTATAACAAAATCTCATCTCCATCTTCTTATCCATCACCTTACCATCCCTTAGAACAGACACGGCTTGCACTTGATGGGGTTGTTGGCCTTGGGCAGGAATTTTGCCCGTTTGTTGGCCTTGCTGCAATTGATTGACAGCGCCAGAAATCTGCCCTATAGCCGTCTCGAGGCGTTTAATGGTAGCATCTTGAGCCTCTCGAACCTTCTTGCTCTCTTGCATAAACGCGGCGAAGCTATCCTCAATTGATGATTTTTGAGGTAGAGCAGGTGGATATTGCGGCATCGGTGGGGGATAGAATTGTTGTTGCGGTAGTGGGTGGAACTGTTGTTGTGGCGGTGGAGGATAATATGACTGCTGCTGACATTGATATTGAGGTTGAAAGTTCGGATTTGGAGGGCATCGGTTTTGGAAATTCTGGCCACCTTGAGCTTGCGGCTTCCACCCCGTATTTGGATTTCTCCAATTATTTTGTTGAGGGGGAGGTTGCGGCGTGAATTCCTGAGCGGCATAGACCTCTGCTTTTCCCTCGTCTGTCATCTCTCCCATGTGTTGACAAACATCCACCGTGTGGCCAAAATTGCCACAAATACCGCATGGCTCAGGTGCAACTTGTGGAATGGATGGTGATGGGGGTCGGTTCATCTTCAATTCTTGTAATTCCCTCATCATGTCCGCCATTTGTTTCTTAAGATCGGGACTTGTAGTAACTGCACTGGCCTCCATACATCTCGGTCGTGTGGATTTCTGATGCGAACTTGCAGCTAGGGTTTCAAAGATCTCGTTCATCTCCTCCGCCGTTTTGACTGCAATATTGCCTCCCGCCGAACTGTCCACCATGAATTGAGTAGTTTGGAGCAAACCATCATAGAAAAATTGACAGAGCATCTCCGGTGCCATTTGATGGTGAGGGCACTGTTGAAGTAGCTCTTGAAATCTCTCCCACGCCTCATGGAATGGCTCGTCGTGTGCTTGTGCGAAATTCATTATTTTGGTACGTACCGCTTGAGTTTTGTGATGCGGATAGTACTTCAACATGAATTTTTCACAAGCCGATCCCCAAGTAGTGAGTGTTCCGGATGGAAGAGATAAGAACCAAGATTTGGCCCTATCCTTCAATGTGTAAGGGAAACACTTCAACTTAAGTTGATCATCCGTCAGAGAGTGAAGAGGAAAAGTCTGCACCACTGTGCAATATTCTCGGATGAACGTCAAAACGTCTTCACTCGGGAGTCCATGGTACGTTGGAAGTAGTGATTGATGGTGTGGCTTCAACTCATAATTTCGGACTGCGGTGTCGAGAACGATGGCTGAAGTAGCAGTTGTCCCGAACTTGGGCCTAGTGAAATCGTCCATATAACGCGGCCTCTCGTCCGCTCTCTCATTGGCCATCTCTTCGAATAAACGCAGAAGCGAAGATTCGTCAATGTGCTCAATGTCTTCTTCTACGGATGCTAAAATAACTCGTTTCCGGTTTATATTATCAATGAAAGGCGTCAATGGCTTTCTAGCACTGCGGCGACCTTGCATAAACAACACTCGACAAAAACGTTACGCGCACCACAATATAGAAGAAGAAAGTAAACATAGTAAATAAAATAAATTAAAAGGAAAAAAGAAAAAGAAAAAGAACAATGAATTAAATCGCCTAAAGTCTTCCCCGGCAACGACGCCAAAATTTGTTTCAACTTATTTTTAACTGTCAGTACGTGGCATTGTTTAGACCAGACCCACTGTCCGATAAAGGGACTCAGTATCGGGCACGAGGAATATTTCCAGCCGATATACTTCCAATTATATTAAGTCACTCGCAATTTAAAACGAGTTCGTTATAGATTAATAAGCTGACCCTAGTCGTATTCTCAAGGAAGGCTTAGCAGGGCGATTATATTCTTTGTTCGGAAAACGGAAAGCAATTAAAAGAATTTGATTTGGATTTCTATAGCTAGGCGAAGAAAGTAAATAAGAAAGCAATTAAAGTCTAAACTAAAAACGAGATTTAAATCTAATCTAAGAAAGGCAAGAACTTGAAGTTCGAGATTTAAATCTAATCTAAGAAAGTAAAGAACTTGAAGTTTAAAGACGAAAGAAGCATGCAAAGAAATCTGAAAATCAAGAGCTATGAAAGAACTTGAGAGCATATAACGAAACAAACGATAACAATAATTAAACGAAAGCAAGAAGTAAAGGGAAAGAAACAAACTTGAATTAATACTTGAAGTAATCTGGAAACGACAATGAAAATCTGGAAATACGATGTTCGAATGTTGTAATCGGCTAACTCCAAAACGAAGAACGGAATGAAAAATCCTATCTAGAATGCTAAGTCTCGACCCTTGAATGCGGGATCGAGACGAACTAAAAGTACTGGAAATATACTGAAAATCTAATCTAGGAATTCGTGCTGAAGTAAGTCGGGACGAAGTATGAAAAGTTGAGAGCTGTCGAATGAATGGCGCGACGTGTCTTTATATAGCGAGAGGCAAGTCAGCGGTCCCTGGAAGTCACGGGGCGCTGACTAGGTTTGTTCCGAGTGGCACGAGAGTTGGTTGCAACGGCCTGCGCGAGAATTGCGGGGTCAGCGACCGCTTAGTGAGGTCAGCGGCCGCTGACTCGGGCGCTGAGGCTGGCACGGCGCTGGCGCGCATGGCTTAGTCAGCGGCCGCTGGGCTTCACGCGACCGCTGACTTGTGCTTCGGCGCTTGTCTTCATTTTCTTCTCGTTTTTCGGTTCTTCTTCGTTCCTTTTCCGACTTCAACGCTCGTTTAGGCCAATAATCCTGAAACATAAAATAAAACATAATTCGGGTCAAAACATCACGGAACGAGGGAAAATAATACGAATAGAACTATGAAAAACCTAAGTTTAGACGAACAAAATGAGACTAAACACCGGTCAATCGATCAAGCATCTGGTTAATGAATGGAAGAGGAAAGTGGTCTTTCCGTGTAGTAGCATTCAATGCTCGGTAGTCGATGCAAACAGGCCATGCTGTAACCAAATGAGTTGCAATAAGCTCGTCCCTCTAGTCTTTCATAACTGTCATTCCACCTTTTTTAGGGACAACCGGTGTAGAACTAACTCGTCAGATATGGCATAGATCATTGCCTGTGTCTAACCGCTTGAGAACATCTTTTCTCACCACCTCTTACATAGCTGGATTCAATCGGCGTTGCGGCTACGCTCTGAGCTGTAATTGCTCTCCATCAATATCCGGTGCATGCATATAGATGTGTTTATCCCTTTGATGTCAGAGATAGACCACCCTATGGTAGATTTGTCTGCAGGCTTAGCTCCTCCATCAACTGACACATTAATATCCAAGTATGAGACAAAACCTCGTGGTTGCTCCCCATTAGCTAAAAACTGATCTAGATAATCGACCACTTCATCGCATAAGCCCTCAAGATCATCAATATCAGTAGAATTCAGAATGCAACTCTCCAACGGATCACTGCTCACTGATGTGATCGTCTCTCTCATACAGAGCTCAATACTGTTCACTTACTTGCAGTCAGAGTGCTCTAGATCATCTAGTCTCTTCCATAGCATCATAAATAGATAACTTCAACTGCTCGTCATTAACTCTGAATGTAAAATCAATACATGATTTGATCAAAATTGCTCAAAAGATAGGGACTTCCAATATCATATAGTTTGCCTCCCATGAGGATTTTCAAATAAAAGTAAAGATAATGTTTTTGAAGTTAATATGTCGATTCAGTCAACAAAACAGGTCAACATTTCTAGGCTGCAACAAAATATGTCTAAATGATACCAAATGGCCACACAGGACTAATGACAAAACACCGACAAGATAGTAGAAAAGAAAATATAGGCTTCGCTTGGCTGTCATGTAACCGCCATCTAATACATGTCCTCAAATGACTCATTGTCGGAGTCTGCCATGAAATCGCTAGTGGTAAGATGACTCGCTATCCTCAAATGAAGCATCTTCTGCAAGAAAATGCCCTATAAGTGACGTGTCATTGCTAGCATCGTAGTCAGGGGTGTCAGGATCCGAATCAGAAATGATGATCAGTTATGGTGGAGAATGTACTCTCTCCTGGTAGTCTCTCTCATCATGGGGCTGAGATGGGATGTAATGAAATCTGAAGGTTGAGAAGTATGCTCAGTCAGTGGTACATAACTCGAGAATCTGGAGCAACTCGCTCCAGGACCACCTCCATAGAAGAAAAACAGTGGCAATGGGCAAGGCAAGGCTGGGAAGAGGGTCTCGTGAATGACTGGTGAACAAAAGGATAGTGAAGCATTGTACATCTCCTCATGTCCTATGGTAGCCATCACACTAGTCACATCGGCGTATGAGCAGGTCGGACCCATCATAGACATGGGTGTGGAAAAACACATGAAGGGACAACGATGTGGTTAGAAGGTGTCCCTGTGTGAAACATATGGGACTGCGGGGCTGGTGGATGTATCGATATAATATAGGCTGTCACGACCCCAAGACGGGGTTAAGACGAATGTTATAACTTAAATAAATAAAGATAATTTATGATGGAATAGGTCATGCAAATATTTATCAATAATGATCAAAATCACTCTGAGTACCACATTTTCAATGTATGAGGACATTGAAGATGATCTATTTAAATAAACTAACTCTTGAGAAAGACCAAGAGTTTACGAGATCGAAGCATTTTCAAAGTTCAACATAAAGTAAGGTCCAAGTCATATAAGACACAACAAAGTTTACTAACAACAATGGAAATTCAACTTAGAATAGTTTGAGGTTTGCTTATTGAAAACAAAAGAAATACTAGCTTGAAGGAGGGAACAACCTCGCCAATATCAACCTCCAACGCGCCAGCTCGCCTACGGCCGCCTCTCAACTTGTGAAAAACATTTGAAAGAAATTTTTGGGCTGAGTACTAATGTACCCCGTGAGTTTCTTGCCCCTTTTTCAGTGAAAAACTAACATAAACATTCATCGAAAGAATATTACATACCCAACCATATGTCACAAGGCGTTTTAAAACGAAAGTCCACCCTACGCATATGAAAACATACATTATAACATTTTATCGAGCTCGTTACCTTTCTTGCTCATTCACTGTGTTTCCTATTACGACTAGATGGGAAAAATCGAAGTCTTCCGCGAATAATCCCCTTTCGCCAAGATTGGGAAACCTGAACAAGTTCACCCGATCCGGACTTTCCGTGTACACTACTTTGGCCGAATCTGGCTCAAGGCACAATTGTTAACTTCATCATTGGCAAAGCCAATCAACGGGTACGGTAAAACCGATCCGTCACATTTTGGATACAAATGAGCAATATAAAAACTTGACATGTAAATTCATATTTAATAAAACATTTGGAGCTCACTAGCTCGAAAATACCGTACTGTAAATAGGAAAACCCACCTAAATCTTGTGGATTAGTTGAACGAGGAAATGCACGAGTCACTTATCGGGCTGAACGGAACCTACAATACAAGTCTCAACTTAGAAAGCTAATCGTATAAATCATCCCTATATTCTATTCCTACTCCCGGGTTTTTGACAAGAAATATATATATATATATATATATATTAGAATTATTTATAAGTCATGCAATTAATTATACATGGGGCTGGTGGGTGCTCACTGCTCAGTTTGTTGCGCCGCTATGTTTTCAATTTCAGAAAATAAAATCTGAAATGAGAGGACGAAACACTGATTCCCCCAAAATTTTCCATTAGAACCGGTTTTTTTTAATGAAAAAAAGTGAAATATCCTGTTCTATTTTTGCTTGATCCTTTAATAAAATAAAAATTCAAAATTCAACATTTCCAACAAGTCAAGTCTTCCCACCAAAATTTCAATATCAACTAATCAACTCCACTCAAGCCTCTCTCCTTATCGGTAATCATAGCCCCTCTTCCCACCAACTCCTTCACATAAATTTCCTATACTAGAATCAGAAGAATGCATTTGTATATATCTACGGGCAAAATGATTCAACAGCTTAAAAAAGAAATGGAAATTTAAGAGAGGAGATGAACAGACTGCTTGCAGAGTAGCAGACGTATTCGACCAGGGCTGGCGAGGCGGGGCTGGGTTGGAGTAGCGACGTGACGGCGCTCGCGCTGCTGCTGGCGAACGACCGGGGCTGGGCTGCGACTGCGACTCGGCGCTGCTGCTGCTGACTCGACGGGGATGGACTCGCGCTGCTGCTGATTCGACGGGGTTGGGCTCGGCGGACGGCGGGCTGGCGAAGGGGCGGCCACGGGCGGCGGCCGGCGATTGTGTGCGTCGGGCAAGCGGAGGAGTCGCGCGGTGGAGTTCAATTAACTAATCTTCACTTGCTTGAATTCCGCAGAAAATGGCTCCAATACGCCAATTGTCTTTGCCCTCCCCCAACTGAGGTCGACGGTCTTCTATTCGAGAGGCACTAGTTATCGTTTGTATTCCTTTGATCAGTGCATGAAACAGTAAGCACATCAAATGCCATATCAGGGTCTTCCAGTATGCGGCCAAGTCTTGAAACCATCAATTCTCTTGAGGAAGCTGAAGAAGCTATAAGTAGGCCACCTCCCCATTCACCTCATACTAAGCCACCATCCAAGTGGAAAAGACTAGCCACAACACATGAAGATGAATCAAGCACAAGTAATGTGAGTGGTGTAGTTAACGTGACAGTTGAAGATAGAGATAAAATAGTAAGTGTTAGTGGTGAGGTGGAATCGGTTGTCAAATTGTTGGAGCGTATTAACCTTTGACTTTGGATTTGGATGATTTGGTTGTAATTTGGATAATTTGGTTGTAATTTGGTTATTTTGCTTGCTTTTGGATTTTTGTTGGCCTTCGGTTATGGGGAGACCTTGAAATCAATTGGTATTGCTGCATATTGTTTGCTTGTATTATTCATCTACATTAAAACATTTTCTCTCGACTTTTCTGAAGATGGTTGATTTATTTTCTGATCTTAAGGCTATTATAATTTAGTTTTCTTGTTATTTTGATTTATCAAATTAATCCTCTATGTGAAATTGATGTTTAATTAGCTAGTCTCGGCTTGGTGCTTCTATGACTTTTGTCATTTGTTATAAATATTTTGGTGTAATTCGATATTTGTGATAAATTATCATCTATTCAATAATGGACACATTACTTATAGTGCTACAGAAAACTGACTAATATGATTAAGAAACACAATTTACAATCATAAAACTATAAAAAAAGGGTACGTTAATTAAAAAAAAAAAACTTTGTGAATATTTTGGGTTCGGTCTCACAATTTCGGATAGTTCGTATATAATATCTATCGTTCTAGAAACCACATCAAAATAACTTTGAAACAATAAAAAGTCATAAATTTAGAGTACCTACTGTAAAATACATCAAAAGTCATCAAAAGACATTAGAGCATCCACAGCGGTGGGTGGGCGCGCGCCCCGGGCAGCTTCGGGAATGGGGTGAGGCGCGCGCCCGGGCGTGAAACCCCCACTGCGGGTGCCCCGGGTGCGCGCCGGTGCGGACAAATGTGAGACAGGTGCTAGGGTGCGCGCCCCGCGCGGGTTCACCGCTGCAGGTGGCCCAGGCGCGCGCCCCACCCCCTTTTTTATTTTATTTTTTCGTTTTTTATAATTTTTTATTTTACAAATTCATCTATAAATATAACATTTCAATCCCACATTTTCACACATCTCATTTATCCTCCAATCTTTCAAACATATCTACTCACTAAAAAATTCTTACAATTGCAAAAAAATATCATGGATGACGAATTCAATCCGTTCTTATTACGAAGTGGGAGCCAAGGTGCAAGCTCTGACAACCAAAGCTCGGACAACAATTCGTCCGGCAATTATTCAAGCCAAAATTCACCCTACATTCCCTCGCCCTATATTCACGCCCCTCAATCTCAGATTAATTTCTCACTTTCACAATTCAACCCTCTTCTTTTTTCTACTCCTTACCCCGGCCAAACTTATCCCGGGTTTCAACTTCCTCCATACGCACCCCAATTCGGTTTACAACCGTCTCCTACATTCTCAATCTCCTCAACCGGCCGACAACAATTCGATGAAGCCCGAGAAATCAACTTGAATGATTCTTTGGAGGAGGGTACGGACGAGCCTCTTGCTCACTCCTAAAGCAAGAGTTCGGGTCGTCCCAAAGGTGATCAAACCTACACCGAGGCCGACGACATCATACTTTGTCGCACTTGGCTCGACACAAGCCAAGACCCTATCGTCGGCAACAACCAAAAGGCTGAGGCCTATTGGACCGCATCACCGACTCCTTCAACCGTCAAAACTCGTCGAGGCCTCGCCAACTTCGACAATTGAAGTGTCATTGGCAACGCATCCAAAATTTGACACGGGAGTTTTGTGCGATTTACAACCGGTGCTCCGATCGATGGGCAAGCGGCAACTCCGACTACGACGTCTATCAAAAGGCGTTGGTGGAGTACAAACAAATGAAGAACGCCGACTTCAAATATCAGCATTGTTGGGAGATTTTGCGGAACACGCAAAAGTTCCAACGCGTTGTTCCGAACACCTCCAACAAACGAGGGAAAAACAATATGGGAGAAGGCTTCACGAGCGACTCCACCCAAGGTGGTGAAGCCCAAACCGAAACCGAGGAACGAAGGCGGCGAAGAGAAAAGCCAAAGGTAAAGCCTCCGTCTCCGACTCCGCCCCCGCCCCCAAACAAACGACCGAAGCGTTGGATGCTTTGAAATTAAGCTGCAACGCAATATCAACCTTCACGTACGAAACAACAAAACTTGCTTATTTGAAGATCTTGATGAAGGATACGTCGAGGATAACTCCCGAGCAACTCGAGATGCACAACAAGATGTGTGCACAAATTAAGAATATGTTTGATTTCAGTCTAGATTAGGGTTTTAATTATGAAGTATTGTAATTTTCAATTTTTAAATTAGGGTTTTAATTATTAAGCATTGTAATTTTCAATTTCTAAATGAGGATTTTAATTATTAAGTATTGTAATTTAATTTTTTTAATTTTTCGTTTTTCTAGTTTTTTTTCGTTTTATGAAATTTATAATTAAATAAAATAAAACATATTAAAATTTAAATACATATTTATTAATTTAAATTTGTAATTATGAATTAACAAATTAAATTAATACAAATTCAATCATTCTATAATGATTAATAGAATTTCCCAAACCCCAAAGTGTGAAACCCCACTGCTACCTACCAACAATTTCCCAAGCCCCAAACTTCAAAAGTTCCATTTAATTACAGAAATGCCACCGAAATCCATTTTTGCCAACCCAAGCTGCCCGCCACTGCGGATGCTCTTAGGAGTCATCTCGCAATAGAGTACGTATAGTAGAATACATGAAAAAGACATTAACAAGTCATCAAAAGTCAGTAACAGATATTCCTTCATATGCAAAGGACCCGACTGAGCCAATTAAGAGACCTGTTAATATACAAAGTATACTAAATCAGAATATATGCAAATTACAAAGAAGAAAAAGCTAAACAAAAATATGACAGTAGAGAGTTGTAACATAGTAATATAAAAATAGAAAGAACATAAATTAGTACCTAGATGGGACGGTTAAACCCAACACGATTGGCAGTTGCCCGCATATTTTCACAAAAGTCGTATATCCTTTGCGCCCTCCTTTGAGCAATTTGTTTGCCAACCATAGCAAGATGCTCACGATCACAATTCATGTTAGCATCCCTTGTCGCCTTTGTCAAAACATCAAAAACAAATTATTATATATAAACGTCAAGTGAAAAGGAAAGAGTAAATAAGCATCAGTCACAGAATCTGCACTAACAGTTCAAATCAATAACCAAGCCTTTTCAATAAAATTCTCAAGAAACCTTCTATTCCATATCATTTATTCCCTTAAGGGCCTATTTGGTAGGAAGTTAGGAAATAACATGATAGGATATGATAACAAATATATTCGTAAACCTGAAACACCCCGTATTTGAAATCAACCATTTCTTGGGGGGGGGGAGAACGACTCAAACAGGTAGGACCCATCTCAACAATTGAGAGGCGTGAGGCGGCGCAAACATCATTTTAGAGTACATACAGTAAAATACATCAAAATTCATTAACAGGAGTCATCAGGCAGATATTCCTTCATATGCAAAGGACCCGACTGAGCCAATTAAGGACCTTGTTTATATACAAAGTAAACTAAATAAGAAAGAAAAGAAATTAGTACCTCAATGGGAAAGCTTCGTGCCCTCCCTTGAGCAGGTTGTTCGACAACCGTATCAAGATCCTCATCATAGTAATTGTTAGCATCCCACATCACCTTCACCAAAACATCAAAAACAAATTATCGTATATAAACCTCAAGTGAAAAGGAAAGGGTAAATAAGCATCAGTGACAGAATCTGCACTAACAAAGTTCAAATGAGGATGAAAAGTGTGGTGACCGAAGACATCCGCCATGTTGTTCTCCTAAGTCAAAGCACAAACAAAACCAAATCAGTCAATAAACTATTTGCCACATTATTTTCTATTCAAAATACGGCAAATAAATAAAAAGACACTTAATATAGACATAAATAAACATAACAGCAACGAGATTATACATTGGAGCTCCGGAAATCAGAACATGGTGCTTTAAACTAAAAGCCAATGTAATTTTCAGCAAAAAAAAACACACAAACCATGACGCGAAATAAATGGAAAGCCTTCGTTACCGAATTTCATATATTTCAGGGACTGCATCCGAGTACTTCACTATATATAATCACTTCTAAATGAGTTTAAAGAAAAACTGCCCTTACCTCGCTAATTAAAGTGGAAGTATGTCCTAGTGAGGAAGAACTAGCTTCATAGCGAGTCGATGGTGGAAATTCCTTAGTCAAAGCACAAACAAAATTTTTAAGAAAGCATCAAGTCATTAACCCAAAATCAAACACTAATTTGATATATCCTTACGGGGTTCCCATCCGTGGGAATGGCACATGACTCAGAGACATCATTAACTTCCTGAGGCCACGCCGTTACCACCTATGAAGCACAAACAAAACATAAGTTATTATTCATGCTCAAAGACAGAATCAACACAGAACCATATTAAGATAAAACTGAAAAATATCTAGTGATGTCTTCAAATAACATACACTGTCTGTCCCAGTTTCATCGCCTTGTGTGCTGACGACTCTACCAAACAAGGGTCATACCATTTTGTAAACAAGGTATAGGCCACTTGATAGGGTGACAATGTTCGATAATATCTGAATAAGACAAATGACAAATTAATGTTAGACAAACACACACAAGTTCTATGCAGCTAAAATAAAAGAACATACAAGGATTATAACTAATTCAAGCATGGACACGTCCATTGTTTTAGCACTTTTAGCACATGAAACAAATAAAATAGATTAGTGAAAATAAACAAATAAACTAGGATTGACTATTTGGAATAAAATAAACTCGAAAAAAAGCATCACGTATTTTCATTTTACAGTTACTCAAAGTCTCAAACATTCTCAAATCAACATTTCCAAATTCGGAATTCCAATCAATTCTCAAGTTCAACTCTTCAAGAATCAAGAGTGAAGAGTAAGATTTAAGAACCTGCTGCGGCTGAAGAATTAAGAAATAAGAAAATCTCAATACTCAAGGTCTTATGGAGACGTCACGGATAAGAAGAACCAACATGTGAATTAGACTTACCATATCTAGGTATGTGAAATTTCGAGGACGGTCGCCCAGCCGCAGCAGGTTCTTAAATCTTACTCTTC
>JAPKLX010000073.1:459991-536923 GCA_026898415.1 Leonotis leonurus
GAATTTGGAAATGTTGATTTGAGAATGTTTGAGACTTTGAGTAACTGTAAAATGAAAATACGTGATGCTTTTTTTCGAGTTTATTTTATTCCAAATAGTCAATCCTAGTTTATTTGTTTATTTTCACTAATCTATTTTATTTGTTTCATGTGCTAAAAGTGCTAAAACAATGGACGTGTCCATGCCTGAATTCGTTATAATGCTTGTATGTTCTCCTTTTATTTTAGCAGCATAGAACTTGTGTGTGTTTGTCTAACATTAATTTGTCATTTGTCTTATTCAGATATTATCGAACATTGTCACCCTATCAAGTGGCCTATACCTTGTTTACAAAATGGTATGACCCTTGTTTGGTAGAGTCGTCAGCACACAAGGCGATGAAACTGGGACAGACAGTGTATGTTATTTGAAGACATCACTAGATATTTTTCAGTTTTATCTTAATATGGTTCTGTGTTGATTCTGTCTTTAAGCATGAATAATAACTTATGTTTTGTTTGTGCTTCATAGGTGGTAACGGCGTGGCTTCAGGAAGTTAATGATGTCTCTGAGTCATGTGCCATTCCCACGGATGGGAACCCCGTAAGGATATATCAAATTAGTGTTTGATTTTGGGTTAATGACTTGATGCTTTCCTAAAAATTTTGTTTGTGCTTTGACTAAGGAATTTCCACCATCGACTCGCTATGAAGCTAGTTCTTCCTCACTAGGACATACTTCCACTTTAATTAGCGAGGTAAGGGCAGTTTTTCTTTAAACTCATTTAGAAGTGATTTCTCCAAATTGATGCATATATATATAGTGAAGTACTCGGATGCAGTCCTTGAAATATATGAAATTCGGTAACGAAGGCTTTCCATTTATTTCGCGTCATGGTTTGTGTGTTTTTTTTTGCTGAAAATTACATTGGCTTTTAGTTTAAAGCACCATGTTCTGATTTCCGGAGCTCCAATGTATAATCTCGTTGCTGTTATGTTTATTTATGCCTATATTAAGTGTCTTTTTATTTATTTGCCGTATTTTGAATAGAAAATAATGTGGCAAATAGTTTATTGACTGATTTGGTTTTGTTTGTGCTTTGACTTAGGAGAACAACATGGCGGATGTCTTCGATCACCACACTTTTCATCCTCATTTGAACTTTGTTAGTGCAGATTCTGTCACTGATGCTTATTTACCCTTTCCTTTTCACTTGAGGTTTATATACGATAATTTGTTTTTGATGTTTTGGTGAAGGTGATGTGGGATGCTAACAATTACTATGATGAGGATCTTGATACGGTTGTCGAACAACCTGCTCAAGGGAGGGCACGAAGCTTTCCCATTGAGGTACTAATTTCTTTTCTTTCTTATTTAGTTTACTTTGTATATAAACAAGGTCCTTAATTGGCGCAATCGGGTCCTTTGCAATTTAATTGTGGTTTTGACTTGAGTAGTTATTTAGTTAATTAGTTTTAAATTTGAAATTTCTTTTGGTTTTGTTATGTTGGCTAGGAATGGAAAAAACACGTGAAAGAAAATATCATGCTTGGTCACATTGCACGGAAGTTCCAAATCCTATTGGTGGAGCATTTAAGTATTATGTGATGTGCAACTATTGTAAAAAAGTTGTTAAGGGTGGAATCACAAGAATGAAACACCATCTTGCTTGGAGTCACCAGAATGTCACGCAATGCCCAAATGTGTCGGATGAAGTAAAAGCAGAAATTATGGCCTTGATCGCGAAGACAAGCAAAGACAAGAAAAAAAAAACAAGATGAATTTGATGATATGGTAAATGTCGGGGCTTACTATGAAAGTGGAAGTGGACATGGCTCAAATTCTTCTCAGTTTCAATCTGTCAACAACTTGGATACAAAGTTGAGGTTGAAGAAATCAAGAGAACTTGGATACTGGATACAAACAGGTGTATCTATCTTGTCTGATGGTTGGAAAGATATGAGAGGGAGAAGTTTGATCAATTTCTTCGTCAACAACTCTTATGAGACGGTTTTTCTCAAGTCCATTGATGCTTCAGACGCCGTCAAAGATATCAATATGATTTTCAAGATTCTTGATGACATTGTCTAAGAAGTTGGAGAGGAAATAATGGTGCAAATTGTGACTGATAATGCTAGCAATTACAAGGCTGCTGCGATGACTAGATTTGCAACAACTTTCTTGACTTTAGAGAATTTGCTCGAGTTGATGCTACCTTTAGAAGCTATGTTCACATCTTCACAATGGTCGAATAGTACTTGAGGAGCCAAAAACGATGGAAAAGTGGTGAAGAAGATAATCTTAATGATCGTTTTTGGCATAGTGTCATCCATGCCCTAAACACCACAAGGTCATTGGTGTCAGTTTTAAGAATGGTGAATGGTGAGCGAACGCCCTCAATGGGATTCATATAAGGTGCTATTGTTATAGCCAAGGAGGATATTGCAAAAAATTTGGGAAATGTGCTTGGGGAATACAAGGAAATATAAGATATCATTGATGCAAAGTGGGAAAACCAATTGCATTTTGCATTGTGATTTACATGATGCAACCCACTACCTAAATCCTCAAAATCAGTACTCGAATAATTTCTCCACTCACCATGAGATCAAGAAGGGTTTGATTTTGTGCATGGAAAAATTGATTCCACCGGATGATTTATTAAAGGCTAATCTTCAATTGGATGCATTTCATATGAAACAAGGGCTTTTTGGACGAGCAACGACAAAAGCGAGTTATGATACTAGATCTCCCAATAAGTCTTAATTTCACTATATTGTATTTATTTTGGTGGATACAATTTGGTGGTTAATGTCCGAAACTTCAAAGCTTTGCCGTGAGAGTATTGAGTTTGACATGTGCAGCTTCGGCTTGTGAGCGCAATTGAAGTATGTTCAATCAAGGAATCGTTTGACTACAATGAACTCAATTCCTACTGAGGAACTTGGCTTCTGATAATGAATGGTATGTAAACAATGCCAAAACACCGGATCCGGAAGTTGATATTGAGATTGAGACCCTTTATATTGAAATGTCATCTTCTTCGTCAAAAATTAGAATAGCACAAACACATCAAGTAAGTTTGAATTTTATTATCTTTGATATTATAGTATTTAGAAATTAGAATTTAGATTTACTTACATAATTATATTGTTTATGAATTATAATTTAGGTTAAAATAAAAGAGGAAAACAAACTAGACATGTTTCATTATTGATTGATGAACAAGAGGAGAAAGAAGTCGAATATGAGGAAGGGGAAGAAGACTAATACGAAGAAGAAGAGGAGAACGAGGATGATGAGTTTGAGGATTAAAAGTTTAAAACTTTTGATTAATCATTGATCAATGGCCTTTAAAACTTTTTAAACTAATGCCTTTAAGACTTTGGATATTTTATTTGATGCTTTGAAGACTTTATGATGTTTTAATTTGATGATTTTTAGACTTTGAGGTTGTTTTCTATTATTGTATAATTTTTGTGAATTATTTTTTGGCCTTTTTCCTGAGGCTTACGCCTTGATTCACAAAGGAAAAACACCTCAAAAGCGACTTAGGAACTTTACAGCATTGAGATAATGTGAGTAGTTAAGTAAGAGAATGTATATTGTCTATGCAGTAGTTTTGCAAATTCAAATTGAAATTTTTATTAATAATTCATATATTTAATAACTTAATTACTATTGCCATTGAAATTGAAATGCTTCTGTTTTATATGTATATATAGATTTTTTGATGTCATTAATTCTATTAAAAAATGATTCATTATCTATTATAAATTATAAAAACACGCACATAAAAGTAATGATTGTACTAAAATTAGAACTATCCATTAAAACAAAGGATATAAATATGACATTTCAAAGCATAACAAAATATGATAAAATTACCTTGAATAACTTTTGAGTGTAATTTTTTCCAATGCCGCCCATACCAACACGAACTCGTAACCCTCTTCTAATCTTCTTCGGATCTTAGAGACACAAAAGGGAAATCAAAATATAATTAAATATGTTGTAGTTGCAACAAATTTCTTGAAATTCAAACCATTTTCCTTACTAAATTTTGATGTCCTCTCGGAAAAAACTCTTTAGATTTCTTTTTCTTTACTTATTCTTTCAGATGCTATCAGTTGGTAAAAGATTTAATTTAAGTTAGTGCAACTGTACAAGCAAGACAACTATGATGGGATGCTGAAAATAGACTAGAACTGGCAAGCGTGTTCAGTAGTATACCTAAGGTATTCCCTGAAAAGACTCCGCAAAGACCCAAGCATTCACTACTCAATCAACTTAACGTGTACTCAGGTTTTCCAACTCTCCAAAAGATACACTTCACTGAAATAAGATTTTCAACACATCAACAACCCCTACCATCAATCATACTACTATGCATATGTGCTAAGACTTCTCTCCAAAACACACTTCCAACAAATAAATTTTAGAGGGTAAGGATGCCACTGAAGATCAATTAGAATCTAAAGTCCTAGAACTCAAACAAATTTCTTCCTCCTATAAATATCAACTCCTCCAATCCTCAAAAGAGTTTTTTATAACTCGCACAATAACAGTCAAACACTCAGCAAGCAAACACATTTTCCTACCCATACCAAAGAAACACCTTAGAGCTTAAGGAAGAAACTCTGCTCAAATCATTACTCAACCAGAAGATCAACCATCTCAAATTCAAAGGTGCTAAGGTATACACATTCAAACTTAAAAGCATTGTTCTTTTAGCAATTAGTTCAAAACATTCTTCTACTTAAACTATGCTGCAGAAATATTAAGAAACTGAAATTTGAGTAATGATAAACTCTTTCCCTAATCTTCACTTTAGAAATTTGCGGTGTGTTTAAACAAAGAGCAAAGTATCAGATTCATTATGGAAGTTTAAAAGCTTCTAAATGATCTTAAGATTTAGATTTCGCAAACTCTAAACTTAAGAGATACAAACTAGACAACAGATTTAAACTTAAAACCATTCTATATACAGAAATCATGATCAACTACATATATAGCAGTTCTTATCAAAACTTAACGGAAAAAATCAGTTAGATGCCTTTGAACAAATAGGAGTTGTTCGTTTCCCCAGAACATAAGAGACTGAAAAGTTGTTTTATAATTCTGACTTCTTTTAAAAGAATTGATATTCCAGGTAGATTAAAGCATAAAAATTCTCATGAAGCTCAAATAGGATAAAAAGGGACTCCTTGATAAGAGGAAAACATGCAGGCTCAGTTTAGATTTCAGTCAACCCCTTTCCCAGCTCCAAATCAGAAATCAGACCCCTAACCTCTAATTCTCAAACCAGAATTTTCACCCAATCAGACCATATACATGAATTTAAAACTGAACAAAAATAAAGAAGAACTCAGATTCAAATATAGCTAGAGTTTTTACCCAAGAATTCAGATTTAATCAAAATCAATCACAATAAAAAAAAAAAAAAAGTAGTCTCAGAAATGCAGAAATCAGTTTTAACGATAATAAAATGTTTCACCAAGAACTCATGTACCCAAATCCCATTTCAGTCAACTATCAGGGAGTTTAGAACCTAAAGATATGAATAACATCTTAGACGAATGCAATAAAAAAAATGAATAAATTTACCCAACTATGAACTCTCCCAATCGGAACTTTAGAGAGGCGACTGCAGGCATAGAGAGGCGACGGAAGGAACTTCAAGAGCCTTCGTCCCTGTTCAGAACCGAGACATAGCCGGCGAACTCTTAACCGTATATCTGAGGAGGAAACAAAAGTTTTTAGAGAAGTATTAGAAATCTAAAATAAAAATTTTAGAAGGATATATCAGAAAGAGAATGATATTAAATCAGAAATTTAGTGCAGAAACAAAAAAAAAAAATAAGAGGAGAATTATAATTTAGGTTCTACCTTTAAGAGAGATAGCCGGTGAGTACTACCGTCCATAGAGTCAAGAACCGAGAGAAAGCTTATAGACAGAGCAGCCGAAGCTCTTCGCCGAGAAACCGAGAGTAAGGAGTGTTAGAGACTGAGATAATTTAGAGGATTGTGTAGAAAATTACAGATAGAAATTAAAAATTGAAACATGCGAATGCTAAATCCAGAAATAGAAATTTACATTCTGAAATATAGAATGAAGAAAAAGATTAGAGATTTACCTATGTGAGAGGTCGAAGGTAGCAGTCCAGGAAGCTCCGGCGATCTTCGCCGTCGATGAGAGTGCTCAGAACTGAAAACGGAGAAATTTAGGGAGACCGGTAATTAGAAGGGAGAATAAGGAATTGACAACTAGAATTTAGGAATTTCAAAGCTAGAAAGAGGTAGGTGAAATACAAGATTTTACCTTAGGAAGATGTGTTAGAATAGCTATTATATAAAGTGTATAACACTATATGTAATTGTAATAGTTATTGAGGGGCTGACTTGCAATTACGATAAAGTTAATTAAATAAAATAAGGGATGAATGGTCCCCAGAGAACAGTACGTACTCTACGCTAAATTTTCCCCATCAGAATTAGCGTGAAGGGAAAGGAGCGCCTGTATCTCCGGAAGATCAATCAAGCATCCAATTTCAGTCAATTCTCTTCCATTATTCTCAATGGCGAATCCAGGTTCACGTTTCCGTTTTCAAATTCTATCTTTGGATAATTATCAGTAGAGTTTATGATCTAGGGTTTACAGTTTTTCCCTCTTTTGATATTCTAATCCTAACAAGTGGTATCAGAGCCACTCTTCGTGATAATTATCTGGGATTATGTTGATTTATGACCTTTATGATTGATTCTTCGGTTCTGTTTCGTTGAGTATTGAGAATTTGGAATGTTACTGTGTGTGCAATTCGGTTTTTTACGTGTTCAGAAAAATTTCATATTCTTATTGTATTTATTATGTTACTGTATGCGAAATTGAATATTTGGGAGAATTGATGCGCAGGAGAATCAATAAATTTTACCCTATTAAATTATTATTATTTTTAATTTGAGAATGTTAAGTATGTTAGTGGAATTCATTAATTGAATTCAATGTCGCCCCATTACCTTTCCTTAATGTGCTTTGCTTTGGTCAACTCTACACGGAAATCGATGCTTCATTATTTGAATTCAATTCAGTTGATGCCATACAACTGCATTATGTGAGAATCTGTGTTGGATGTCTTCATTACCCATTTTATCAATTGCCTCAATTGATTATTCATATGCATGCAAATCGAGACAATTTATGTTATACATATTCTTTTGGTTGCAATAGCAAAGAGTTGCTGCAATTTTAGTTGGAATTTTTTTTATGCGTGCAAATCAAGAAATGGGATAATTGAAGTGCTTATGCAATTTATGTTATACGTATGGCTAATGCACTGTTCATCATTCATGTTTCTTTTATGTTATATGCATATATGTGTGCGCGAAATTCATGAATCGAGAATTCATTGCCAGTTTCGAATTCTGTTGTTTAAATTCATATATAAAACAACTTCAGTACGCCTGATAAAAGCAATTATGATAGATATGGAACCATGAGGTTATTGTTCGATTTATGTTGGGAATAAATTTCTATATGATTTATTTTGCTCTCTTCCTATCAAGCATGAGATTTTGTATTGTTCTCGCGTTTTTTTCGCGAAATTTGGAAATTCCCGCATTACAGCAACTTCGGCGATCGCCGATCTGGGGTAATTTTTCTTCACGACTTCGGCGACCCGGCTCGGGTCACCAATCCAGTCGCCGAACTTGCTGGACTCATGTCCGAAGTTCAACTTCTAGGTGTTTTAGTTGAAGCAATGCGTCGCCAAAGTGACCTCTTTTGTGTAGACTACTGCATCTAGCGCTATATATGGTTGTTTTGTGTCTTCAATTCATGCGTTTGCGCGATCGGCCCAAAGGAAGGTCCGCATCTGGCAGAGTTGTCTACACATACTGTGGGGATAAGTGTGTGACAGTTATCTAGATGAACTTGTATGTTCAACAAGACAGTCCAAAGATTGATTGTTGTACGACACGCCCTTACTGTCAACATTTGATCACTACGTCGAGAGTACCGTTTGCAGCCAATGTTGAAGCCCAAAGGATAGACATTGATGTTGCGCTTGGTATCTCGGGATGGGATTAAACACCTTGACCATTAGCTAGGACCTAAAGTCTTTATTGTGCGTAAATCTTCCGTTCAAACTCTGATTCGTTCAGGATTCTTTTGTTCTATACTTAAGTTAATTTATCATCCGCTGTCTCAATATCATCTAACATCAACCAATTTCCCATGCTAAATGGGTCTAACTTCAAAGAATGGAAACAACACTATCATATAGTGTTGGGATGTATGGATCTAGACCTTGCTTTCAGAATAGAATAATCTGCACTTCTCTCTACGGAAAATACTCTCGATACTAAGAGAGAATTTGAGAGGTGTGATCGTTCTAACCGCATGAGTCTGACGATCATGATGTACAACCTTCCGGATGCCTTTAGAGGTCCTAATTATGAGATATCACTCTAGCTAAGGTTTTTCTTGACAAGCTCGAAAAGCGTTTTGCAAAGAACGATACGGTCGAGATGATGTCACTTTTGTCAACACTGATGTGAGTGATGTATAAAGGTCAAGAAAACATAAAGGAATATTTTCTAAAGATGTTCAACATTGCTTCAAAACTCAAAGCCCTAAAGATCGAGCTTTCGGAAGACCTGCTCATTCTTATGGCTTTGGTGTTTCTTCCTCATCAGTTTAATAATTTATAATTGTAAAAGGATAAATGGACTCTCAATGAGCTCATTTCTCATTGAGTTTAGGAGGAAGAGAGGTTGAAGCACGAAAGGACTAAAAGTGCCCATGTGGCAACTACCTCTAAGGTTAAGGGCAAGAAAAAGCCTTTTGATAAGGAAGCTGCTAAATGACCGGCTCAAAAGGAACAACATCAGGAACAAAGTTGTTTCCTTTGCAGTAAGCCGAATCATACAAAGAAAAACTGTGCAAAATATCACGCATGACGTGCTAAGAAATGTACAGTTCTCACTTTGGTCTGTTCAGGATAATTTGACTTCAGTACCCAGAAATACTTTGTGAATAGATTCAGGTACTACTAATCACATAAGTATTTCTATGCAGTGTTATTTAAGCTACCAAAAGCCAATTGATGGTGAAAGATACATCTATGTGGGTGATGGAAAGTCGGTAGAAGTTGAAGCTATAAGGCATTTAGATTGTCATTAGGAACCGCTTTTTGTTTGGATTTAAAAGACACTTTCGTTGTACCGTTGTTTAGATGGATTTTTGATCTCTGGTTGTTTATTGGACAAATCTGGTTATTATTGTTCATTTGGAAACAATCAGATTACTTTGTCTTTTAATTCAAATGTTATTGGTACCAATTAATTGAGCTCTTTCGACAATCTTTATTTATTACAAAATAATTGCTTCATATAATGAACTCTTGCATGTTAAATCATGTGGTACTAAAAGGAAGTTAAATAAAGAAAATTTGACATCATTATGACACAAACGCGTAGGTCACATCTCTAGAAATAGTTGAGCGACTTGTGTCAGATGAAATTCTAGATTCCCTTTATTTTAAAGATTTTAATGTCTGTGTTGACTATATCAAGGGAAAACAGACCAAAAAATAAGAAACTAGAAGCACTTAAAACAGCAGCTTATACACTAAATAGAGTACCAACTAAGTCAACTGCTAAAACAGTTTATGAGCTTTGGACTAGCCGGAAGTCCATCCTTAAGCATCTCCACATTTGGTTTTGTCCTGCTAAAGCAAAGCCTTATAGGCATCAAGAAAATAAATTGGACCCCAAAAATGGTTAGCAGTTATTTCATTGGTTACTCTGAGCATTCAAGGGGCTATAAGTATTATGATCCCATTAATAAAAATACCTTTAAGACGAGAAAAACAACTTTCTTTGAGGGAGTTGAGTTTGGGGGAAGAAATAGAATTAGGGATATCACCTTTGAGGAGGATTCAAACTTGAATCCTATTGTTGCTTCTAGTAGTGCTCTGGTTTCAATTCCTGTCATTACTCGAGAAGCATATTTGGAAGAACCTCAACTTGATATCATTGAGGATATCCCCATTCAGATTGATCAAACTCAACCACCTCACGAGCAACCTCAAGAACCAGTGCAATTAAGAAAATCCACTAGAGAAAGGCGGAGTGTCATTCCTGAGGATTATGAGATCTACCTCATGGAAGCTGGATCATTTTACATTAGTCCATTTTCCATGAGGTAGATCTCATAATCATGGCACTAGTTGCTCACTTTGATCTTGAGTTACACAAGATGGATAGACTGCGTTTCTTAATGGAAACATTGAAGAAACAATTTATATGCAACAACCACAGAACTTCGAATTAGGTGACTCGAAGGAAATAGTCTGCAAGCTAAAGAAATCCATCTATGAACTCAAACAAGCTTCTCGTCAGTGGTACCACAAATTCCATGAAGTTATTCTCTCATTTGGGTTTTGAGATGAATGTAGTTGAGGATTGTGTGTATCATAAGTTCAGTGGGAGTAAATTTATTTTCCTGGTTCTCTATGTAGACGACATCCTGCTTACCTCTAATGATATGAACTTCCTTAAGGACACAAGAAATTTCTCTTTAAGAATTTTGAGATGAAAGATCTTGGGAAAGCCTCTTTTGTATTAAGAATCCAGATACATCGTGACAGATCTAGAGGTGTTCTCGGGTTATCACAAAAGAATTATATCGATAAGTTTTTTTAAGAGGTTTAATATGCAAGGATGCAAACCAGGAGATACCCCTGTTACTAAAGAAGAAAAAATTTAGCATTACTCAGTGCCCTAAAGCTAACCTTGGAATTCAGGAAATATAGAAAATTCCATATGCTTCGGCAAATTGAAAGTCTAATGTATACTCAGGTGTGTACGCGTCCGGATATTGCGTACATAGTGAGGATGTTAGGCAGATAATTGAGTAATCCTGGGATGATTATTTGGATTGCAGCCAATAGGGTCATAAGATATCTATATAGAACAAAAGATTACATGCTAGTCTACAGAAAGTCAGATTATTTGGAGGTCATCGGATACTCAGATTCTGACTTTGCTGGATGTCAAAACAACATGAAAATCCACAACTGGATATGTCTTTTACAGACTGGAGAAGCTATGTCGTAAAAGTGTCAAACAAACTCTTAAGGCTTCTTCCACTATGGAGGCATAATTTATAGCATGTTATCAAGCTTCAGACCATGGAATATATGTGCGGATTTTGTCACGGGGCTGCACATTCTAGAAATATGTGGAAAGACCGTTTAAGTTATATTGTGACAATAAGCTCTGCAATTATATATTCCAATAACAACAAGATTTTATCCAAGTCAAAGCACAATGACATCAAGTTTCTTGTTGTGAAAGAGAAGGTGCAAAATAAACGTATATCGATTAAGCACATGGGAACTGACTCCATGATAGCGGATCTGCTTACTAAGGGTCTAGTACCCAAGGTCTTTCATGAGCATGTAGCTGTAATGGGTGCATCATCATTGAATGATGTAATTTAGATTCAGTGGGAGTCATATTTAGTGCTTGTCGATACTTCAGACAATTTTATTGTAATGCATTCTGCATTCTGACAACCTTCTGATCTATGTCGTTTATTTTATTTTACCTTTAAATGAAGTTATTATCTTGTACAAGATTAAAGTTTCAGTTGTTTATTTTGCATTCTGACAACCTTCGCCTTAAGTTTAAAGGTCTAAAGAGGACCATTCGAAAATAGATACTATATCTGATTTTCGTGATACCATCTGATCTATGTCGTTTGATTGTGTTTGTGCATGTGATTATTGTCGGCCTAGTCAAGCTATATTTTGACGAACGCTGCTTTAGTCCTTGTATGAATACAGTTGATGGACGAGATTGTTGAAGATACACTACGTATAATAGCGCTTCAGTTCATACGCGTATCCAGTTATAACACATTGTCCAGTTTTATATATTGTGCCCAAATGGGAGATTGTTAGATTAATTTCTATTAATCATAAAGTGGTCACAAATATAATTAAATAATGTATTAATAGCTATTATATAAAGTGTATAACCCTACATGTAATTGTAATAGTTATTGAGGGGCTGACTTGCAATTACGATAAAGTTAATTAAATAAAATAAGGGATGGATGGTCCCCAGAGAACAGTACGTACTCTACGCTAAATTTTCCCCATCAGAATTAGCGTGAAGGGAAAGGGGCGCCTGTATCTCCGGAAGATCAATCAAGCATCCAATTTCAGTCAATTCTCTTCCATTATTCTCAATGGCGAATCTAGGTTCACGTTTCCGCTTTCAAATTCTATCTTTGGATAATTATCAGTAGAGTTTATGATCTAGGGTTTACAGTTTTTCCCTCTTTTGATATTCTAATCTTAACAAGATGACCGCCGGCGACTGTTTCTCTCCGGTGAGCTTTCCGCCGCCCCAATCAAGAAAAGTGAGAGTTAGAGAGAGAACCAGAGAAGGAGGAGAAAAGATAGAGAGAGATTCTGGTTGGAGAAGAGACACGGTGGCAGCGTGCTTCTCCGGGCAACTCCGTGCAGAGAGGGATTGAGAGAATAGGTTGTGTGTGTGTTGTGTCGTGCGGCTGAGTGAGGGAGAAGGGTTGAAGGTGAGGTGGTTAAATAAGTGTTGGTGTCTAATTAGGGATAGGAAGATGGTAGGACATGGGCCGGATATTTGGGCTGGGTTTGATATAATAGATGGGTCGAAAACTTTCTCCACTGGGCCAAACTAACTAGTAATCCAAATGGTCCGAGATTTGATCCTATGGGCCGGATTTTAATATAGGGATTGGACTCAGTATATAAAGACCTAATGGGCTGGGAATAAGAAGTGTAAACTATCCTTGGGCTGAAAATAATTAACCATCTGGGCCTCAACTATAACTAATATTAAGGGATTAATGTTGGAGTTTAAGTGAGATAACTATTAATTTAATTGGGATATGGCCTAGCTTAAGAATATTATTATTAGAGAATTAATTCATTAAGCTAGAATTTAATCATAATAGTTGATTAAATTAAAATCATACCTAAGGTGTATTAATCAAGGTTAATACTAACCTATAAGATTTAGTTAGATGTTACGGTTCGAGAATCAATATTTCGAGTAGAATTTCCTTCACGAATTATACCCAACATTTTTTTTTCTTGGGTAAAGAATGAAATTAGAACAATAAATCATAGACTTGATTTAAGAATTTAACGACACATTTAGACTAAGATACTCGAAGTCGAGTTAAGACTAGAGAATAATTCTCGAAATCTATATTATATATTAAAATAAGGTTTTCAATTGGTATTCAATTGAGTGGCAATTTTGTAATTAATGTCAAATCAATGTTCTATTATATAAAGAGATTAAATAATAAATATTTAAAGTTATCTTACATTTTTGTACATAGAAAATCAATATAAAATTGGGTGATCATTTAAGATAAGTTTAATATACATTTAATATATACATATATATATATTAACTTTTATATCTAATTTTGATATTTAAGTCATCATGTATGTATATTACAAAAATATTTCGTCAACAGAATTATATCGTATGTTATCGTTTTCATTGAAACATAATTGTTACTCGATCAACTTTTTTATTTTTCACAAGTGAGACGTTAACTCTTTACACACAACTTAATTATTACAAATAAATCAAGAAATTAAGACTCAAAACCCATAAAATAAACAATTTATTTTAAAACAAACTATTTAATACATGTGCCATTTCAAAATTAGTAAAACTTTTTTATACCACAACACTCATATTCATTTCGATTCATCCAAAAAATATATACACACATCATGTTAAATATTAACTTCAATATAAATTATTGACATTATTTGACTTACCATAAATTATTTATCATTCGCAATATATATTTAATTATAACTAATACAAAGCTTATTCAACTTTCACCATATTTAACACACTTACTAACCCATCGCTAATTTATATTTTATATACACACATTCAATTAATAAATATTATAAAGTTATTATTCTCCTAACAACACAATCAACTCATTCTTTAAAATTCATATTTAGAGTTGTCAAAAAAGATTTAGCTAGTCGGAAAATGGGCGAATATAGACTATGAATATGAGTTATGGCTAATTTTTATACCAACTCGACTTGATACAAAATAACCTCAGGCACACGATGTGCTTGAACAACTTGGTACAATTCTATTATTTTACATTAAAAATTAGTGTATACATGTATTGACCACTAAAATATATAACAACATAATTTATTATTGTTATATACTAAATCAATTAATTATTTCAATTGAGATTCAATTTGAATGACAATTTCGTAATTAATGTCAAAACAATAACTCATTATATGAAAAATTAAATAATTAAATTTTAAAGTTTTCATACATTTTTTACGTAACAAGTTTATGAAAATAAGGAACTATTATCTTTCTTAATACTTTTTTTTTTTTCAAAATCTTTTAATTGTGTTGGTGCAAACATATGCAATATGTATCTTAAATAAAAAAAAATCTTGATTATCTATTAATCATTCATTAGTTTTCACCATATTTAACTCATTTATTAATCCATCACTAATTTTTAGTTTACTTAAAACTCACCTATTAAACTAATAAATAATATAATACTCTTATTTCTCTAACAATTTTTAACTCATTATTTAAAAATTAAAATTTATATTTAGAGTCATAAAAAAAGACTTAACAAACATGAAGAAAATGAGTGAACTAATTATACTAAATCAACTAATTATTATTATGGTTATATACTTTTATACTATTTAATTTATACTAAATCAACTAATTATTATTCAGACTAAGTAATATTCGCTTTATATACCTAAAATGTGTTTATATTATTAAAATGTGTTTATTATCCGTTTGGCCTATTGGCTAAGAATTGGATTTTTTTTACATTATTATACTACATTTTTTAAATTTATAGTGACACACTTACAATACATAATTGTTAGTGCATCGCACGGGAACGCATACTAGTAATAAAGGATAACATTTCATTCACTTAGAGAATATTGGATATGCTCGAAATTATGTCTCACTTGAGATTTATTTAAAGGTTTCGATGAAAGGTCGGATCTAAGTTCTGGGAAGTCATCATCGGTCAAGACTACTCAAGTAGGCTTTCTATCATATACATCAAGTGTAGGCTTTCTTACACTATAAAATATGTGTGTGATATTAGTTTATGAATTTTTCTTTTCAAAAAGCTTTTGAATTGAAAATGTCTTTCAAGTATTGTCTGCTATAAATGTTTATGATTTTCGTATGATACATATCTGCTCAGTTAATATAAAAGAATCGAATTCGGGTCCTGGTGGGATAACTATCCTACTAGGACTAGTGTACACAAAGTAACCGTGAGTCATCGAGCGGGTTGGCCGGTTAAAGTGACCGTGAGTCATCGAGCGGGTTGGCCGGTCAAGGTGTTCGTGGAAGGTAGCCATCTTCCCGACACAAAGAAGAAGAAGTTACAGATATGGTAGATTACTAAAGAACTTAGATCGATCGATCTTTAAAATTTCCCAAAAAGGATTTTAGTGAACATAGGTTCTTTAGAGACAAAATCCATATGTTTCACTTACAATGGCATGACAATTATATATATGTATGAGTGCAATTTTGGCATGTGTCTACTGAGTACAATTTGTACTTAGCCCTACATGTATATATAAATGTGCAAGTTGAGTGATGATGAAGGAGGAGTGCTACGTTCGGACTTTTTGTCGATCTCTTATTAGTTGACTCTTGGAGGTTCTACGTGTCTTCACACATGTAGAGCTTTTAGCGATCCAAGTAACTTTTTGCTGCTAGTATGAGATCGTTATGTAATAAACCTAATACTCGAGTTTCTTTCATGATATGTTGCATGCATTGAGCATAAAACTCAAGCCCTTTTCTTGCAGATCATGTACAATGAATTATTCGCCCAGTTATGAGATTGTTGTTCAGTTTCGTCCTCGTTCCATTACCCCATTTCTATCCCGACTTCTTTAATCCCTTCCCAAGTTATGGTTTCCCCGACTTTACTATCCTTAGTGAAGTGCGGGCGTGACAAAGTGTGAAGATATTTCGTGGCAATAGAAATAAATTATTGTGTTATTATAAAAAATTATCAAATGTACACATGAAACTGCCATATCAATCATATGTAGATTAACAATGCTTGCATGAGTGATTTTGTGTGTATTTATTTAGGTAGTCCGATTATCGCATATCATATTACGTGAGGTATGGTTTATTTCTCGATGATAACATAATTGTATTTATTTATTTTTTAATATTGTTGATTCAGATAGTCTAATTTGGTAACATAATTGTATTAAAAAAAAAAAAAAACAACAACTTTATCCATCTCACTTGGGACTACATACCAAGAAAACATTGATTATCACTTAATTGCAATCTACCCGCTTTCTAACTATTGAATGTAACATTGGGATTCTAGTACATTTATTTTTAGGTAACATCAAATATCAGCAATCAACAGTAGTGAGTCTGCCAACCTTCCCAAAAATCAATCGTAACAAGATAATAAAATGAAGTGAAAAAAGAAAATAAAAGAAATCAACAAAAGATAGAGCCTATTTCAGATTTTGAAATTGATGTTGGGGGCTGACTCTTAATTATAAGACTACATATTGGTGATATTATTGCAAAAGTCATAATAATAAGACAAAATATATTTATTTAAAAATAAATTAAAAGTTATGACTTTCTATGCAAAATGGTTGTCATCCAATCTTAAGTATAAAAAAAAGTGATGTAAAATGTGTTTGTGTAAGAGAGAGAAATAAATATTTTAATTGGAGTTGGGTCATAAGAAAGTTATTGATGATTGTAGTTTAAGTCTGAATTAGAAATTGCATTTATCTTATCAAAGGGGACTACACTTATAGGAATTGGAGAGAATACAAGAATCAAGTACACTTTTTCTCTTTAGAGTAAAACTTCCTAATCATTTATCAAAGGGGACTACACTTATAGGAATTGGAGAGAATACAAGAATCAATTACACTTTTTCTCTTTAGAGTAAAACTTCCTAAATCATTTTTCTGCAAGATGTCCTTTCTCACATTTCTCCATTTGCATATGTAGAGAATAAATATAGGGAGAAGGGTATAACCCCCTAAGGTTTACAGGAATATGCAAAAAATATCCTTAAGGTTTGTTTTGATGAAATACAACATTTTTTAAGTTTTTAAAGTGTAAATTAGTCCAATCTTTAATATTTTAATTCAATTGTTGTTTTAAAATTTGTTTTGATAATTTTTGAAATAGGTAGGGAATTAATTTTTAAAATGGGTACACAAATGTAATGTAAAAATTATATAAAAATATATTGTAATTGGTCCAACTCGACTACAAATATACAAACCCGTCTCCAGCCCCTTTATGTTCTTATTTCGTATCGTAATTGATTGTAAATTTTGACCACAAATATTTTAAAGACCATATTTTAATAAATATGTATTAGGATATCAATGGAAGATTAATATCTGGGTCGGAAGCGGATACAGATTTATACATTTGTACTTGAGTCTAGTACAAAGCGGATACAGAGGTATACATTCCCACCCCAAACCTACCACGATAAATTTTACATAAAATATTATATTTTAAATATAATATTTATATAATTTTTCAAAATTTTATAAGAATACAATAGCACGAATCATATAATCATCATACTCGTTTAATAAAGGGATAGGGGTACAAAGATTTAATATAAAAATTATATATATAAAAAAAAAGTCGGGAGAGATGTTTTGGATATCCACCAAATAATATATTTTAGAAAAAAATTATTCAAGAAAATCAATTACAAATTAGTATAATAAAATAATCATTTCTAAAACTAAAATCAAAAATTGGAAACTCTTTTAATATCTATTATTATATTCTTGTAAAATTTTGAAAAAATTATAAAAAAAATTATTTAAAAAATATATTATATGTAAAATTTATCATGGTGAGTTCAGGGTGGAGATATATAACCCGTCGACTCGAAATCAAATGTATAAACTCGTATCAGCTCTTAATGCCGAATTCTTCCACCAATATCATTATACGAATTTATTAAAATGTTATATTACAATATTTGTGGTCAAAATCTAATATAAATTACGAACTCGTCACGATAAAATTTACATATAATATATTTTGTAATATAATTTTTTATATAATTTTTACATTAAATTTTTGTACCTCTCGTACCCATTTCAAACAATATCAAAATAAATTTTAAAATCATAATTTAATTAAAACATTAAAAATTGGACTAATTTGCATTTGAAAAACTTAGAAAATGTTATTTTTGCACCAAAACAAATCTTAAGGGGTTTTTTGCATTTTCTTATAAACCATAGAGGGGTTATTTGCCCCCTTTTCCCATAAATATATCATTCACATAAATGCTACTACCTTTGTCCCGCTAAAAGTTGTCACGTTTCTTTTTTGGGTTGTCCCATTAAAAGTGGTCACTTTCCTAAAGAAAAAACTTTACCTTTAAAATACATATCTCTTACTTCTTAAAATACAATACTTTACTTTTTTTAATTCTCCGTGCCGACTCACTTGTGACCGTTTTTAGCGGGACGAAGGAAGTAATAGTCAATGAAAAGTATGAGGTAATGTTTACTTAGAATGGTTATTGAAGTTTTTTTTATCAAAGAACTCACCACATCCAGTTATTTGTAGGGTGTACAAGAAGAGGCTGCCAGAATTTCAAATGGATTTTACATTTGGATGATCCGGTGTACTATGATTTCTAATCTTGAAAAATGCAATTATTTAAGATGGAAAAAGAATTGTGATACTCTCCCTCTATCAAAAATTTAAATTTGTACATTTGTCTATTTTATTGCGTGCACAAAAAAATTTGTACATTTGTATTTTTAATAATTAGATTGTTGTCCGTTGAAATTAGACGGGATTAATATTTATAAAATTTATAAAAGTTTTTGACACCATTTTTTTTATTATTTTTTGTCATAGATATGTGAACTATTTATTCATATACTAAATATGTATAATAAAAACCGTTAATTATGTTGATTTGTTAATGATAAAATTGCAATTGTTCTAAAATTAATAAAATAAATAAATTTACAACTTTATATATATATATATATGTATATATATATATCATAAATAGTAAATCCTCGTAAACTTGTCTATTAGTGGACTCGTACTAACAACTTAATATTTTTTTTGAATATATTTGAATTTAATTTATATACTCATATTCGTTCTAAAGTAAAGTAAAAATGTTCTAATACTCATTATTATTAGAGGTGTTCAAAAGAATCGTAATCAGCGGTTTTGGGAACCGAATCGTCAAAATTTATTAAAATTCAGAATGACAATTGTATAGGAAGCAGTTCGGTTTCGATTTTGAATTCAAATATTTTGAATCGTGAACCAATTGATTTCGTCTTACTCTCATATAATAATATGTGTTGGGAACCCCATGAATTTATTTGTGTTTTGATGATATTTCTCGAAACAACACTTAGTCATTTTTATGATCTCAGAAAACCAGGTAGTCATTGTTATCTCTTAAGGAAAGTCTTTTAAGTATAAAAGAAGCATATCGTTTTACATTTATTTAACGATCTGTATTATTCTTCTAAAAGCCTTCCTTGACACAATGATTACTAAGATAACAAGTATTTTCTAAATTGTATTGTCAACTAGTTTTTAAATTTGTAAGCAGATTGTTTTTAGTAAAAATAACGATCTGCTTCATATACTTGCAGCTCGCTATCCACTTTTCTTGTTCTGGCTAGAATTTATTCTTTACAGATCAAAAATGTAAAAGTAGTTTGAAGTTTCAAATTTACTTATAACGATCTGTATTTCTAGACTTTAGAAATAACTACCATGTAAAAGGAACAGCTAGATGAGTTAACTATCTATCCTTGTTATCAAGCTGTAACTAGGATAGTATACTCTTATACTTGAAGACATTACAAGAGGATGATCAGCTAGTATAAAAGTCTCTAGCAGCTCGCTGACGAAATAAGCAACAGGTCGTTTTTTTATATAAAAAACGACCTGCTCATCATTCATTTCCTCTACCTACAAATATGAAGTGTTCAACATAAAGTCATGTGATAATTGGGAACCAAATCAATTAACTTATAGAGGAACAACTTGATGTACAACGACCTGCTATTTCCATCGAGAACGAGCTGCTCCTTACAGTAACTATGGTGGACTGCCAACATACCTAAATTTGTCACAAATTAACCACTTGGTGTATTGTCACATCAACAGCATACTGTAAGGAATGAAGTACTAGAATATCAATTTGCAGTATGATGAAAAATCGCGTGAAAGGTGGAACAAGACTCTCATATGGCAGCGCGTGTATCAACAACACTGACATGCATTTAATGCAGCCATTAATGCGAAGAGGAAGGACTTCTCCCTCTCTAACGGATAGTTCCTGCTATGGTCCTATAAATATCACCTTCACCTCCAGAAAAGAGTACGAGAATTCAAGCTATTATACTGTCATTACTCTGCTCAAAATTTTCAAGCTCTCAACGTTCAAAAACACTTCCACCCATCTCAGAATTCTCTGTGGTGTTTACTGTTATTGAAGGTTTACTTTTCTAGAAATTTTTTTTTACAAAACCCAAAGTTAGGATCTAGATTTGATCCAGTTATAATCATAGGTTGTAGTTATCAATCTTAGGAAGAAGATTTGTAATCACAAGAAATTATCTAGGTTTGATAATTTTTGTGGCTCGTACTCAACGAGTAAAAAGAAAGGAGAAAGTTAGTGAATTTTCGGTCTAGACTTGATCGAGTTGTGGACGTAGGAAAAGTTTATCCTGAACTACGTTAACTACTTGCGTTCTTTAATTCTTATTTACTTCTTTATCATCTTCTTCATACTTTTGCATTCAAAACTGGTTTGATAATATCTACAAGCAAGAAAACGTTTTTCACATTATAAAGAGCATTAACCACCAAATTCCGCACACAACTTTAATCAAGTTTAAGTTGTATTTGTTGTTTTTTATTATTGTTTTTCCACGCATAAGGTGTTATTTGAGTAAGATTGAGTCTTCCTGACAAGAAGACTTATCTTACTACTCTAAGCTATCTTATCTATTAAGTGTGCTTAAGCCTTATAACTTAATCTTAAAACAAGAAAACCATAAAAGTTTGGATTGGTGTATTTCCCCCCTCCCCCCATACACCAATCTTGCTCTTTCGGGACCAACAATATGTGTTATAAATTCAAATATAATATATATATATATATATATATATATATATGGAGTGGTTCAGGTATAAAGTGAAATTAAAGTAGGAAATAGGAAATAATCTCAGCCATTGATTTGGATGATCGGACGGATATGATTAAATATGATCTACTTAAAAAGGCGGTGCATTCCATTGCTTTGAACGATGCACGAAGGTTATTTTGGTAAAAATTGAAGTGAGCGGTTATGCATAATTAAGGAAGAAAACAATCATCCCCTATATTCTAGCAACTGCAAAAAGCAGTTTCCTTTTTCCACACAAACTACACGCAATCTTTGCCATTTTATTTGAAACAAAGGGCGACAAGAAAAGGTCGACGAAATGATACGACTGACGACGGTGGTGACTTTCTAACTCTGTCCATACGCATTCAAAATACAATGCATTTAATAGTTAAATACAATGCATATAACATTTAAATACAGTGCATTTGTAAAATATAAGTGTAACTCAATTATATTTTCACAATGCATTTAACAGTTAAATACAATGCATTTTAACATTTAAATATAATGCATTTAAATATAGAGAACTATTTTGATTTAACAATTCATAATATAATGCATTTAAGCTGTTACTGATAATGCATAATATCGAATATAACAGTTCACAAATGTATATACTCGTAATTCATAAAACAAGAACAATAATGCATTTAATTTCATAGAATTAAATCTCTAATCTAATAATTTATGGTAACCGATATTTACTATAATTATATCAATAATAAAATTTATACCATAAAAATAGGTAACTATACCCATAAATTGTTAACATAATTTTCTCTCTCCCCATAAATAACGGCCGATTATGGTATATAATTTTCTCTATCATCGTCAAATTACTATATTATCCTTAAGATCATATTTATGGTATATTTTATTATATTAAAAATTCGAATTTAATGTTTAAATCCTAACCGCCGATCATGTAAAATCAATGGCTGAGATTACTTCCTATTTCCTACTTTAAAATCACTTTCTATATGATCTATATTATATATATATATATTACTGATAAAATAAACTATATTTGAATTTTCATAAAATCTAACCAATTTATTTGAATTTTATGTATGCGTATTCATCTCAAAATCGATAAATGTCTTGTTACACATCTTTATTCATTAATTACCCATACATGTTCAAGCCCGTATGAAAATAAACTCAAATTATATGAATTCATTTATTTATATGTATATATACATTCACAATCTGATTAAAAATTAAATATATATACCCATGTTTGCTACAAAAATTAAATATATATAATTTTTATTAAGTGTGAATAATTTATTTAAATAATTTATTTGTAATTACGCACACATTTTCTCACATGCTCATATAATTCAAATTATTTTGTGAAATAAAATACATAAAGACATGATCAATTTTCTCATGTGCTCACATAAGTGGATATTTTTATCTCTTATTTTTAAATTTGTATTTTTATTATCTTTTATTTATTAAAGTGAGTATTTAAATTTTATATCCCTAGATTATATATATACATATTATTTTTTAAATAACATGAACAATTTAATAAATTTAAAGTATAATAATTACATTTAAAATATCTACCCACTGATAAAAAAGTTAGTACATAGGTAATAATGAAGTTGGGTGTCAATATCTAATAATGATATACGACTAAAATTCATTAATTTGATTGAAAAATCAAATAGGTATCAATGTATAATCATTAAATATTTTTTTATAATAATGAAAATAAATTCAAATTATATGAACTTATTTATTTATATATATATATATATATTCATAATCCGATTACAAATTTAATATATATACTCATTTTTTATTCAAAAAGTTATATATAAACAATGAGAAAATGTGAAGTGATGTGTTAATTTGATATATTGCAAAGGTGAAGATAAAATTAAAAAAGTTGTGTATATTTAGTTTTCTAAATTCATGGCCTAATTGTGGAATTGAGAATAAAATAATATAATTTGAATTCAACATTCTCCCGAACAAAAAACACATAAGTTTATATATCTTTAATTATTATGATAAATAATTAGGAATATTAATTTTTTATTAAAGATTAAATAAAATACATGTAAAGCATAATAATAAAAACATTTAAGATATATACCCACTAACAGATAACTTAATATGTTGGGTAATAATGAAGCACAATTTCATTATCTAATAATGATATACAGTCAAAAAATCATCAATTTGATTGATTTCTAAAAAAATGCATCGAAATATATTCATTAACTATTTTTTTTATATTAATGAAAATGATACACCTTGTCCCACTTCATTAGTCCTATTTTATATTCAATTGAATGTAATATTATAATCAAATGGGATGGATGGAGTACATAAATATATGTGGGTTGTTCGAATAATAATATAATTAAAAGTATGTTATAATAATCATATGTAATAAATTATATATATTAAAAAAATATTTTCAAATAATGTGAGCTTTAATATTTTTTTATATGATTTATTTTTATTAGATTTGAAAAACATATAATCTAATATAGAAATCTAGACATTTTTATATAATTTATTAATTTTCATTAGATTTTAAAAGATTGTACATAATCTATATAAATTATTATTAAATTAGTTATCAAAATATAAATATCAAATTAATATATCACTATATATATTATATTTATTAAAATAATACTTTAATATGGAATAGTATATAATATGATCTATAATATACATAGAAATAAATACATAACATAAATAGAATATGCCTACATGAAAATAAGAATATATAATATTACATATGATTAATATGTAGATAAAATTCCAAAAATCTAGAAAAATAGGAAAAATTAAATGGGAGGCTAGAAGGATTTTTAGGGTTGAGGTGGACAACTTGGGTCGAACTTGTATTATAATATATATTATATTTATATTGTTGGACCCACAATTATCTTTTTAATCATTCACGTAACATATTTGTCACGTCCCCATTTCACTTCTCTAAGTAAAATCGAGGAAAACGTGACTAATAGGAAAATACGAATAATGAAACACAACGAAAACGTTGATAAATGGATAAAAGTGAAACGTACATCGAAGAGGAAGATTTTGATAGAGTTTAAGTGTCACGGACACCCCCAATACATCAACAGAATTTCGAAGTCTGAAAAACTTAGTTCGACAAGAATGAAATAACGAAGAACAATTACAAGTCTGAACTACATAGTTCGAAAGCAAAACAGATAGTTAAACAGTTCTTGGATCTAAAACAACAATCCGGCAGCAGAAACTGGATCAATATCTAGGTTTACATGTATGACGACATATAAACCATCGAGAGTAAAAACATTTAAAGTTCAACAAAACCACCGCTGAGCCTTCCACTTCGTCATCACGACTTAACCTGCACATTTATAAATATATGCAGGGCTGAGTACGAAAGTACTCAGTAAACACATGCCGAAATCACATTCGTACTGATATATTTGCAATTGCCATAATACAGTGCAACATAGGGATTTTGTCACTAAAGAACCTATGTTCACTAAAATTCTTGTGATCTTAAAAGTCGACTGGCCAGTCTAAGTTCTGGAGTAATCAAACATATCTGCAATTCTGTGTGTCGGGAAAGTGGCCACTTTCCGCGGACACTGAACCGGCCAACCCGCTAAGATGACTCACGGTTCTGGTGTACACTAACCTTAAAAGATATAAATCTTTAAAGGTCCAAAATCGATTAATTAATCAACAGATACGCATCATACCAAAATATAAAACATTTTCGACAATGCAATACTTCATATCATTTAAAAATTCTAAGCATTCTATAACGAAAATCATAATTTTGGTACAACGCATACGATTTCATTTGGTAAAAGAAAGCCTACCTGATGTGCTTCTTCGTCTAATGAGTATCTGGTGTAGGTTGATTGAATTTCTCCTTCGCCGAACCTTAATCGTAATTCAGAGGAAAAATACTCATTGTGAGTATATAATTTATTTCATCTAAGTATGAAATAATATTCTATTTGCCTTATCTAATGAAATAATATACTCTATTTCATAAATTTATTTTACTTATTACTTGATTTAAAATCGAGTTCTTAGTAGTTGATGCAACTATCATTATTAGAGAGTTCTAATAATTATCTAATTTCTGAATCTCCCTAATATATATATATATATATTCTAGGCCATTCTATCTAATTAAGGTACTATAATTAGTCCAAATTGATTAATATCTAAAATCTAGGATTTAAAATAGTTTAAATTAACTTCTTTAGAATTAGGTCTTAGTTCGATTGAATTTTAATTATTTGAAGCACGTTTATAAAACGAAACCATTAATTGGTCAAAACCAGTATTTTACAGATCAATTAGATTTTTGTTCCGAACCCAGCCCGTTTATTATTTTAGCCCAGATTAAATTTCCAATTTCTCGGCCCAATAGAACTAATTCACGGCCCATCTACATATTATCTGATTTCCCAATTGATTTTACATTACTAGCCCATTTACATACAAACACTCCAGCCCATCCGTTAATCTCCCCAAACCAGGTCAAACCCTAGTTTCATTTTACCGACTTCTTCTTTCTCCCTCGCCTTTCATTCTGGTTCTCGCTTAAGTTCAGACACATCTCTCACGCTTTTCCCTCTCTTCTCTATCTCACGTCGCCTCCGACGTCGCCTTCCCTGTTTCCTGCTCTCAGCTCCTCCTCCCACCGAATAGCAGGGAGTTTCATCTTGGGTTTCAATTGCTGTCGACACCATAAGGTAACTCTCTATCTTCTTCTCTATTTCCCAATTTTAGTTAGTTTAGTTTCCTCTTTTTTTTTTTCTTTCGCGAATCAGTAGATCCAGGTTTTAGGTTCTGACTCTGAAATTGTTTTTAAACCAATAGTTCTTTCAATATCTTGCTCTCTTTCTTTCCTCTCGATCTGCAGTAAGGCATTTGGACGGCGGGGTGTTCTTCGGGGTTTTCCAGACTACAATTCCTGAGATTTCCCTTTTAAAGGTTATATTTTTAGTTCTGTTCTTGTATTTTTGGTTTTACAAGATGTATTCTTTCCTCTTTTACCGTTTTAGTTCAGAAATTAACCGGTTATGATTTTGATTTTGGGAATTAAATTCTGAAATTTTAGAAATTTAGATTTTTACATTCTTCGTTCTCTGCATGCTTAAATTCTTCAATTACTCTGCTTTAAACGATACTCTAGATCATAGATTCATTCTGAGTTGTGAAGAAAACAAGGCTTTGGTTTAGTGTAAGGGTTTCACATTCTGTATGGTTTTAAAGACTTTAAAATTTTGACTTTGTTTTCTGCTCAATTTCTGGCTGAGGGGCATCTCAAATTTGGAGGCTGGTCCAGATCTTTGGTTGGTCGTTGGAAAGGTTCTGGGAATTGAATTCCCATGAGGTAGCTTCTGTTTTTAATTACTGAGTTTTAATTTAACTTGATTTGGTTTATCAAGTTCTGGAGTTAGTACACATAATAAATATACCTGTAGTTTCTGGGGGTATAAAATGATAATCACATAAGTTCTAGTTCTAAAACAGAATCCATATATATATATATATATATATATATATATATATATATATATCTATGTGTTCTGTTCTGCAAGTCTAAATGCGTTTTTCTAAAACCTGAAAATCTAAATGACTTCTTAGTCATTCTAAGTGATAGGCTTGTAAAATCTGATCTTAATAGTTAGAGCTTCAAATTCTCTTTTCTTTTTCCTATCTCATTGCTCATTAGTTCTGTGAAAAGAATTGGGGTCTAAGGTTCAGTTCTCTTCCTCTGCATAAACTCATATATATATATGTATATACTGCTATATTAACATTCTGCAATCAGTAAGCATATGTTCTTAGGTTCGAAATCTATTTGAAATTCTACACTTTGCATGTTTAACACAATTTCTAAACTCTATATAGCACTACAATGAATACTACTGAATGGTTAGAGTCTAAGTTTACCTTAGTATCTCTGAGGTTTCTGAACGGGGGTGACTCGGGGTATCTTCGGGGCGTGGGTAAAGCTATTCAAAAAATAGATTCATTGAGTGAAAAACTGAAGTCTTTGAAAGAACCAAACGATGTGTTTCAGCTAGGGTCCAGTATTTAGACTGAAAAGATGAACACCAAACTTACCTTTACTGTATCTAAATCTGAACCTTGGGTTGGAAATGACTAAGAACTCTTCTGGTGGGTGAGTGCTGCTGCGTGGGAGATGGAAATGAACTGGATGCTGAGGGAATATGTGTGTGAGAGTGTTTCTTCTTTTAGGTTGGGTTACAATGTAAGAGTTTTCTTTTTTTGTAAGGTAGAGAAGGGTTTAGTTCTGCAGTATAAGTAATAGAGCTGATGTTTACTCTATCAGCAGTCATCTATACACTCACTCTATCAATCTATCACACAGCTATATTCTCAAGTGCTTTGCTATGATTTGATTTTCATTGACTTATGGGGCATTCCATTAATGTGATATCTCCTTATGTTGCAGGTAGAATCCTGGAGTGGTGAAGCTGAGTAGCTCGACTGCTGCTGTCCCCTTTCCTTGCCTTTACTTTATTCTGTTTTCACTTTTCCAATTCAGATGGTGGTACAGAGAGTTGAGTAGTGGTGCAGTAACTAGTTTCTTTACAATAACTTCTTAGGAACTAAATCTGCTTCACAGATCTTGTTGCTTTCCCATCTTTGACTAATTTGTTCTAGATGTAATATCATGAGTTTCCTATATCTATGTAATTCACGGTGGCTGCTGATTTGGAACTAATGTATTCTACATGTAATTATACATATTCTAGTACAATATTACTTTGTGGCTAGTGAGTATTTATAAGATGTTGGTTCATTAATATAATTACTAACATCCTACTATTATATATATATATACTAATTTAAAACATCAAAACAGTATACAGATTATCCTAACGAGATTTTAATATACTAATCTTATAATTATAAAATCAACTAATTAATAAGAATACAAACCATAATTCCCTTACCATATAAGGTATATAACTACACAACTAATTGTGGAATATTTTGCCAAGTAATTCAATCATTTGCTCGAATTTAACTAACTATCAAGCACCGAAATAATGATAGTACGTCTCTTTAAATAATTACATCATCTAACTTACTCGCATAACAATTATAATACACCATGGTTATAATGCATACGAAAATAAAAGAAATGGTTGCTACTAATATCAATTAGTAAATCAACATCTAAATAAAACAACGAAATTTGTTATCGCAAATTTTTGATACATGAAAACTTGAAAAAAAAAAAAATTTTCACGGGTCATTACAATATTTAACTATAAATAATGTGGGATCCTCATTCCACTCGTAACATATTTAATTTATTTTATTTATCAATCAAACACTTTTTTTTTTCAATCACAAATACTTATTTAATTAATAAATATTGCGAAACCACCACTCACAAGAGTCACAACACAATCATAACATTCGTTAAAACCCGTGCCGAACCCAATTGTGAAAATACTTGGTGGACAGATGAAGTATAATTACATTATTTTCTCTATTCTATGGGCAACAATCAGGTACGAATAGTAGTTATCAATACTTATACTAGCGAGGAAATATTGTGCCGCCATCCGACACCCAAATAAATTTAATCAAAATAAAAAATTATAACACAAATTAAATACTTAACATTGTTAAAATCTACATATTTCATCAAAATTCAAATCATAAAGTTCAAATCCACAATTAATATCTAAATTCATTAACTAAATAAAAGTTTAATATAAATTAACTTGAAGATAAGTTATTTCAACTCAACAGTCGAAGTATAACAATCTTCTTTAAACTCTTCTTTGTATCAATACACGTCAAAAAACTTGCATCATTTTCTTTACTTACAAAATAAACAAGTTTTTACATTAGAAATTGATATTCACATAAAACAAAATTCATTGTAATTAATGAATGTTGACTCATCACTCATGTACAAGCCTTTGGAAATGTTCGATTGAAATACAACTAGCTACATTTCTTCACATGCTATAATGATAATTAATCTTAATCAATCATCTGAATTATGCTGACAAATGACAATTAATTTAAGTTCAGGGAACAATAAAGAGTATAGCATTCTCTTGTTATCTCACACAATCTATGTAAAAACAATTAAATAAATTGAGTAACCTATTTATAAATAAAAGTAATAATCAAAGCTCCGAAAGTAAGAGATCAACATTCATTTGAAGCTTGATGCTGAAGAACAGTGCAACCATGCAAGCAAAACCACCAAAGATGAAAAGAAGAAGTCTTGCTACCATAAATTCTAGTATTAAAAAAGAAAGATGAGGGGAAGGGCTAATAAGGGAATACACTTACACAAACCTCCTCTAGCAATCAATCGTCAGTAACAAAGGCTCATCTGAAACACATATAGTCATTTCATCGAACACATTACATATACCATAAACTATTCCAACGCGATACACAAGCACAAGCATAGCATGGATAACTGAGAATGGCAAGTTGAGGAATTACCGAATTTCAGTCATGTATAGTCAATATTATAATCGGGGATCGACATGCTAGAGAAAGAGTTGTATCCAACACGAACTGGAAGAAATATCACGGAACATCAGGCAGCTAGGTAAAGGTTTACCCTGCATGCTCTGTTTCCATAGATAACTGAATAAAATTGATTCTTGTTATACTTATTTTAGACTCACTGCAAGTCGAAGCATTCTTCTGCTGTTTTATAATGCTGGTCGATTAACTGCATAAATTGGAATACCAAACTTGTATATATGGGTTGTTTTTGGCAGGTCAACCAACTCCTCTGCCGGCTATATATGTGGCAACAAGAAGATAACTTGTTGATTGCTCAAGATCCTAGTTTCAAAGTGCAGAAACAAACAATTAGAGATAGCAGTCACCACAGAGGTTATCACGAATGATCTCTCCCTGGAGAGCTGAAGTTGGTTTCTGCAATGGTAGAAATCCCAACCAAAATAAATATTTCAAAGATATCAGCTCGGTATACCGTGATAGAGTTATTCCAACTCTATTAATTGTTTTGTCTTTCTTCCTGTATAGCTCGTTGCTTAAGGAAGGTGAAAAAGGAGTGCCATTCTTCTAGGGAAGTCTGTTGAAACTGACCAGCGAGAAAAAGGAGGAGTCTGTTGAAGCTGACCTGGTCAACCCCCATGTTCCGCGTATGTCGCAACAGCACAGGCGAATAACTGCCAACTTCTGGTACCAACTACTTCCACCTTCTACAGTCATCCACGTTCTGCTTTGCCTTGTTGAAGAAGCTGGTGGCTTCTATAAATACAGAAGTTTCACATGGTTGAAAGACTGTACTTTTTGAGTGTGATCAATATCTCTTAGTTTTACAAGTTGTTTCTTGTAGTGTTTCTAATCTCATTGGCAATCTTGTGCTCTTGAGGTTGTGGTTTTCGTAAGGGTAGTCGATAGGATAGCTAGAGGGATTCTACTATCTGTAATTACTGTTTTTACTCTTTTAATAATATATTTTTAGTCGTGAGACTCGCGTGGGTTATCTTATTGAACCCACGCAGAAATATATCTCGTGAGAGTGTGTTTTTGTTGGTGTCTGCATAACACAATTGGTGACAGTTATTTATCAGAGAGTTAGTTAATTTGCTGTTGCGTTGAGTGTTGGTACAACACGAAGTTATCAGTTGAGATACATTTTCAAGTGGTATCAGAGCCTCTACTCGACATACTGAGTGAGGTCCTGGTTAGTATCTCAACTGTTGGTTTGACATGGATCTCAACAGTGGAACTCTCAGACCACCTGTCTTCGATGGATCAAATTACTCCTACTGGAAAACCAGAATGCGGGCTCATATCAAGTCAATTGATAGGAGAGTCTGGTTGTCTGTTGAAATTGGCTGGTCTCCTCCCAAGACCACCGATGCTCAAGGAGATGTTACTCCCAACACCACCTGAGCAGTGGACGAAAGAGCAAAATGATGCTGCTACTTTTGATGACAGAGCAATAAATGCAATCTATTCTTGTGTTGATCTCAACATCTTTAAGCTCATCAAAAATTCTGCATGTGCTAAAGATGCTTGGGACATACTTCAAAGGCATTGTGAGGGCGACACCAGCATTAAGGAGTCTCGCTTACGTATTCTTACCTCTAAATTCGAAAACATGCGAATGGAGGAGGAAGAGAATATTAGCGACTACACAAAGAGGATACTTGACATTGCAAATGAGTGTCAAGATCTTGGGGATCCTTTAAGTAATAAGGTACTTGTGTCCAAAGCATTGAGAATGCTACCTTCAAGGTTTGACATGAAGGTGACTGCTTTCATGGAATCTAAAAATGTTGCTGCAACAGAGTTCATGGATCTCATGAATAGTCTAAAGACATATGAGATGACCCTGGAGAGAGAGCACCAGCAAGCAAAAAGAAAACTATAGCATTAACTGCTGGATCAACAAGTGAGAGCAGAATCAAGGAGATCAAGGACGTGACCTACGAGGAGGAACTTGGTTTGGAGGAAATCAAAGAAGGGGACGGCGTTGCTCTGATTACTCACAAATTCAATTCTATGATAAGAAAAATGAATCAAGGCCAGTATGTTCCAAAACTGAGGAAAATGGAATCCCAAAAAGGCGAGTATCAAACACCCAAAGGAAAAAAAGCTGCCCCACCCAGGAACGTTCGAAAATCCTTCTCCAGTGAAGGATTCAGGCGTGAGAAATTTGACCTCGACAAAGTACAGTGCAGGGAGTGCAAAGGCTTTGGACATTTCGCAAGGGAGTGCACCAACACACTGAGGAAACGTGGAAAATCATATTGGGTGTCATGGAGTGAGGATGAGGCTGAATTCTTCTCCAATCTTGATCGATCAAGCGATGAGGATGAAGAAAGTGAGCAAGTTGTAGTAGCACAAGAAAAGACGGTGGCGATGCACACCTCATGTCTAGAGACAATCCTAGATGGCGGAAGTAATAATCCCGTGGGGTTTGATCCTTGGACGAAGTCTCTGTCTGACATCGAAGAGGATGACGTACTGCTAAGTGGTAACATGTATAACACCAATTCATACTCATTTTTGAAAAATGTTACTGCCCTTGTTTGTTCAATAGGTGAAGAGGATATCTAGGAGGAACTCAGTCACGAATGTGATGACAACACCATGCTGATAGTCCAGGAGCTACAGAAACTGTATGACGAACTACTTCAAAAATGGAGGAAACAGGCGTCGCACCTGGAAATAACCTTGAGTGAAAACTCACGACTCAAAGATGTGTTAGCAAAGACCGAAGCTACTCTAACTCAAAAGGACATGGAGCTACACAAAACGGCAACTGAACTCCAAAAAGCAGAGCTCACCATTCAGAAATGGAACACAGGAACCTACACGCTTGAAGAGATGTTGGGCAAACAACAGTTTGGCACCAAGGGTCTTGGCTATCAAACTGGATCGAGCAGCCAACCATATGATATGCCGCCTTTTGTTCCGAAACAACCTGATCCATCCAGTAAGGACAAAAACAAAAAGGTAAGGAAAGGTAAGAAACGTAGAACATATATCTATCATTACTGTCTTAATCCGGGTCATATTAAACCTTTCTGTATTAAACGATTAGAGGATGTTGAGCGAGCTAATGTGGTTTATCGATAGTCTGCACGACATAGAAAGGTGAACCAAGCATCCAAGCAAGTCTGGGTAAGAAAAGAAATGGTAAACTGTCTTGTGGTGTATACTGCACTACGGACAAGTACCACAGGTTCATGGTACTTTGACAGTGGATGTTCCCGTCACATGACAGGCAACAAAGCGTGTCTCTCGGACTATGAGTCTTTTGATGGAGGAAATGTGTCCTTTGGAGGTGGATCAAAAGAAAAAATCATTGGTAAAGATGTACTTAATGTATCGGGATTACCTGCCTTAAAAAATGTTTTGCATGTTCAAGGTCTTGTGGCTAATTTAATTAGTATAAGTCAATTGTGTGATAACAACTTGCAGGTCAGATTCACTAAGGATGCATGTGAAGTGTACAATGACAGAAACATATGTGTTGTGACGGGACAGCGGTCAAAGGATAATTGCTATATGACTGATGATACATGATGCTACAAAGCACAAGTAGATGATGCTGTGTTGTGGCATCAATGATTGAGTCATACTAATTTTCATAATCTTGACAGGCTGACGAAGATGGAAGCAGTACGCGGGCTACCTAAACTTAACAAGAAAGATAAGATCGTGTGTGAAGATTGTCAAAAAGGAAAGCAAGTGCATGCTTCACACCCTGTTGTTCAACATCGAGAACAACACTTTGGTACTACACGCTGCTTTGAGCTAGTACATATGGACTTAGTTGGACCTATGGAGGTCGAAAGTCTTGGAGGTAAAAGGTATGTTCTAGTAACTGTTGACAATTACTCAAGGTATACCTGGACTTTCTTTCTTAGAGAAAAATCTGAGTCATTTGAAAATTTCAAAAATCTGTTTGCCCGCGTGTCTAATATGTTTGGTGTGAGAATTTCTCGTATAAGAACAGATCATGGATGAGAATTCGAGAATGCGCAGTTCACTACTTTGTGTGAGAAGAAAGGCATCTCCCAAGAGTTCTCAGCTCCAAAGACACCTCAACAGAATGGGGTGGTAGAACGAAAGAATCGAACGCTGATTGAGATGGCGCGAGTAATGTTGAGTGCAAAGAAAATCGCCAAACGTTTGTGGGCAGAGGCAGTGAATACTGCATGTCACATAAACAACCGTGTCAACATCAGACCCGGAATGTTCAAAACTCCATATGAGATCTTAAGGGGGAGAAAACCTAACCTTCAACACTTTCATGTTTTTGGATGTGTGTGCTACATTCTAAATGACAGAGAGTATCTTACTAAGTTTGATGAAAAGAGTGATAAAGGAATATTTGTAGGATACTCTCAAAATAGTGTTGCATACAGAGTGTATAATCTGAAATTACGCACTATTCAAGAATTTATGAATGATGTGTTTGATGATGGAACAACATTTACAGGAACAGAAGATGCAGAAGAAACACAGCTGGATTTTGAAAGAGCAGACCATGACGTTGTCCCTAATGCTACAACAACAACTCAAGAAACACAGCCTCTACAGCCAGAGTTTGAAGAAGAGGATATGGAATCTGAAGTCCATAGAGGAAGTGAAAGAAGGGAACCACCTGGAAGAATACGAGCAAATCATCCAATATCTCAAGTCATAGGTAACGTGCAAGATGGAGTTCGCACGAGAGGTAAGCCACCTGTTAACTATAGAGAGATGGTTTGCATGTTTACTGAGTGTACTACACTTCTTGGGGTAAGCTGCTTCGTTTCAAAAATAGAGCCTAAAAATGTGAGAGACGCATTAACTGATGAATGTTGGATAAATGCTATGCATGAGTAATTAAATCAGTTTGTTCACAATGATGTGTGGACCTTAGTTCCTAGGCCTGTTGACAGGAATGTTATAGGAACAAAGTGGATTTTCAAGAATAAAACTGATGAGCATGGCACAATCGTGCGAAATAAAGCAAGGCTGGTCGCACAAGGTTACACTCAGGTAGAGGGGATTGATTTTGATGACACTTTTGCTCCTGTTGCAAGAATAGAGTCCATTCGGCTTCTTCTAGCAATAGCATGTTATCTCAACATCAGACTGTACCAAATGGATGTGAAAGCAGCATTTCTGAATGGGGAGCTAAAGGAAGAGGCCTATGTTGAACAACTGAAAGGTTTTGAAGATCCACACAAGCCCGAGTATGTATTCAAACTGAAAAAGGCTTTGTATGGTCTCAAACAAGCCCCGAGAGCTTGGTATGAGCACCTAACAAGGTTCTTAATCTCATACGGGTTTGTGCGTGGAAGTGTGGACAGAACACTGTTCATAAAAAGGAAGAACTCCAAACTACTCATTACTCAAATTTATGTTGATGACATGATTGTAGGTTCTACCTCACAAAAGTTACTTGATTTTGCAGGTGCTATGGCAAATAAGTTTGAAATGAGCATGGTTGGAGAACTTGCATATTTCCTAGGACTTCAGGTCAAACAAGGAAAAGATGGAATATTCATATCCCAGAGCAAATACACAAAGGACATGGTTAAAAAATTCAAGCTGGAAGGGAGCAAACCCATGCGTACTCCAATGGGGTCGAGCGACAAGATCTCTAAGGACGATGCTGGAGAGGATGTTGACCAAACACTGTACCGGTCAATGATAGGAAGTCTCCTATACCTTACATCTACTCGACCTGATTTGATGTATAGTGTTTGTGTTTGTGCCAGGTACCAAGCCAAACCCAAGGTATCGCATCTCAAAGCCGTGAAACGGATCATCAGGTATGTTGCAGGAACATCAGATCTAGGCATTGCTTTCACCAAAGACACAAACCTATCTCTTGCAGGGTTTAGTGACTCAGATTGGGCTGGAGACCTAGATGACAGGAAAAGTACGAGTGGTGGATGTTTCTTCCTTGGAAACAACCTCATATCCTGGCATAGTAAGAAACAAAATTGTGTCTCTCTCTCTACGGCAGAATCTGAGTACGTCGCTGCAGGTAGTTGTTGTGCTCAGCTCTTATGGCTTAAACAAATGCTGAATGATTATGGAGTTGAGAGTAAGGGTCTAGTGGTGTATTGTGATAACATCAGTGCTATTAACATTTCTAAAAATCCTGTTCAACACTCTAGGACTAAGCACATTGATATAAGGCACCACTTTATTATGGATTTAGTCGAGGAGGAGGTCTTAAAGCTTGAATACGTAAAAACTGAAAATCAAATTGCTGATATTTTCACAAAATCTTTGGATCATGAGAAGTTCGTCAAATTACGAAAGTCTCTTGGTCTATGTGTTCTCGCTTAACTTTGTATGAGTTTGTTTGTTGCATCGGCGTATATGATAACATTTCTTAAGGATGCAACTGTTTCATGGGCTACTCTAGTGCTGCTATAACATCGTCTCCTGTGAACTCAGGATATTATCTCAACACGTTCCTCCGCAGAAGCTTAGCATTGTGTGCCTATATATATATACCTATTTATACAGTGTGGCAATCACCAAAGTAGTTTGGGGGGCACGACGTTCGTTGCGACGATGCTACCTTACAAAATGGTGTATTCGCGACTGCTTTTGGAGATTGAGACTAAGGGCACGACGCTCGCTACGACGATGCACTCTATGTCAAAAATATCTCTGAATCCTTGTGATTCTGCACTTCTTTGCATGAAATCTTCTGATAAGTTAAGTGGATGTTGTGAGGATGTTGGGATAATATGAGAGTTGCAGTAAAGAGATAATGAAAAAGCGGGTAACTTCTCTCTCTCCTAAATTCAAAATATTTTAGTGGTTGCATTATTTCGATTGTGTTTATCTCTAATGTGTGCAGGTTATTTTCTTAACCTCTTTCCTATTTTTATGCCACTATTTTTGTTAACACAATACACTTAACCGTTACCACTCTCTCTCTCTCCTTAAATCACCACCTGCTGCATCACGTGGGTCTTCGAATCACTTCTCTCTTCCAAAAAATCCCAAACCGTCGTTCCGTTTCCCCACGCATCCATCACATCATCTCTTAAACCACTCAACTAATCATTCACTCTCTCTTCCAAATACTTTCCCCCAATTCTCTCTTACTCTCATAGACTCTCTTTCTCGCTCAAAAATTCCCTCCATCTTCCACAACTCTCACTCATCCATGGCGACACCCTCACCAACCGACTTTGTGAAAATGATGGAATTTTTTGTTGCCAACACGGATATGTTTAAGCAAATGCAGACAACATTCAGTGCTACATCCTCCACCGCACCACCAGCGACACCATCTGCAGTCAATGCCGTGGCTAGCTCTAACCCTAGCCCCGCCGTACAAGAAGTTCCTGTTTCTTCTCCCATGCTTGACGATAAGGAGGTGACGCCCGTTGCGTCAGAAGAGGCCACTGATGATCCCACCCGGGCCTCCTCCGATGCGCCTGTTGTCAGCCCAGAGCACGACAATTCCATGGAGATGGCAGAACCAGTTGCCTTTGAGGGAGTCCTAGAACTCGAGTGGTTCCCACCAACGGAGGATGTTATTCTTCCAACACGAGCTCAGGAAGATGTGATGGTGGCAGAGCAAGAGCCAACTCCAGTGGTCATGGTCCAGTCACAGCCACACAAGAAACGCACCAAGACATTGGCTAGGAAAGACAAAGGGGTTCCTTCTCGCAAATCGAGGCGCACCCAGACAAAGCAGACGCCCCAGGCACCGATCTTTTTGAACTTGGTAGATGAGAGTGATGATGCAGTTGACCCAAATGGCAAGGCGAATGAAGCTGATTCCTCGGCGGCCCAGAAGCCCGACTAAATGGAAGAAAGGGATGCTAAGGCCGAAGAAGTCACCGTAGAAGAGAAGCGTACTGCCTCGGAGGAGCTCTATCAGATGCCTCTGGCCAAACTTGCTGCTGTGAAGAAGGGAAAGTAGAAAGTGACCAAGCCACAACAGAGACCTGATGTTACCAGAACACAGTCTGCCACACCTCGAGCTCCCTCTGAGGATGAATCCTCTGACATTGATGCCAACCGGGCCCACTCCAAAGAAGTCTATGATATTGCTGCACTCACACGGTGGAAGGCCCTCAAACATGCTTCATACCTCAGTGAGCGTGAAATCGATAAAGTCTCTTTCACCAGATACAATCTCATCACTTTCCTCTCTAGCTGCAACCTGCTGCCTACTGTTTCTGGACTCAGTTCGTTTGTGAAGGCCACTGTTCGCTCATTCTATGCAAACATGTCGGTTGAATTTGGGGATATCCCCTCCAAGCACTATGGCACCGTTTATTGCCAAGGAAAAGTTGTTCACATCAACCCCACCATCATCAATGACTTCCTCGGCCTGCCTGATGTTGAGCCCCATGTTGTTGATGATTTGCATTCTATGGCACGTGTTCTCACTGGAGGACGCAAAACGCGCTGGCCTCAACCGCTAAAAGCATCTCATCTGAGTCACCTGTACTCAGTGCTCCACAAGATGCTTATCACCAATTGGAGTGTCTCCACCAATGTCACTGTTGTGACTCAACCTCATGCCTGCCTCCTCTACTGCATTGGCCTCAACCTCCCCTTCAATCTCGGACGGGTGATATTCGAGTTGATGGTATCTCTGGCCACTCGCCCTCAAATAACCTTCCTTCCATATCCTTCTCTCTTGTGCAGGATGTTTCAGAAGCAGGGCATTCCTATAGTCCAACAAAAGGAGACTGTTCCCGTCTACTACATCAACAACAGTCTCTTTTGTGACTCGAAACAAAAGGATCTTCCATGGGTGGATCCCAACGAGGCCCCTCCTACCGATGATACCATCCTTCCAGTCCCGTGCCATCTGCTCCATAAGCTTCTCGCAGCAGTGCAAGCAATTGTACATCATGCAGAGCTTTCTTCCCAAAAAGGGGGAGAAGAGGTTGCTGCTGGCGATGCTGAGGTTGCTGCTGGCGATGATGCGGAGGAAGATACTGAACATAAGGAGGAGGAGGAAGATAAAGCAGCAGATTGTGAGGATTGAGTGGCTAACTATTTTTGGACTAACTATTTGGAGGGCTAACTTTTTGGATTGAATGTTGTTCTTAAACAAATACTTACTTTGGTTTGTTTCTGGGGTGTTTATTTGTTTCACTGATTGATGGTTATGCAGTTTACGTTAGTTTATGTTATGTTTTTCTTATGTGACTGCATTATCTCTTGATTGATGAACTGTGTTTTTCTTGTTAGCCTGGATTGTGTTGGTCTATTTTTTGTTGGGCATATATGCAGGGGGAGATCAGAATATAAGGAGGAGTTTCTGCTCTTGTTGTTGGTTTGCTATATTCAGGGGGAGACGTTTTCACTCAGGGGGAGACTTAAATGCTGCTAAGACAGTGTTGCAGAGCTTATGGCAGCAGCATGGAGTGAGTTTTGTGAAGAAAGCAAAAAGGGGAAGATTGATAGAGTTATTCCAACTCTATTAATTGTTTTGTCTTTCTTCCTGTATAGCACGTTGCTTAAGGAAGGTGAAAAAGGAGTGCCATTCTTCTAGGGAAGTCTATTGAAACTGACCAGCGAGAAAAAGGAGGAGTCTGTTGAAGCTGACCTGGTCAACTCCCATGTTCCGCGTATGTCGCAACAGCACAGGCGAATAACTGCCAACTTCTGGTACCAACTACTTCCACCTTCTACAGTCATCCACGTTCTGCTTTGCCTTGGAGAAGAAGCTGATGGCTTCTATAAATACAGAAGTTTCACGTGGTTGAAAGACTGTACTTTTTGAGAATGATCAATATCTCTTAGTTTTACAAGTTGTTTCTTGTAGTGTTTCTAATCTCATTGGCAATCTTGTGCTCTTGAGGTTGTGGTTTTCGTAAGGGTAGTCGAATAATCCAATATATCTGTTAGTCATTGTATTCTGCTATTCGAATACAAAACAATGTTTAATAATCTTAAATTTAACACAGAATTAAGTATAATCATACCTCATAATCACCGTGCTGTGTGGAGGTCTTGAAGAAATCATTGAACGAAACTGAAGTGGAGACAAGATAGACTTCCATAAAAAAAGACTTTAGGAGCTTAGTTTTTTATTGATCTTTTCAAATATATTACTGCTGTGTGGATCTCCAATTTATATATAACAGATGCCTCTAACACGGACAAAGATCAAACCTGAGCAGTCATGTTATTCAGTATTTAATCAGAATTCTCTTCAATCCCACTAATCACTTTGGAACAAAATATATGCCATTCACTGCAAAGGATAAAATTATTGCCAGCTTATGGCTCATAAATCATTTCTTAGAACTAGTCAAAATATATTACAAGTTCTGCTTCTAGTTTTACAGTCTTACTTGAGTTTCCATGTGAGATGTTTTTTAAAAACAGTTGCATGAAATGCAAGTAACTAGTACTTTATTTGCATGTAGTATAGATGCTGAAACGTACCAAGGCTGGTTTTTCTGATCCCACGTTAGGTCTTGCCTGATTCTCATGGATATTCACTCAAAAACAATTTACCTAGTTTCATTCGAACAATCAATGCTGAAACGTACCGAGGCTTAAAAATGCCATCCTTTAGTTCTCTAGTATCTTTGAGAATTTTCATTAAGACGAGCCTTTCTCAACTTCAGAAACAGCTTGTAAGCGAGCTCGACTTTATTTGAATCCATCAACTTATTGTTCAATTTGCTAGAAATGATTCTGCTGGGGAAGAATCTCTTGCTAATAGATTCCTCCATAACCAGAACAGCAGAATCGAGCTTCCCCGTGTTGCAGAGACCATTTATGAGATACTCATAAGCTTGCATATCACAAGCATAGCCACTTTGTTGCATCTCCTCCCATACATTTAGCATCATTCCACATTTTCCGAACCTCGATAATCTCATTAATAGCAACTTATAGGCAGTGAGTGACATTGTACACCCTGCTTTCCTTGCCTTCTTATAAACAATCAATGCAGCATAAGGTGGACGGTAGCTACACAAACGTTTCAAGATTTCAGTCAATATTCCCATAGAAGGAATTACACCTCGACCAAGCATCACATCGACCAATTCAGTGGCATCAGAAACTCTTCTTCTTTTGAGAAAACACAATATCATCTTAACATAAGTATCCACATTCGGCTCAAAATGATCGCTCAACATCCCCTCATAGTATTTCAACGCCCCATCGATATCATGATTAGCAATGCAATTAAAAATCATAGCATTATAGACCTCAGTACTTAGTGCACTCACTTCCCCCTCCAAGTGCTTGAAAATCCTAACAGCACCATCAAATCTACCAGCTCTGCCGAACCCCTCGATAACATAGCTATGAGTAACGCAATTAGGATCAACTCCCTCATCCACCATTAATCTTCAAATACTTTTCAACTTCAGTAACTTTACCAAGCTTCTACCATCCCCCTATGATAGTATTGTACATCGAACTATTACATTGCACCTTCCCTCTCATTCTGTTAAACAACAAACATGCCGTTCCAACATGTGATCGCAGAGACAAACAACTTATTGCAACACTAAAATTTTCCTCATTACATTCTAACCCATACTTCTCCAATTCTCCAAAAACTCTAGTTGCTTTAGAAACCCGGTGAGCGCGGAGGTAACTATCCATAACAATGTAAAGGGTGTCTGAATTCGCACTCACCCCTCTGTTCCCCATATCTTTCAGCATTTCCATCATATGGGCAAAGAACTTCCTCCTACCCATTGCTTTAATCGCTACATGAAATGGACCAACGCCTTTTGACAAATTTGGCTGCTCAATCGCCCAATCGAAAAACACTGCCATCGCTTCACCACTTAACTCCCCACTATTCAATACTTTATCAAATACTTCATCACTCAACTCTACATCAACCCCTCCCAATGCATGACGAATCGCAGTTTTGCTGGAGAGTTTCTACAGGAAAACTGCCCGGAACTTATCTTCAGGCGGTAGAAAATCATCGGCAGCCGGAATTTCCAATTGATTGCAAGATACGCTGCTAGAACTGCGATATGGGCAAAATATCAGAGAGCTGGTTCAGTATTCGGTCTTCTTCGCTGCGAGAACTATTCTTGTTTGTGGCATCTATGGAAAGTTGTTCTGTCGAGTAACGAAATGTGAAAACCTGATAGGAATGATGGAGCAACAGTGAACTGCACCTGAGCTTGTTCGATGAAATTCCTCTAGCAAGCATCATCTTGATTAACACATTTTTTTTAAATCAAATTCTTGCAATTCTGTGCTCAGAGAACAAAATTAATTAGTGAAATAAAATTGTACTTCAGTAATGGGATAGACACTCCATAGTGCATACACTAAGTAATCTATCTCTATCTCTCTCTGTCCACAGTTTCTATTTCCTCCTAACAGTTTTAATCTTATTATTTACGATATTGAAACATGATGCTATAAAGGATTATCAAAAACCAAGAATGGAGGACAGAAGGTGCTGAATATTGAAGACAAAGAAGAGAAGAAAGAAGCTTTTATTGTTAATGAGAAAGTCGTAATTTAGACGATTACGCTTTTATTAGTTCTACTGTAAATAATCTTATTATTTTATTTTTTCATTTTACCGTTAGCTAGGAGTTAGTTATTCTTTGTAACCAACTCACTCCTTCCTCTATATATTTGTATACTTACTGGGCATCTGTATGAAATAATAATAAGAAAGATTATTTCTTTTCATTCTCGCTCCCTTGCTTCACTTTCGTTATTCAGTTTTATGGTATCAGAGCAGATATAACCGTCTGCTCTCTGATTCTCTCTCTCTATCCTCTTCTTATCTCTCTCTTCATCCTCTCCTTCGTCTGCAACTTTCTCCCCTTAATCATGGTGAAAGGCAATCGCGAAAACGAAGATTACAGTTCACCACTCTACCTACATCCTAGTGATAATCCTGGGCTCACTCTAGTTGCAGAACTCCTCACCGGCGAGAACTACACCAGTTGGAGCAGATGCGTATCCACTGCTTTAATGGCGAAGAACAAACTCTCGCTTGTAGATGGTTCCTTGCCCAAACCTGACGAAAGAGATGACTCATATGGTGCCTGGATGCGATGCAATAGTATGGTTGTATCTTGGCTTCGAAGCTCAACCAACACTGATATTCGCGCTAGCCTACTCTACATGGACTCCGCTCACAAAATCTGGATAGATTTGAACGAAAGATTCTCTGAAGGTAATATGGCAAGACTGTTCCAACTCAAACAACAACTATTCCCAATCAATCAAGGCCCTCATGGTGTGAATGAATACTACACCAAACTGAAATCCACATGGGAGGAGTACATGAACCTTCAACCAGCTTCTTGGTGTGACTGCAATGAAGGAGGGAAGAAGTGGAACAAATTTCAACAACAAGACTTTGTTCTTCACTTCTTGATAGGACTTAATGAGTCTTATTGCAATATTAGGTCTCAAATTATTCAAAACGATCCTCTACCCTCAATATCCAAGGTGTTTGCCTTGGTCATTCAAGAAGAAAGGCAAAGAACCATTGGTGATGTACCTAGCCCTATCAACACAAATGGTAACTCAAGTGAAACCACTAGCATACTTGCTAATAATGCGCATACCAACTTCAAGAACTTCAAGGAAGGCAGAGACAAGTACCTTTGCACTCACTGTGGACGCAAGAATCACACCATTGACAAATGCTTTCTACTACACGGATACCCTCCTGGTTTCAGTAAAGGAAGGGGTAAATTCAATGGTGAATTCAAAAGTCAGGAAGGTGGATCAAAGAAAATGCAGAGATCCATCAATAGCGTCAGTCAAGATCAAAATGGTGATGTTATCTCTTCCATAACAGATGAGCAATGCCAAGGTCTCATTTCCCTTCTGCAGAACAAACTGCTGAGCAATGGTGGATCATCTACCACAAATGAGAAACAAGCCACAATGCCATCTTTCAGTGGTAACCTCTACCTTCATACTATATGCATTAACTCTTGCCTTATTTCTCCTAATACATGGATTCTTGACAGTGGAGCTACACACCATGTGTGTTGTAACTTAAACATGTTTAAAGAATCTAAGACTCTTTTTAACACCTCTGTAACTCTACCTAATGGCCAAACTATTCCTATAAACAAATCTGGCACAGTTACAGCCACCAACACCATAACTCTTAAAAATGTTCTATATGTACCTGGCTTCACCTACAACTTACTGTCTGTCAGTAGTCTTGTTACTGATAACTCTTGTAAAGTCTTATTCACATCCACTGGTTGCATGATACAGGAAATTTCAACGGGGATTCAGATTGGGAAGGGTAAAAGAATAGGAAACTTATATGTTCTTGATACATCTATGCTTGTTAACAGTTTAGTTGTAGATGAGAACACTTGGCACTCAAGACTTGGACATCCTTCACCAGAAAAACTTAAGATACTTAGTAAATACATTCAGTTTAGATCTTCTTGTAATAGTCATTGTGATATCTGCCCCATAGCTAAACAGAAAAGACTTCCATTCCCAGTATCATGCTCTAGAGCCAATGCTATTTTTGATCTTGTACATTGTGATGTTTGGGGTCCCTTTACACCTTGTACTGTCCAAGGACACAAATATTTTCTTACTATTGTAGATGATTACTCTAGATTTGTGTGGACATACTTGCTCTTAACAAAATCATGTGTTGCTTCTTCTCTCACATCTTTCTTCTCTCAAGTTCATACACAGTTTGGTAAAAAAGATCAAAACTATTAGATGTGATAATGGTACTGAGTTTTCACTGCCATCATTATACTGCAAATATGGTACAGTTGTGCAGCATTCATGTGTTGCTACCCCCCAGCAAAATGCTAGGGTAGAACGCAAACACCAACATCTTTTAAATGTAGCTAGAAGCCTATACTTTCAATCTAAATTACCAATAGAATGTTGGGGAGATTGCATCTTAACTGCATCATATCTGATCAATAGAACCCCATCGAGTGTTCTGTCTAATGGCAACCTAACTCCTTATGAAGCTTTATTTAAAAAGAAACCAATCTACAACCATCTAAGAACCTTTGGTTGCCTTTGTTATGCTTCAACACTTAAGGCAGGAAGATCAAAGTTTGATCCTAGAGCCTTGAAGTGTGTTTTTCTTGGTTATCCATCGGGAATGAAAGGATATAAAGTTATGGAATTAGATACTAACCATGTGTTTATCTCAAGAGATGTTGTCTTTCATGAAAACATGTTCCCTTTTTCGTCACATAAGTCATCGACCTTTCCCTTACAAAACACTCCTCAACCCCAATATATTGAAACATTTCTGCCTCCTACCACTAATCTTGAATCTGAAGAAAACCCTAATTTACATAAAATGACAAGGTCTGGTAGAGTATCTAAACCTCCATCCAATCTTAATGACTACGTATGTGGGTCTATCATAACTTCTTCTCTATATCCTCTTCACAACTACATCTCTTATGAAAAATTGTCTGCTACACATTGTGCTTTCACCACTGCTATAACAAGTATATATGAGCCTCACACATACAACCAAGCCATAAAATATCCAGAATGGCAGAAAGCCATGGGTGAGGAATTAAAGGCTTTAGAAACTAATAACACCTGGACCATTATGCCACTGCCATATGGGAAAACAACCATTGGATGCAAATGGTTGTACAAAGTAAAATACCTTGCTAATGGACAGGTTGAATGCTACAAAGCTAGACTTGTTGCAAAGGGCTACACACAACAAGAAGGTATTGACTACTTAGAGACTTTCTCACCTGTTGCTAAGCTTGTGTCTGTGAAGTTGCTCTTAGCAGTTGCTGCAGCGAAAGGATGGGCACTACATCATCTAGACATCAACAATGCCTTTTTGTATGGAACACTCAAAGAAGATATATATATGGACCTCCCTCCAGGACTGATCAGCAAGGGGGAGCATAATCATGAACCAAAATTGGTATGTAAACTAAAACGCTCCTTATATGGTCTAAAGCAAGCTTCTAGGCAGTGGTTTCTCACTTTCTCTAAAGTATTACATGATTTTGGTCTCTCTCAATCAGCAGGAGATCATTCATTTTACTATATGAAAACTGCCAACTCTTACTTTGGTCTTATCATATATGTTGATGATATACTAATAGCTACTAATGATAACAACATTATGAATTCTTTTAAAAGCTACCTCAGTCAACACTTTAGGTATAAAGATTTAGGTAAACCCAAGTATTTTCTAGGACTCGAAATTGCCAGAAACAGCAAAGGTATATTCTTATGCCAAAGGAAGTATGCCCTTGATCTCCTTGAGGATACATGAATGAAAGGGTGTAAACCACATGCTACACCTATGGATCATAACCTCAAACTCCAGCAAAGTGGGTCAGAAGCTCTTCAAGATCCTAAAGAATACAGAAGACTTATAGGGAGGCTGCTGTACATTTGCATCACTAGACCTGACTTGGCTTTTGCAGTTCATCGGCTAAGCCAATTCTTATCCAAACCTTGCACACATCATATGAATGCTACACAGAGGGTGCTAAGATATATCAAAGGAAGTGCAGGTAAAGGTTTATTTTTTCCAGCTTCATCTAATCTTGAACCTAGCATGTTTGCAGATGCAGACTGGGCATCATGTCCTGATACAAGAAGATCAATCTCTGGATTCTGCCTATTCTTGGGACCCTCTATCATTTCTTGGAGATCTAAAAAGCAACATGTGGTCTCTAGATCAACAGCGGAAGCGGAATACAGATCTATGGCGCAAGGAGCATGCGAAGTAGTATGGATAAAGTGCTTACTTCAAGATCTAGCAGTGGATGTCAAGAAACCTATACCATTGTTTTGTGACAACAAAGCTGCAGTATACTTAACCTCAAACCAGACTTTCCATGAGAGGACTAAACACATCGAAATTGATTGCCACTCCATACGCGAAAAGTGCTTAAATGGAACTATCAAGCCAATGCATATTCACAACTCACAGCAGTTGGCTGATATACTCACAAAACCACTCCAACCTACTGTATTTCACAAGATTCTTGCCAAGATGGGGATGATGAACATCTTCGCCCATCTTGAGGGGGAGTATAAAGGATTATCAAAAACCAAGAATGGAGGACAGAAGGTGCTGAATATTGAAGACAAAGAAGAGAAGAAAGAAGCTTTTATTGTTAATGAGAAAGTCGTAATTTAGACAATTACGCTTTTATTAGTTCTACTGTAAATAATCTTATTATTTTATTTTTTCATTTTACCGTTAGCTAGGAGTTAGTTATTCTTTGTAACCAACTCACTCCTTCCTCTATATATTTGTATACTTACTGGGCATCTGTATGAAATAATAATAAGAAAGATTATTTCTTTTCATTCTCGCTCCCTTGCTTCACTTTCGTTATTCAGTTTTAGATGCTGAGCATTTTTCAACAATCACTTTTCTATTTTTCTGTCAATGCCAATCGTACCTCCAGACTATGTGTCCCCTAGATTGAGTCTATAAATTGATATACACACTTCCAGATAAATTAAATAAAAGGATTAATCAATAAAATATCGAACAGGTCAAGATTTTTGAACTACACTGATCATTTCCTTCTAATTCGGATCTAGTGTCTATTTATATCATAGTTTCAAAAGACACTCGTGAGGCTCGCCTCGGGTGGCCTCGAGTAAAAACCACCAATGAGGTGCCTCCTCGTTTGATCTTCTGAGGCTTGCGCCTCAAATCAATCGAGGTGGTCTTGTGAGATGCAATTCAAAGTTGATATTTTCCATTTTCAAACCTAAAATATCATGGCATAGCAATATTGAGTAAAATCTTGATTGAATTTTGTTCATATTAACTCAATTATGACTAAAGTGGTCCAATTATAGCTAACTTGATACAATTAGGATTAAAATTATATATACTCATCACCCGGCCTATCGAAATTTATATATCTCCTCTTCACTTCTCTCTCTTACAATCCAATGCAACATTCCACCCCACTCCTTTTTCCACTCTATCGAAAATTATGTTTCAACCAGCTTCTGTAGGAATGGGGGATTTTTGCTACTTTATCATTAGTTTTATGAAAGATATTACTTACTGTGCTTGTTTTTTGTTTGTGATTGCATTATTGGGAATTAGAAAGCAATATTTGACAAAAGAATTCGGCTATGGGGCTCTTTTTCCAGGATTATCTTAAAAGAAATGTCGGCTATTCCCATATGTACAGAGAAAGTTCGGCAATGGTTTCGGGCAAGGCAAAGGCCAAGGAGACGAGCTACAACAGCTAAAGCGATTAATTAGCTAACCCAATAGGTCAATGATTGCAGTTCTTGCCTTAATACGAATAGGGAAGCGATTGCAGCTAGTACAAAGAAAAACTCTTTTCGTCAATTAGGAGATGAGGTGGAGGTGGAGACGAAAATGGAGTTAATTGTGATTTTTAACAATTATAACTAGTTGTGATTTTGGATTTTTATGATATTTGGTACTCTCTCTGGACCATTAAGCTTCACAAATTTTCTTTATTAGGACGTCCCACTAATCTTTGACACATTCAAAAAATAGAAAAAGTTATCTTTTCAAAAAAGGTGTGTGGCCACCTTTATCGCTTTTACCCTACTTTATACACTCTTCTTAATAATCGTGCCGGAAAAAAAGATGTCGAGCTTAGTGGGACAAGGAACTACTTGTTTTATGATATTAGGTATACTTTTTGTTAGTATGCCTTGAATCTGGTTTGCCGCTACGCAAACGGGGGTCTCGCTAAAAGATGTACTCTATTTATATTGAAGTAGAGCACGCATTCTGTTCTCCTTTTCTGCCCGTGGACGTAGCCAATGCAACGTTGGTGAACCACGTAAATCTGTGTCTCTTTACGTTTCTATTTGTTTTGATTACTCAATTATCCTATTCCGTCACAACACTTTTGTTGCTTTGTTATTCGAGGCTGCATCAATCTGTCGAGCAAAGAAGAAAAAAAATACATAAATCACAAGGTAGTGGGGAGATGCTGGTGACAAACAGAAACGAGAGCTCGATGGAGCTGTAGATAGTACAGAGAGTCTGAGAGAGATTATGAGAGGGAGAGTGAGTGAGCAGTCGATAATGAGTTCTGTCAAGAAGATTACCTAGGGTTACTGCTCTGTCGAGGAGGCAGAGTTGGCGACGTGCCTGCAAACTCAGCGAAGGGACGACAACCGGAAGAGTGGCTGGGCAGAGGAGTGCCGAGATAGTGAGAGACAGAACAAGAGAAATTGCAGAACGAGAAAGGGTGATGAAATGAGAGAGAGGAAGACTGGGCTGGTTAATTAATTTTATTTTCGTGTCGTTAATAACCATCTATTTTTCATTTTGGAACGTCCACTAATAACGATTCATTTACTTTTTGTGTAAAAATTATAACATAAGATGTTTGTTGGTTTTTGTGTAATAGTTATATATCGAGCGTTTATTAATTTTCGTGTAAAAATTAAATAAATCGTTATTAATGAAACGAACACATTATAAATTTTGGACTTTGTTTTACTAAATTGTTTTGGGCTGAGAAATTTATAAGTTAATTGGTCCGAGAATTATAGGAGACTAGAATTTATAAATCGTTCATTGCACGAGAAATTATACAAATAATATAATAATGAAGAATTATACTTTGAATTATAAAACTATTATATAAGGAAAAAAACAAAGGTGCGTGAAAATTAAAATTAAAATTAGTTGTCGAAATACAATATGATAAAAGATAAAAATATATATTATTCAAAAAAGAAAAAATATACATACAATCGAAATCATATTTCAATGAACGCTGAAAGTGTCTCAACCTACTCTAAGTGATAAAGTTGCGGAAGCTAAAGTAGAAGACACAAGATATTTTTGCGTATATTATATAAATCAATAACCTATACGGAAGCCTTACGGCCAAAAAGAATAATCAAAACAAGTGTTGAGCTACACAATAACAACAACACTATCACTAAAACACTAAATGTACGTTCTTAAGATCTAAGAAACTTACAGAATGAAAACTACGAAATAAATCTGCAAAAAACGTCTATCTACTTAAAGAATGAATCTAGTATTTATAGATCCACGAATATAGCAACTGTCAGCACATGTCTTCCACAATTCTCCCAGTTCAGTTATTGTCTTCGCATATCTGCCTGGAATTGTGGAACAGAATTTCACTAGCATGAATATCTCAACTGCCCAGCTCAAGACTTAGTCTCTACTCCAGCCTACGTGTGATGTTTCAATGTTGCCGAGTCAACACTCCACGTGGCTGCTGAGCTGGGTGCCATGTCACCATTCCACGTCATGCTGAGCTGAAGTCTTAGTTAACATTCATGTGAAGAACACAAAAACACAAATGTTAGGTCAACACTTCAAATAACATCAAGACTTAAAAACCTAACAAACTCCCCCTGTTTTTGTGTCTTCTTCACAAATCCTTTCTTATAGCTTCACGAGAGTGCTCCCCCTATGTTCATGCCTACAAAACAACTTCAATAGCAGCAACATGCATAGATAGAGACAGCAGTTTAACATTTATACGAGCAAAGCTATAAATAATATCACACATCTCAAGCAACAACATCCATGTCAGTCCAACAATAAAGGGTCAGTGCTGCAACAATATCCATCCAAAATAAAACGTAAAAACAGAAAAATTAAATTGTTTTTGGTACCCCGCCACCAGAAAATAAATTGTTTTGTTCATGACCACACACGGTCAACATCACCCATACACACTCACACCTCCTCCTCTGCATCTTCAGCCTCAGCGTCTTCGTCCTCCTCCTCTGCCTGGTCCTCATTGTCTGTTGGGTCGGTTGCTTGTTCTCCCTCTTTTTGGGAAGATAGGCACACTTGAAGAATCGGTGTTAGGGCAGTAAGAGCATTCAAAGCAGAGATCAACTGTTGTACTGCCTGTGGAGGCAGCATGATACCAGGGCTGGCAGTAGAGGGTTGAGCAGGATTGTGCCATGGCAAATCAGCAACTTTCTCTTTGCTGAAAAGCGTACTGTGGATAACATACTCGGGGATCGGCAAGGCCTCCGGGCACTTTGAGATTTCTGTAAAGCCCTACTTTTCCATAATCCTGCAAATAAGAGATGAAAAAGAAAGAGAGTTGATCTGGGCCTTCACAGCGAGGCTAGCAAGTTGGTCGAAGATTATTCTGCCAAGATTAAAGGGTTTGTTGAGGCCCACGAGATACAACAACACACCGTGCTGTTGAGTGATGTTTTATACGTTTTTGGTCTCGTTTCCCGTGTATGCATGTCTCATAATTTGTTCAAGTTGATGTTTTGGTTTTCCATGTGCTACATTGTAGGTGAAAATTGACAGAAAATGGTTAACGAGCCTTGATAAGAGAAACGAGACCAAAAGACGAAGAAAAGGGCAAAATGTGCACTTTGGCCGAAGATGAGCCTAGCGGGCGCTAGACCCTAGCGCTCGCTAGTATGAAGCACTGATTCAAGCAGAACAGGGGGGTAGCGATCGCTGGCCCCGTGCAACTCACCAGGACAGAACGCAGGGGTAGCGGCCGCTACCCCCCCCAGCGGTCGCTACCCCATTGCAGCCAAACCTCAACCAGCAAGGGGGCCTAGCGAGCGCTAGCCCCCAGCGCTCGCTAGCCCCCTGTTTCAGTTGCAGCGAGCTAAGGTAGCGCTCGCTGCCCCTTAGCGAGCGCTACCCTGGCGCGATCCTATTCTCCTATTTAAACCTCCACGCGCGACTTCAGAAGGGGACTTCTACACTTCGCGTTTTTGTACCACTAGTCTAGGGTTTAGACCACGAGAGAAAACACTTTAGCTTAGTTTTTCTTTAATTGTTCGTTCCTTTCAATTCAAAGTTGTGGATTCGTTGGTGATTCAAACCCGGTGATTCTTAATGCATCATTTTTCCGTTCAATCAGTGAGTTATTTTATTGCTTTCGTTAATGCTTTATAATTTATTTTCTTCTTGTCCTGCCTTTGATTAATTTCCTTATTCTTTATCCAAACCTTTTCAACTATGTTAATTCATCAATTCAAGACATGTTTAAATTTGGTTTCTTCAATTCTTCATTCTTAGATCTAGTGTTTAATTGCCTTCTTAATTCTTGTCTAGATAATTCGTATTTTAAATTCTTAAATTTCATTCGCCTAGATAAATTAATTAGATTAGTTAAAATATCAAACTTCTTCTTTTAATTGCTTTCTGTTCTGCAACATAGATAAAGCCATGCTTAGCCTTCCTTGAGAATATGACTTAGGATCAACTTACTACTCTATAACGAATTCGTACTCTTGCGAGTAATTTAATATAACAAATTGGAAGTATATTGGCTGGAAATATTCCTCGTGCCCGATAATGAGTCCCTTTATCAGACAGTGGGTCTGGTCTAAACAATGCCACGTACTGACAGTTTAAAATAAGTTGGAACAAATTTTGGCGCCGTTGCTGGGGAAGGCTTTAGGCATTTATTTGTGTTGCCTTTTATTTTAGTTTATTTTATTTTGTTTATCTCTTTGCTCCCGCAAGGTGCGTTTGATCTTCTCTTGGTTTGTGTATGCTAGGTCGCCAAAGCTTGAGAAAAGAGTTTGTACCCTACGTTGACAACATCAATAGAAGAGAAGCCGTACTTGAGGAGAAATCTAAGGACGTTGTCAACCTCGTCATGTTATTCGAAGAACAACTAGTGATAATGGCCGAGGAGGACGAAGCCCCTAGGAAAATCAGAGACTTTGCCAGGCCGACATATGACATAACCGCATCCGCCATCGTGCTCTCAGCTGCGGGGAGGAATTACGAGTTGAAGCACAACCACATCAATCTGCTCCCTTCATTCTACAGTCTGTCTAACGAAGATGCACTCCTTTTTATCAGGGAGTTTTGCACAGCTGTCCAGTCCATTCCACTTCAGACGATCACTGAGGACGAACTGCTAAGGAAGTGCTTCCCCTATTCACTCAAGGATAGGGCGAAGTCGTGGTATCTCTCCCTTCCAGCAAGATCATTACCAAATTAGAAGGCGGTGAGTACTACGTTTCTGCTTAAGTACTATCCCAATCATACGATGCAGCAAATATAACTCTAGATTATGCAGTTCGCTCAGGAACCTGATGAGCCCTTTCACGAGGCCCTTGATAGATTCAGAGAGCTCCAACAGCAGTGCCCGTACCATCAGATTGTACCAGAACTCCTCTGGCAGATCTTCTACAATGGATTACAGCACACCTATTAGTTCATGGTGGATATAGTGGCTGGAGGTAACATATCTGAGAAGACTGTCGATGAAGTAATTGAGATTTTCGAGACGCTAGCCGCTAATTCGCAGCAGAAAATCTCCCGATCCAAGAGAGTGGAAGTCCGAGAGATCGGAGTCAGCCCAGACCTCAAGAAGCAGATGGCCGATATGATGCGAGAATTGCAAGAGTTAAAGATGAGCAAGGCCTCCGCAGTAACCAAACATGAGTCGGCATATGAGCCGTGCCCAATATGTGGTGATGTCACTCATGACGAGAATCACTGCACTAGAATGACGGATATGACTTATGAAGGAGAGGCAGAAGTTCATGCTGCACAAGGCTTCCAGCCGCGCCCGCCATTTGAGCCGCATTTGCAGTAGACTTCGGGATGGAGAGCCCATAATAATTCGACATGGAAGGGGCCAAATCAAGGACAAAATTCAAACTTCCCTGCCCGACGACCAGCCTCACATCAATACTACTCACCGCAGCAAGGGTATTATCCTCAACAGCCCTATTACCCACCTTAGGCAGGGTATTATCCACCACCTCCTTTTCAGCAGCCGCCGCCGCCATACCAGCAGCCGCCGCTACCTCAGTTCCAGTCGCAGTTCCTGTCTGCACCGCGATCAGTCCCGTCTAAACCCTCTCTAGAGGATAGTCTTGCAGCCTTCATGCAAGAGACCAAACTTGCTCGGGAGGCGCAAGAGGTCACTATCTGTCACGCCCCGATCCCGAGGGACGGCGCACGCGCCAGAGCGTGACGCGGGGGAAAGAAAAGAAGTGGGGAAGAAAGGGGGACATGGAACGTGTAATCATGATAGAAGAATTGTCCTTGAAAAATGGACAGTAACTCGTTTATAACAAGGACTAATCTGAATGGGGGAAGAGATAAATAAATCCACTAGTAGATATAGTCAACAATGTTGTCATGATCAATAAACAATCGGATGCAAAGAGATGCAATGCAAGACGGGGTTGGAGATTATATCTCGTTACATGGGAGTGGTAATCCAGAATCCCAAGCGGCCGAATCGTCCAAGATGAAATGAATTGGAGATAATACAGCTCGGTACATGGGAACGGTAATCCTGAATCCCAAGCGGCCGAATCATCCAATATGAAAGACGGGATTGGAGATAATACAGCTCGTCTCGTAGGAACGGTAATCCAGAATCTTTGAGAGGCTGAATCGTCCAATAAGAACCGTCGATCAAAGGCGGAGGTTAGTGAGCCTAGCTCGCCAAAAGGAGTCAAGTGTGGTCGGCATTCGCTCGAACACTACACAAGGGGCCGAGTAGTTGAGCGTCCAAGAGGGGCCGACTACTTCTAAGCTCTCCTATAAACATGAATGCATGTAATAGACAATAGTAAATCTCGTGAAAGAACAATGAATCATTTATTGTAATGAAGCCAATAGCATGAAAAATCAGAGACTGGAAAAGAACATGAGCTTGGCAGCGGAATACATAACATGACAGTTTGCAACAACTCTTGCCTTAGCCTCGCACGACACCACCAACCGCTCAATCTGTAAAACAATTTGAAAACATTTTGCAGGGTTGAGTACTAATGTATCCCGTGGGTTATGCCATTTAAAATCCTTTTGTGAAACATTTTCTGAAAAGGAATATCCATGCTTGCACAGTATCACATAGAAAGTTTTGAAATAGAAAGTCATTCTATGCATACCAAAACCATTGAGATCTCATTTTCCTTGGCTCAGTATTGGCATTAGATACCCTTCTATGAACATATGGGGACAGCCCATAGAGGTCCATCATTTATGTCCTTCATCAGTAGGGAACTTTTACCCAAACTGACTTCACTCGAGAATATATGGGGACAGCCCACATAAACCCACGTGTACACTAACCATGTGCCAGTGCGCTAACATAGCACATGATCCGATCGTCATGCTTGAGGGATCACTTATCAAATAAGGAGCAAAACATTTTAACATGGACATCCATTTTGATTTTCATAAATATCAAAGCTTAATAACTCAAAAATACATTTGAAATATATACACCTGTCAGCGAATACCAATACCGTGTGATAACCGTAAATCAGTCAAATGTCTCATTTGCAATCGTAAGCACCTGACAATTATACGGCACAACTTTTGGCCTCAAATCCCAAAACGTAACGCGAATAAGGTGAAAACGAGGAACCGATGGCTTTCTAAGTCTTATAAGGTCATTTTGGCAATACACGGATTTTCAAATCAACTTGGCCCAAAAGGTAAAAATACTCAGGGCATTATTCTCTATAGGAATATGTAAAAATATTTTTGAAATATGCAACTTTACCTCAAAACTTACTCGAGAAGATTCATAGTCTTTTTCAGATCTATGAAAATTGGACCGATGAAAATTAATGAAATCTCTTTCATAAAATTCTATATTTTTTCTCTACATGCACTAGAAATTTTATTGAAAAATGATAGACCGTGAATATTTTTTCTTTAGAAAAACATAAAATAATGCAATAAATTATGGCATGTCGATCCTAATCGGGATCCAAATCTGGATCCAAATCTAATATTAAATTCGGCAGAGTAACGGATCTTATGGTCAGAAACTCAAAATCTTAAGGGACCTTAGCCGTCTGATAGACTGATAGTCACGAAGAGGAAAATGAATGAAGAATAGAACGAGTGGAGAAAATTTAAGATCACGGTATCGGAACGACGGCGACAGAGACTCAACGACGGCTGAGCCACCTTTGTCAAGCTCCATGCCTACCTTCGACCTTACCCTAACGTACCTTAACTTAAATCGATCTTCAATTTTCAAACCCGCAGAATCTCGATACTCCAAAATGATAGAAAGAAGAAGAGAGAGAAGAGAAGAAACAGAAGCAAGGAAATGCTTATGTTAGAAATGAGCAAGGAAGCTCACGTCTCACCCCTTATTTATACAAAATATTTGAATTTTTTATTATTATAATTATTATATTATATTATTATATTATTATTAATGCTTTAATCTTAAAACGTCGTAACTTCTACATACGACCTCCTTTTCAAGCAAATTCAAAGTCAACATCTCCCTTTCTTAATACTCTACACAATGACTATAATATTGATATACTTTCGATCATGCATGGAGAAACTAATTTTTTATACGACATGCTTAAACTTCAAAAATTCGTAACGGTTACGTACGAACTCCTTTTTGAGAAAACTTAGTGCCAATATTTTTCTTTTGAAAAACCCTACGAAATGAGTATAATATTGATATGCTTTTGACTTATGCATGAAAAGTTCAATTTTTAAAGAAACGTTTAAAAAGTTTCGCCGGGTGCCAAATTCTCATGGTAGGTCCTAACATGGTATAGTCTCTTTCTAAAATCCTTAATTATTCGTAGTAAGATATCTAAATCGTATTTGGAAAATTTGGGGTATTACACTATCAAACGCCTCGAGAGTCAAGTCGGGCAGATCTCAGGAGCTGTTAATCAGATGCAACAACAGCAGCAGACCGGAAAGATACCCGGGCAGGGGCACTCAGCGCAGCAGATTCAAGCCATTATTGTTGTAATGCCCCAACTTTTCACTCCCAAATGAACTAGCAATCCGTTCAAAATTTTTTTTTCGAACTAGTATCCGGTTGTGAGACAATGTCTCATTTATTTAATAAAAGTAGTGGCGAGCCCTATATTAATGGTGATTGATTATGTTTAGTGCCATCGTTCAGTCTAATAAGCAAAATAACAGTAAGTATATTCTTGTTAACAAGCCCTTATAGTGAGTATGATTAAACGAGTGTTTTAACTGTGTTAACATTTCTTCCCGTTAAGATTTGCATACGATAATTTTATCATCTTGAATGCTAGCATTTAAAGAGATGGACACTCTAATGCTTATGATTAATGCAAGTGTTAGTAAGAACTAAGCAAAATAAAAGATACTGTGGCCTTATAATATAAATGATGATGCATGCAAGATTAGTAAAGACAAAGAGAATTGATCATGCAAGCATGTAGAGGATTTGGTGTGTATACAGTTGTGATGCGTACGTGAGTAGTGAAAACATGAAGAATTCATAAGAGAAGGATTTCACATACATATATATATATACACACAAGCATATATTACAACTAGCTGTGTTATGTAGACAAAATAAGATTTTACAATCTCGACCACTGGAAAGGGGTGTAGGGAAAACTGAGCCCTAGGATACAAAACATGATAAAAAGTTGTTTGGTCTAGAAAAATGTAGTGCAGTCTTCAAATCAGAACCGATAATTCCCTATTTTAGTAATGGAACCAAACTGAAAATCCTAAAAGGAAAATGGACTATAGAAGGAAAATAGAAATCTTGGGAATAAGAGAGAACTGCCCGAGCTGAGAAGGAAAACAGGAGTAAGAATCTGCTCTCTCCCTGCCTCCATGCCACTCCAGCTCCTACCTGCAACAAAAGACCAGAGGAACATAGTGAACAACTTTATAGGTCTGGGTAATGGCTGCAATAGAAACCTTCCTAAAGAAGAATAGAACAAATAGAGGATGCTGTATAGAAAAGTGAAAATTTCACCACTAAAGGAAGTAAAGAAAAGAGAAGGAGCAGACCTTAGCTGCTCGATGCAGTCCTTCCCTGCAGCCCTTCTCTCTCCTGTATGCTATACAACTTCATACATAACATCCCTCCCTTCCCCTGTAATCAACAAAAACAAATCAGAACAGAAACTAACACAACAAAACAAATCAGAATACTTACAACACAAGAATCGAGTAATGCAACCCTTAACCTTTACCCTCTCCTATAAAAACCCCTCATTTTTACCTTAGAAAGTTTCCATTCTACAACTCACACAACAACTCAAACACTCAAAACGTGAAAGAGGAGAGGAGGCTTAGAAGAAGTGCTGTGCAACCCCAAATCAGTCTAGAGGAATCCCTTCTAAGATCACACATAGAACCACAACATCAAACTCTAAAGTTCAGTCTTTAACTTAGTTAAAGAGCACAACATGCTTAACAATTCATATTAGACTCTATCATCATACACTGAATTTATTAGCGCTATAACTCCCATACTTAGGATTTCGCTGCTTGAAACTCAACTTAGAGGACTTTAGAACTTAGAACTTCTCCTTACTTCAGATTCCAGAACATAGACCAAAACTTAGGAACAAGTCCACATTTTCAGAACATGGATCTATAGTCCTGCTCACTTTCAGAATGTAAACATTTGTAAAGCATGCCTCAAACTTAGAAACGTGAACTCACCCCTGGAAAAATTTGGACCTTGAAGTAACGAAACCTTAAGGAAATAAAATGCAGAAGTTCAAAACCAACTCAAACTGTAACTAAAACAAACCACAACATGGAAGCTTCATCTATGTAAAGAGAGAGGGATGGGAAAGGGACTTAGCTGAGACTAAAGAGCCTTCTCCAGGTTTGTAAATTGACCATCTCACCTCTAAACTTCAAACCCAAACCACTCCTGAGCCTCAAGGCTCTGGATCGGGCAACCCCTAACTGATGGAGCCCCATCCTAGACAAACCAGCTTCGCACCATCTCCAGAACGGAACAATTTCCTCACAAGGAATTAACGTACAACAATCAGAATACACGAATTCAGAAGTTAGGAAATAAAGAAATAAAGTAATAAAAGAGATAAGTAGTGGACCTTATGGCCAGGAAACCAATCTGAAATGTTAAATTTTCGTCCAGAATCCTCCATCAAATTATAATTTGGAAACATTTAAAACATGCAATAAAAGATAGAAGAGAGCAGAGTTTACCTTATCTAGTCGACAGCTGGGCGGAAGAAGACCACGGCGCACCAGGAGTGTCTCCCCACCGCGCCGTGAAAGAACTAAGGCAGAAAGTGGCGCGGAGGCTGCAGAAGAGTCGGCGAGCGAGAGGAGTCACCACCTGTGCTGGCGCACAACTACGGGGCGACGCCGAAAAAAAAAAAGCAATGGCAAGAGACAGGAGTGAACAAACGAGATAAAGGAGAATTGAGAGTGGACGACGGGTGAAAGAAAAGGGAGGAGTTATTCTTCTCCTAGAACCTAAGTGTTAGAGTTAGGGAACTATCTAGAACCGGGAATTGGGCCGGGTTATGGTTCACGGCCACGTTAATAATTCAAACGGGCCTAGATTAAAATGGGTAACTGGGCTTGCAAATAAATCTGAACTGGACTGACTGCTATTGATAAATAACTGGGCCTAAGGCAGAATGAGTTACGGGCCGAGTATTTAAAATTTTACTGGGCGGACCAAATTAAACTTTGGACTAGAGAATTAAATTTATACGGGCCTGATTTAACTAAGTTATTGGGCTCAGATTTAATAAAATTGTATGGACCTAGCAAAGTAACACATGGGTTTATTTAATTAATTAGTGGGCTCACTTAATTAAATTAGTTTTGGGCCTAGTTATATTTTTGTGGATTGAATAAAACTTAAGGAGTGGACTTAAGGAATCACTAATGGACTAGATGTTAATTAATCCTAATTGGGTTAATTATTCAATTAAGGTGGCAAGACTTAATTTAATTTGGCTAAGTCCAATAAGAGAATCTTAAAGCTAAATTATGAGATTTAATTTATTAATTAGAAATTAAATTCTAAATTTGAATTTAATTGATTAATTAGAACTTAATCGATTAATTAGAAATTAGTCACCTAAGAAATGAATTAAAATCATGCTTAGACTATGTTAATTAAACTTAATTAGCTCAAGTAGAAATTTTTATCTCGATTTAAGTATCGAGATATTAGATCGGAATTTCCTTTAGTTATATCACCCAATAATTATTTATTTGGGTATAGTAAATCCCCAAATCATAACGTGACTTAGAAATCAACAAATGGCTCCTCTAGAAATAAGACTCCTAGACTCGTGTAATAGTTGAGTTTTTTTTTTAGATCTGAGAATAAACTCTCAAGTTAGCCAAGGATAGTAATTCCTTACACTTAGAAGTATTAAATATACTTGATAAATGTATCTCATCCGAGATCTATTTAAAGGTTGTGGCGAAAGGTCGGAACTACAGTTCAGGAACAAAGCAGTCAGCAATCAAGGTTATTCAAGTAGGCTTTTCTTACCTTATGAAAATATATGTGTGCATGCTTTTAAAATGAAACGAGATATTTTCAAAGCATTGTCTTGCCATAAATGTTTTCGCTTTATGTATGATATTTATCTGTTATATTACCATCGAATTCGGTTTCCAGTGGGTAAGCGTCTCCACTCGAACTAGTGTACACAAAGGACCGTGAGTCAGCGAAAGGTTGACCGGTCAGGTGCCTGTGGGAAGTGGCCACTTCCCCGGCACATAGAAACTTCAGATATGGTTGATTACAAAGAACTAGGATTGCAGTCAAACTAGAACTTTCTAAAAGAAATGCTTTTGTGAACATAGGTGCTTTAGAGACAAAATCCCTATATTTCACTTGAATGGCTTGACAACTATATATGTTAGCGTGCGATTTTGGCACGTGTCTACTGAGTACAAATTGTACTCAGCCCTGCATGTATTTCTAAACGTGCAGGTTAAGAATGAAGAAGACGTGGGTGCTATGTCGGGCTTTTTGTCGTAACTCCTAGTAGCAGACTCTTGGGGGTTCTACGTGTCATCATACACGTAGGATTTCATCTTTTCGATTCTCACTTTTCCGCTGTTAGATGATTATGTAATAGACTTGAGATTTAACTCTTTAAATTAGTAATGTCATGTAATGAGCTTATGACTCTAGTTATGTTAATTGTCAATGTCATTGGGTGAACCTCCGACTTATGATATGAGAAGAACATCAAAATTTCTTATCCTATTCCATTTTGTTTCTTAATCCTTTCATTAGTCACGATGTACCGGTTTTATTATACTTAGTAAAAAGCGGGCGTGACAACTGTTCTTCGTAGTACCAAGCAAGTTGACAACAAGGTGACTATGCCGGAGGATGAACCAACTAAAGAGGTGGAGGATGCTGAGAAAGGGAAGAAACCGGAACAGCCAGTAACTCAGTTGCACAAAACGGCGAATCCGGACAAGCCGCCGATTCCCTTTCCGAGCAGGCTAAAAAATGTTAAGCTTGAGAAACAGTTCGCGGAGTTCTACTAGATGCTGTCTCAAGTTCATGTTAATCTGTCGCTTCTGGATGTGATTCGCAACGTACCAGCATACCTGAAATTCTTTAAGGATCTAGCCTCAAAAAAGAGAAGATTTGCAGACGATGAGTCAGTCATGGTATCCGAGGTGGCCAGTTCTATAATGCAGCAGCCTCTTCCTCAGAAATTGCGAGATTCAGGTAGTTTCGTTATCACTATAGCTCTTGGGAATGACAAAACTGTAACATGAATGCTTGACTTAGGTGCAGGTATTAATCTTATGCCTTACTCGATTTTTAAGGAATTAGAGTTAGGAGAATTAAAACCTACACGCATGAGTTTACAATTAGCTGACTGCTCTGTTAGATATCCTAGAGGTATTATAGAGAACATCATAGTGAGTGTTGGTGGTCTGATTGTGCCTATGGATTTTGTTGTCTTAGAAATAGGTGATGTGCATGAAAACGGACGTGATTATACTTTATTGTTTGGTAGACCATTCATGGCAACTACTAATACTTTGATTGATGTAAAAAATGGTAATATTCAAATGTCTGTGTTATGAGAGAAAGTTTCATTTTCTGTGCATAAGCACAAAGCCATGCCTTCTGTTAATTCTATTGAGGACTGTTCTTTTATCGATTCGGTTGATGCTCTGGCCAAAATTTCTTTTGTGCATGATTACAGTTTGGAGGAGATCTTTGAAGGATCGGCCGACATGGAGGAAAGGCTCCGTTTGGAGGTCCAGTTCGCAAAATCACCTCCGATGCCGTTAGCAAATCCACCAGCGCAGGAGAAATTAGAGTTGAAGGAGCTTCCTGCGAATCTGAAATACGTATTTCTAGAGGAGAACGAGCAGAAGCCAGTGATTATCTCAGCTGATCTGACTGAGGCCCAGCAGGCTCGGTTAGTAACTGTGCTGAAAAAGCACAAGTTAGCCTTCGGTTGGAGTCTGGCAGACATCCGAGGTATCAGCCCAGCAATGTGCATGCACAAGATATAGCTCGCCGACGATTCTCTTCCGAAAAGGGATGGACAACGACGACTCAACCCAATACTCATTGAGGTCGTGAAGAAGGAGATCTTCAAACTTCTAGCCGAAGGGATCATCTATCCAGTCGCTAACAGTGAGTGGGTGAGTCCAGTCCACGTTGTACCCAAGAAGGGCGGGATCACGGTGACTATGAACGAGAAGAAGGAGCTTGTCCCTACCAGACCCGTTACCGGATGGAGGATGTGTATTGACTACCGCAAGCTCAATGCGGCTACAAAAAAGGATCACTTTCTTTTACCCTTTATTGATCAAATGTTAGATAAGCTTGCTGGTAATGACTATTTTTATTTTCTGGATGGTTTGTTAGGTTATTATCAGATTGCGATCGACCCGGAAGACCAAGCAAAGATGGCTTTCACCAGCCCTTTCGGGACTTATGCCTTTCGGAGGATGCCATTTGGACTGTGCAATGCACCAGGTACGTTCCAGCGGTGTATGATGTCTATTCTCTCTGACATGATTAGCGACTTTGTAGAAGTCTTTATGGATGATTTTTCTATTTTTGGCTCTTCGTTTGATGATTGTCTTTCTAAAATTGATTGTGTCCTGGATTGTTGTGTCGAAACCTGTTTGACTTTGAGTTGGGAAAAGAGTCATTTCATGGTACGTAGTGAAATTATCTTGGGACATGTTGTGTCTAGTAAAGGAATTGAGGTCGATAAGGTTAAAGTTGAGGTAATTGAAAAATTACCTCCACCAACTGATGTTAAGGGAATTAGAAGTTTCTTAGGGCATGCTGGTTTTTATCGTAGATTCATTAAGGACTTTTCTAAAATTTGTCAACCTCTGTGTCGTCTACTTGCTCAGGACACTCCCTTTAATTTTCATGCTGACTGTCTTTTTGCCTTTATTACTTTGAAAGAAAAATTATGCAGTGCACCTGTTATTGTTGGCCCTGATTGGTCTGTTCCTTTTGAAATTATGTGTGATGCGTCGAACTTTGTTATAGGTGCTGTTTTAGGTCAACGAGTTGATAAAATGTTGCGTGTGATCTATTATGCTAACTCTACCTTAACCCCTGCTCAGATAAATTATACTACTACTGAAAAAGAGATGTTAGCTGTAGTATTTTCTCTCGATAAGTTTCGTGCTTATATTATAGGGTCTAAAGTTATCATTCATAGTGATCATGCTGCTTTACGTTATCTGTTGACTAAGCCTCAGGCGAAGCCTAGGTTGATTCGTTGGGTCTTATTATTGCAAGAGTTTGATGTTGAAATTCGTGATAGAAAAGGAGTGAAAACGCCGTTGCCGATCATCTCTCTCGCCTAGAGCATGTCCCTTCTCCCCCGTCTTATGATCTAGTTGACGAGTCTTTTCCGTATGAGCATGCCTATAGTTTTAATCATGTGCCTTGGTTTGCTGACATAGTTAATTATTTAGCTTGTGGCGAGTTAAGGCCTGACCTCACTTCCCAAGAAAGGAAGTGTTTTCTCCATGTGTGCAGGCAATAATTTTGGGAAGACCCTTTCCTTTCCAAGCTCGGAAAAGACGAAGTGATTAGACGATGTGTAGCGGAGAAGGAGCAACCGAAAGTGCTAGAGATGTGCCATGAGGCTCATTGTGGCGGCCACTTTGGAGGCCAAAAGACGGCACACAAGGTTCTTCAATCAGGTTTATTCTGGCCTACTCTGTTTAAAGATGCACATGCCTATTACCTCTCGTGTGATAGATGCCAAAGAGTCGGCACTTTAGGTCGTAGGAATGAAATGCCTTTAAATAATATCCTTGTGGTTGAAATATTTGATGTATGGGGAATTGACTTTATGGGTCCCTTCCCTATGTCTCATGGGTACGAATATATTTTTCTTGTCGTTGACTACGTTTCCAAGTGGGTTGAGGCTATCCCCACTAGGACGTGTGACTCTCACGTTGTTCTCAAGTTTGTGCAGGAAAATATTTTGTGCAGGTTTGGCTTCCCACAATCTATCATTAGCGATGGTGGCAAACACTTCTGCAACAGACTGTTCGAGAGGCTAATGAAAAACAAAGGGATAACGCACAAGATCACGACCCCATACCATCCACAAACGTCGGGCTAAGCCGAGACGAGCAATAAACAAGTCAAGAATATCTTGGAGAAGACAGTTCATCCATCCAGGAAGGATTGGTCGATAAAGCTGAACGACGCTCTTTGGACATACCGCACGACATACAAAAGCGTGTTGGGGATGAGCCCGTATCGTCTCGTATACGGAAAAGCGTGCCACCTGCTAGTTGAAGTGGAGCACAAAGCCTATTGGGCAATCAAGGCCTCCAATCTCGATTTGCAAAAAGCAGTGGAGCACTGTTCTCTACGGATGTCAGAGTTAGACGAGCTGCGGAACGAGGCGTATGAAAACGCCCGAATTTACAAGGACAAGGTGAAGGCAATCCACAACCGCAGGATTCTCCACAAAGATTTGAAACCTGGTATGAATGTGCTACTGTTTAACTCCCGGTTGAAGCTGTTTTCCAGAAAATTGAAGTCTAGATGGAGCGGCCCATTCATAGTGAAGGATGTTAAGCCGTACGGGCAATAGAGCTTACTAAAGAAGGAGACGATGACTCATTCGTGGTGAATGGGCATCGCGTCAAGCCATACATCGAGGGATGGCCTACTAACTTCACGGTGGAGACACACCGATTGAAGATCCACCCTCTAATTGATCATATATTTCTGTCGAGCTAATGACGTTAAACAAGTGGTCTTTTATTTTCATTTCTTTGTTTCATATATGTGAGAAACATTTCAGATTCATTCAACGTTTTTAGGGGATTTATTAAAAATATCAAACTTATTTTTCCCTACAACTTGGTCTGATTATACATATCCTAGAAAATTGAAACATAAATTTCACCTTCTAAAACCACATGAACTGAGGATACAAAGTGTTACCATTTACAAAGGTTTTTACTACAAACAGTCATCTTCAAGTATTTTTCAAAAATCACAAACATTATATAAATATATGAAAATTAACAGTATTAATATTCACATAGCAAGGTTTCTACAGAAAAATTTTCATCATAAAAGGATAACTAAATCATGTCGAAACAAGCTGCATAAGTTATCTACAAACAAGGGCACATGCTATATTTTTAGATTTTTACCATTGAGAGAGCTACTTCACGTATTTTTTTAAAATGCCAAACGAACTTAAATTAAGCTGAAATTTTGTATACATAAAGTTCACATAGCAATGTTTTCATATAAAAATTTTCAAAACAAAAGGAGAAGTATAACAATACGAAACATGCAGAGACTTATATCGAAAGATAATCTGCAGATTTGCAAGATTCAACTATATCTTCTTCTATATCTTCTTCATGTTTCCTCACTTAAAACCTTAAAGATCTGATTTTTCTTAGATTATATCTCTGGAAAACATATATATAGCATCTTAAGATAAAAAATAGGAGAAATAAGAGTATTATAAGCTTATATATCATACTCAACTTCAAAAGAACAAAGAAGTCTATAAGTTCTACCTTTCTAGATAGGAATATAGGACCTTGAAAAAGCTTGAAGTATGGATCCTCATCCCTCCTATATGATTGAAGCAATGCAAGAATGTAGAAAGCTTGTAGGGGGTGAGTGGAGTGATGTGAGGATGGTGTTGGTGTGCCACAATGGAGGAATGATTGGGGGGGGGGGGGGGGGGGAGGGGGGAGGGAGAGAGAGAGAGAGAGAGAGAGAGGTAGTGTGAGAGTTGTAAGAGTGAATGATTGTCTTGAAAAGTGTAGAAGATAGGAAAAAGTGTGTATTTGGGTTATCTTGCATGGAAGAGAAGAAGGTGACGGCTTGATATGTGGAGGAAGAATAAATTTTATTTTCCCAACAAATCACTCTCTCCAATTCTAATGATTAAGCCTAGATGTAGCAATTAGTAGTATCTTTTATTTATATTTTGTGTATGTGTATTGTCATTTTTCAATCTCTATTGGAATTATCCTACAACCCACATATATAGATGTTTATATATACTCTATTGTGTAAATATATAAACACATGCATGCATACAATCATATATATATATATATATATGTATTTGTGTGGGTGCGTTTAAATATTTACATTTATGCATACTCACCATCAATATATATATGCTTATATAGTTTTGATTAATAAAATCACACATTTATAATCTAATTTTTTAAGCATTACAAGTTGGAATAAAATGACATGATAATTCCACATAAATAAAATTAAGAACACAATTATTTAATGGAATAAAATCATGCAATTCTTCAAAATTTATGGATGTTAATACAATGCAATTAAATATTTATTGTAATGACGAATAAAAGTTTTAAACGTGAAGTTAAGCAATAATATATATATATATATATAAATAAAAATCTCCAGGAGAAGAATTTATAACTAAATATCTTTGGGGGTCCTCGACTCTCATTACTGGTCTCATGAAACAAGAAAAGTAATAGGGTCGATCAGCCATCTACACACACAAAAAGTGAGTTATGTAAAGGAAGTTTCGCCAAATTTTAAAAAAAAAGTCTATTATTAAAACGCCATGAACGAATAGTTCAACCATGTGTGACAAAATTTCAAATTAATGCAAGGTTTTCAAGAGATTTATTAAAAAATATCAAACAAATTTATGTTTCTTGAAAAACTTGGTATGATTACTATATATATATATATATATCTTATTATTCCCAGAAATTTTAAATATGAATTACACCTAAGACAAAGTGTCACACTTGCAAAGGTTTTCACTTCAACACAATCAACTTCATGTATTTTTCAAAAATCACAAACATTATATAAATAACTGAAAATTAGCAATATTAATATTCACATAATAAGGTTTCCACATAAAAATTTTCATCATAAACGGTTAAGTAAATTTCCATATTTCAAATTCTTCACAGTGATGTGAGGGATGAAAGTTGTAACAAAAGTGGGCAAGAGAAGAAAATGAGAATGCAAGATAGTTCAATGAAGGTGCATGGATAAGAGAATAAATTTTCAAAATTTATGGATGCTATTGCAATATAATTAAATATTCATTATCATGACGTGTAAAATTTTTAAATGTGCATTTATGCAATAATATATTAATATTTATTTATATATAACATAATAATCTCCGAGAGAGGAATTTATCACTAAATACTCTTAAGCTCGATAATTAGGGATTTTTTTTTTTTGCTTTTACAAGAGTGAGAGAAGCGCAAGGGTATAATAAGTGTATGTGGGTTGGGTGGGGTTGGGTAAAATTGTCTTTCACATATTTTATTTTTACTTTTCATTTTCATCTCTCTAAGTTGCTTAAAGAATCAACAAACATGTTCCCAAACCCATAGAAGTCATCATACAAATCTCCAAAGATTTCTCCACTATATCCAAATCACAAAGAATGGATACTTCATTAATTTAAGTGAATTCATCATGTGTGCTCTATTAGAATTGACAATTTCAAAATGCAACAAGGGATTCAAATTAATATTCTCCTAAACTTAACCTAAATTAGGAGCAACATTGGCTTATGGATTAATTAGTGTTCTTGACAAAAAAAAAATCATAAATTTCTTTCATTCTCTGTATATTCAGAACTTTTTCGCTATTATTGAATGCTTATTTTTCTTTTAATCTTAATAGCATGAGCTCGGTTTGGAAATAGGGTGGTTCGCGTCTAAAGGTGGGGTGTCTTGTACTTGTTCTGCTTCAGCAAGGGGCTTCTAATCCGTAGATAAGTCTTCTTACGTTCCTTTTTGTGCTTTCACAACAAAAAAAATGTCTACTGGCAACGGAATATTCTGTTGTCCAGCCGAGGAATCCGTCGTCCGGTCGGGCTTAATGACGAACTGACGATGAAAATTTCCGTCTATATTTCGATCGTTGCTAGGCTTACGAACGACGGAAAGAAAAACTCCGTCGTTAGCTAACGACAGACAGGATTTCGTAGTTAGTTTGCCTCTGGTAAATGTCGATGGCGCCGGAGAGCTAACGAGGGACTGCAATTCTATCGTTAACCATTGACCGTTGACCTAACGACAGATTCCTGTCCGTCGATAGGTTTAAATATTTTTTTTTGTAATACCGGTAACCTATAACCTATCACAACAAACAATACAAATAAAATAAAACATCGAACGATAATTTAAAATTTATGAAATTGAATTAAATTCGAAATTTAATACTCCCTCCGTCCCCCAAAGTGTGTAACACTTTGACTTGCACGGGTTTTAAGAAAAGTTGTTGACTTAGTGTATGATGTTAAGAAATGTAATAAGTATAGTTAGAAAGATATGTTGTGAGTGGAGATTGAGTCTCTTTAAAGGGTAAAAGGGAGAAAAAACTATGTCCCAAAATAGAAATTTTCAAGTGTTAAACACTTTGGGGGACAACCCGAAAAGAAAATTCGTTAAACACTTTGGGAGACAGAGGCAGTATAATTAACCAAAGATATTATAAATGCTGCAATACAAAACAATAGTATCAATGTATGTAGCAACCGTACAAATAGTCTAGGAATCATAATCGGGAGGGAGAAACGGGGAAAATGAGGGACCACCTGCTCCTCCCTGGGACTGAGATTGCATCTACTGCATCATCTGAGCGTACTGAGTCTGCACGAGCGCCACCTGGTCAGCCAATCTCCTCTGCTCGATAATGTACTCCTATCGCTCCTGCTCCTTAAGTCGGCGCCGCAGCTCCTCAACCTCGTTCCTGTTGGCTGGTGAGGCGGACGACGAGCCACTGAACCTGTAGGCTCTCAACGCCTTCCCTGCACCTCCCGTACCGAACAACCTCTTCATCTTGTCTGAGGCGCCAAGAACCTCCAAGTATATCTCGTGGGTGTCCACCGCATCATGGTCACCCTCAGGCAGTTGGGCCCGTTCCGCGTCAGCACGGACAAACACCTCAGTCTACATATAAATAAGAAGAGAACATTTGTTAATAACATATTATAAAGGTTGCAATTAAAAAAATAATATATATTACTTTGAAATTAAGACTTACCGCTATCGCCTCCGATTTCGCATCGGTGTACGTTCGGTCTGGGTAATGCTCATCGAGGAAGGAGTCGAACATGTAGTCTATCGGCTGTACTCCCCTCTCAACAGCCTGTGCATGACATACCAATGGGGTTGTGTTATTTAAACATGTGTATATGAATTAAAACTATAAAACATGTTTGAAATTATGATTTGAAATATCTTTTCCTCAGCTCGTTGCATGACGGTCTTCGACCCTCCCCTATGCTTGATAGGACCAGTACTCGGTCCCTGTGGCTCAGACTGCCGATTGCGGCTCGCTGTCTAGGATTTAGCAACAACATCATCCCTAGACCAGTAAGGGAGCCAACCCATCCAGACATCATCACTCCACCACCCAGGCTTCACACCTCAGGGTGATGAATCAATCCTCCTCATTATCCCACATATATAATCCTTGTACCTCTCCCGGCACTTATCGTACCACGACTCTCGAATCTTGGCATCGAGAGACGGTGCCCAAGTAAATTTTTTCTAACATCCAAAATATATGTTAGAAATTGTAGTTAACTTCAATATATAGTTAAAAGTCATAATTTAGAAAGAATTTGAAAGTTGTAGAAATTTTTCGAACCTTAAACTCCTCCCAGTATCTCTGCCTCACGTCCTCAGGCATCAGCTTCCAATTGTATCCAGTCTGATTGGGAACTATCTTAAATAGTTCCCAAATGTAATCAGTCGAGGCACCGTGCGGGTAAAATCCTCTACATAGATCATTTTAATTTTATTTATATTAGTCTTCTGAATTACTTAATAATAGATAATCCGTATCGGAGCCAGATGACGGACACCTAAATGTATGCCACCAATGTGGTGGCTTAGACCCCCTGTCCATGACTTATATCCGGATGATGAGCCCGGGTGTCACACCCCAATTCTCGAGTGAAAGCCCGTAAGCCGGGGTGCGACTAGGGGTGAGATTTAAGAAGCGGGGAAGAAGGGGGGGACATGTTTGACTTGGAAAGAATCCTGAATAATACTTCAAACATAATAATTCAAAGATTAACGAGAAGACTCGCAATTCAAATCGATGTCAAAAGTTCAGGTTCACAATCCTAATTATATCGAATAGAATAACATAACTAGAATCATTATAAGTTATAGATCGACAGACGGACTATACTTGACAAAAGAAAGTATCATAGCGGAAGCAACTTCATAAAAGCAGATGACAACAACAACGACGCCTCAGCTCAGCTCATCACAACCGGCACTTAACCTGAAAACATTTGGAAACAATTTGTGGGCTGAGTACTAGTGTACTCAGTGGGCTATGCATTTTATAAACAGTTTTATAAAATCTAAACATTTTTATCCATTCATGAACAACATACCTTAGAAGGTTTCAAAACGAAAATGTACTTCTAAGCATGTCAAGACATTTATCATTTTCATTCATTTGCACATTTATGTACGTTCTAAAGTTACTCTTACTTTGGCCCCAGACCTCTTGCCACTGTCGAGCTCATTTACATCTAGACTTCGGGTTGAAACCCAGAGAGTCTATTGAACATTTAGATTTCGGGTTGAAACCCAGAGAATCCCTTTCTGCTTTTGGATTTCGGGTCAAAACCCAGAGAATCCCTTTAACATTACAGCAGCACACAATGGAGATCAACCCATTGCACTACTACCCATCGTGTACACAGTTTTCGACTAACGTGTTAGGTAAAGCCAAAAACCTCGATCGATTAACTTCAGAGCATTAAACTTAATTAAACGTACATTAAAACATGACATGGATAAAATTTCATTTTGCAATATCAGAGCTTAAGATTTCTAATATAAAATTTGTGTAGGCTTGGTCTTCTTAAGATTTCTAATAGCTTTTTAGATATTCTTCTACTTCTTCTTTTTTTATTTAATTATTCCTTCCATGTACTATGCTTTGATTAAGATACTAGATTGTATTATTCTTTATTTATTGTTATAATTAAACCTTATTCTTGCAATTAGTTAAATGTGTTGATTAGTTTATTAAATTTGTTCAATTATTTTACTTAAATCGATCCGTTTTAAAATTTGTGTTTAAATCATTATCCGTTTTAAATTAATAACCTAAAATGAAACTCAACAATCGGAGTTTTAAAATTTTTAATGGATATGAGAACTCTAATATAGTAAAACTCGATTAATACGATGATTAAAAGAGCTGGGTATTACACTGGGAAACTACCACGGCCGATAGAAAGAGGAGAACGTCGTGCACCCCTTTCTCGAGTAGTAGACACATCATCTCGATGTGAGGATCTCCGATCAGAAGACATCTATTATGTTGAAAATTAATAAATAAGTTGTATTAATTATAACAAGAAACGTATAAGTTGAAGTTTTATATTAAACATACAATGAATGCGTTGCATTTATAATTATTAATTAGACTGAAATTCGAATAGGGGTAAGTTTTCTACACAATGTTCTAATCTTCGTCGTCTTCTTCATTGTCATTTTTATCTTCCTCATCTATATAGTCATCCTCGTCATCTTCTTCTTCTTTTGAAGCTTCATCTTCTTCATCATCTTCCTTTTCACTTTCTAGGACGGTATCAGTGTCTTGATTTTTCTCATCATTTTCAATTTCTACCTAGTCATCGTCTCGTTGAAGTGATATAGTATCATCTACTTCAACGACGGATACTACATTCACATAATCATCCTCCCGATACGGTGACTTTAATGTAAAACTAGACACATCAACTTGTCCAATATCGATATTGGACCTTGCCTTGATAGAACAAGCTTCCCATCAATCTCTACACTGTTGATTCATACTTGGATAAGAACAGTAATACACTTGTGTAGCTTGGACGGCTAATACAAAGGGTTCATACTTTCTAAGTCTGCGTGTATGATTTACGTACATTAATTTGAACTGAGGATCAACCCGTGTACCTGCCGACGAAGTATCGAACCAGTCACACTTGAATAAAATGACCTTTTTATTGTATAATCCTGGATATGTGAGTTCGCACACTTCGACTAATTGTCCATAAAAATCTGTCTCACTGAAGTCTCCATAGTTACCAGCTTTGATACACACTCCACTACTCATGGTTGCTTTGTGAGTTCCGTGAGATATCGTGTGAAATTTATAATCATTCACCAAATAACCATGATATGTTGTAATCATTGGTGAAGGTCCACTTGCAATATCCCACATAACAGGATCTGTTACATAAGTTTGTACATATATCACCAAAAATTATAATATTTGTCAAGTTAATTATTCATTCATATATCTTAATTATAAATTCAATTCAAGTTAGATTATTGTCAATTTGACTCACATAGTTACAAAACATTCAGGAAATTTTGCTGACATTTTCTTGTCAATGTCCATGTCAGAAATCTATGGATTTGAGAGCCTGAGTTGTGATTCGTACTCCCTTCGTACAACAAGTAGATATTAGTTGATAAAAGCTACATCTTAAATAAATGTGTTATATTGAGTTGTCAAACTGTACTTGATATATGGATCAATCTCCACACAATTATGGAGTACGTATAGATGAGCAACTATGTATTCCCTATCATCCAGTGATCTTTTGGCTATCTTTCCAACATCAGTTCCAGCCAATTTCAATATGGAAAGCAAGCCTGGTTGATCTTGTTCCCCACTAGTAGAACATTCTCCAACGTAGTTGCGAGGCAACCCTCTATGTATCGTACTCAAATGAGCCTCAAAATAATATGAGCAAAATGCAGTGGCTTCCTCCACTAAGTATGCAGAACATATAGATCCTTCAACACTTGCACTACAGATTAATGATAAAGCCGGTGAGAATAAAACTGATGCTAATGCATCTACGCATGTCAATGCACTACAGATTCAAGGGGCACAAATGCCTGAATCTTCAATATAGAGTTCTGAGAGTAACACCGATGGAAGTAGTGCTGCTAATGCATTCGTTTTTATCTTGTACAGAAATCGGCACACATCAATCAGTCATGACTAACATTTCACTTATTGAAAGTATTCCTCATGAATTAGCTACGGAAATTGTGGCTCGAGTAGCAACATCGTCTCTATCTGATATGTCTAGCATTAAGTTATGGTATGTGTAAAGTTTTATCTTTTGATATTTAAATGTCTAGTTAGATTTATTATACATGTTCATCATCATATTACTTTATTTCCCCGCTTGCAGTTCTAGACCATTAAGTGATATCGCGGAAGATGACCATGTATATCGACATGCTACTCTAGAAACATTTCCACTGATACTATGGAAACCATTATGTGATGGGCAACAAAAGTTCCTCATCAAGTGCAGAAAGAGCGGCATCTACGAAATCTTCTATCGGGAAGCATTGGTATGCCTTTTCATCTCTATATATATATATTCAAATTTAATTAAATAATTTAGATACATCTAACAATTTTTTTTGTTCATATTTTCTTGTTGCAGATGGATTTCTTCGACAAATCAGATTTTGTATCAGCTCACGGGAATTTGAAGAAGGCGGTGAAAGGGGGCACACGGGAGCAATATACATGAGTTGCATTATGTTTCCATGTAGGATTAAGTAGGTGGGCCCAAACCATAATTTAGCCCAACACTTAATCAAGCTCACATCACTTTACTTGGCCATTCCAACTTAACTAATGTATTTAGTTTGGGGGGCAGCGGCAGAGTGTAGCAAAACAGAGAGAAAGCATAGCAATGTGTGTGCGCTTGTGTTGCTGCCGACAAAGAGAGAAAAAAAGTATTGTGAGGGGTTGGGAAACAAGAGAGCTAGAGAGGGAGTGATTGTACAAAAAAAGAGAATTTCCTTTCTTGAGTTAATCGGTGTACTTCATTGACAAGCTTTCGGTTTGTGCAAGACGTCGCGTTACTCGTTCTTGTGGCTCCCGTGGATGTAGGCATTTATGAACCACGTAAATCGCTTGTGCTCATCTTTATTGCTTTCATTACTTGTTTTTGACCATTACTTGTTTCTTGGAGGTTAAATCTAGGTTTAGATTTGATTATTGCATATTTCTCTTCGGTGTTTTGCTTCCGCGTGCAAATAGGTAGTATGAATGTGTTCTTTTACCTAACATCCTATTTAGTGATAATGATCAACTCATACAAGAAGGGGCTAAAGGGCTTGTAACTATGAATAAAACGAGATTTTGGAGAAGGGAAACAAGATTGTGCCGTGGACGGTTGAGGGAGCAACTGAGGTCCTTTTGGGAAGTACTTAATCCAGCTATAAACGAGCCGCCAAGAATCTGTAACACACACATCTACGATCCTTTCAGGTGGGTACATGGTTATAAATGGTCCGAAGAAGAAGAAGTGGAAATGGATTTTGATGCGTGTGTTGCACAAAAAGAAGTAGATTATATCTCTAATTATAATTATAACTAGATAGCTTTCTCTTTATTTTTGCTCTTAGTAAAAATAGGATGTGTATAGATTTACTAGTAATGGATCAACTGGATCATCGAGGTAGTTTTTGTAATGGCCTTGAACTCTTTAAACCCAAGGAAGCAATCTCAGTCGCTCATGTATATATACCTGAGGTTTTTCCCGATCTGCAAAATCTTCTTTTACTTCTATTACAGTCACTTACTTCTGAAGACACATTTGATTTTGCATGACCACAACTTGATCTACTAGTCTTGAAGGTTCATGGACAAGCGAATATGCATTTGCAGAAACAAAATTAGCAAGTATAGTATAGATTATGGTATTAACAGCTTCTTGTTCTTTTTTAGAAATAGGATCAATAAGACTGACATTAAGAATTTTATTTTTTGCTTCTTTAGTGAGATAAAAATCTCACCAACCTTGTAGTTGACCGGTAAACCCATTTATAATTGATTGAGCAATTTGTTTATCATTATTATCTTTGATTATTGCAGCTGAAGAATAAATTAACATTTGCTTTACAATGGTTTTAATTTGATATTCGAATTTTCCATCAATATTCCATTCGGTAATGGATTCACCACTATAATGAGTAAAATATTTTGTTTCTTCATATTTTATTAATTTGTAGTTCTTTATCAGATTCAGAAGAGTAATTAGCTCCTTTTGCTAAAATAGAAATAGAAGTAGATTCTACTACCTTTTCTTTTCCTTTAATTTTTACAGAGTGAAGACGATTAATTAATTCCTCAAGAAATTCTCCATCCTTTTTAGAATTTAAATGATTTAATCATTAGTGTATCAAAATATTTTTCTCTCGTACAATTTTTTGATGCTTTGGGTGATTTCTTCAATTCTATTGGTCTGATTTCCAATTGAATGTAAAGCTAAATTAGTAAAATTACTAAGTTGTATTATATTATCAAAATCTCCTCTTCCTGTTTCAGATTTAATAGGAGTGGCGAAAATTTCTTTTCCTCCTTTGTAAATTTGAATGGTTGTAAACGGAGGATGAATTTCTTCAGATTCTTCTCCAGTTTCATGAATTATTAATTTGTAATTTTTTTTCAATAACTAATAAAAATGTTTCATTGTTAAAGCCAAGAAATTCTTTTTTCCTTTTTGGAAAATAGAGATTTTCAATCCATTTGAAAAAATCTAGTGTTGAGTTGGTTTTGTAACTCCACTCATTATATCTTTTACAACAGAGATTTCTCTGTTTTTCTGAAAGTAAACCCATAAACCATTTTTGTTTATTAATGTTTTTCTTTCTATCAAGACTTTTCTGTATTAATTCAGAATAAAATTAGATGAGGAAGCTAGGAGTTCTACATCAAGTATCCCTTTATCTGATCATGAAAAAAATTTATATATAGGAAATGGTTCATATGAGATGCAATCCTAATGTGAGAATTAGGAACACATCTAAGGTTACAATTAATTAGTTAAATAAATAGTTGAGGCTAAATTTGTCAAACTATTATAATTAATACGTTATTCCTAGCTACAATTAAAGGATTTGTACAATAATGAATTAGTTATTTTGGATTTATAAAGATAAATCCAAAACATTTTAGTTAATAATAAAGTTTAGTCCATGTTTTAAATTTTGCTATTGTATAACTTTTACAACTAAAGTGCCCACATTGTAAAAATTACATGAAAAATACCTGAAATTACGAAAGTGCCCTTAAATTAAAACTAACCTGAAAGATTCTCACCTAGGGTAGTGGTGCCGCGTTAGGCCTGCAGCCCCTGCAAAAGTTGTAGGGTACTTTACTAAAGAAAAATAGTTGTCTCGGTAATGATAGTCAAACTTTCACTGATTATGCTAAATAAAAATAGGGAAAATAATGTATATTAAAAGAGAGAGAAGAGGGAGGTTGTATTTGTGTGTTGAACGGGTTTTAAGAGATAGAGGGAGATACTAAAGAGGGAGTACTTCTCCAGAATTTTCGCCGCTGGATTTTATCTTGGCCAGGTAATTATATTGTCAATCCCTAATTTTTTTTTATTCTCCTAATTTATTTCAATAATATTCTAGTGGGCTTTTTTTATTTGTTTTTCTTCTCTTAATTTATTCAATTCATTGTTTCTCCAGATTGTATTATCCATATTTTTTTCTCCAGATTGTGTTATCCATATTTTTTCTCCAGAGGAAGGTTTTCGTAAAAAGGTATGCAAAATTGTTAATTATTATTGTAAAAACTTTAATTTCATTTTTATTGTTTTAAAAATTGATTTGTATTTAATTATTTAGGCCCGAGAAACGAGGGAGCTACGATTTTTCTTGTTTACTTCACGTGGAAAACAATGGCACAAGAGGTATTTTTTAAATATCAAGTTACTTATGATTTAAATTTGTTAAATACACTTGTGATAATATATAAAATCGTATGATTATGTCACTTATATGAGATTTTAAACCATATGTGATTATGTAATTTATTTGTTTTTATACGATTTATAAAATCGTTAATTGAGTTTTTAAATCATATAT